>JAWZSU010000046.1:2500-332306 GCA_038380795.1 Pyrocephalus nanus
ACCCTAACCCTAACCCTAACCCTAACCCTAACCCTAACCCTAACCCTAACCCTAACCCTAACCCTAACCCTAACCCTAACCCTAACCCTAACCCTAACCCTAACCCTAACCCTAACCCTAACCCTAACCCTAACCCTAACCCTAACCCTAACCCTAACCCTAACCCTAACCCTAACCCTAACCCTAACCCTAACCCTAACCCTAACCCTAACCCTAACCCTAACCCTAACCCTAACCCTAACCCTAACCCTAACCCTAACCCTAACCCTAACCCTAACCCTAACCCTAACCCTAACCCTAACCCTAACCCTAACCCTAACCCTAACCCTAACCCTAACCCTAACCCTAACCCTAACCCTAACCCTAACCCTAACCCTAACCCTAACCCTAACCCTAACCCTAACCCTAACCCTAACCCTAACCCTAACCCTAACCCTAACCCTAACCCTAACCCTAACCCTAACCCTAACCCTAACCCTAACCCTAACCCTAACCCTAACCCTAACCCTAACCCTAACCCTAACCCTAACCCTAACCCTAACCCTAACCCTAACCCTAACCCTAACCCTAACCCTAACCCTAACCCTAACCCTAACCCTAACCCTAACCCTAACCCTAACCCTAACCCTAACCCTAACCCTAACCCTAACCCTAACCCTAACCCTAACCCTAACCCTAACCCTAACCCTAACCCTAACCCTAACCCTAACCCTAACCCTAACCCTAACCCTAACCCTAACCCTAACCCTAACCCTAACCCTAACCCTAACCCTAACCCTAACCCTAACCCTAACCCTAACCCTAACCCTAACCCTAACCCTAACCCTAACCCTAACCCTAACCCTAACCCTAACCCTAACCCTAACCCTAACCCTAACCCTAACCCTAACCCTAACCCTAACCCTAACCCTAACCCTAACCCTAACCCTAACCCTAACCCTAACCCTAACCCTAACCCTAACCCTAACCCTAACCCTAACCCTAACCCTAACCCTAACCCTAACCCTAACCCTAACCCTAACCCTAACCCTAACCCTAACCCTAACCCTAACCCTAACCCTAACCCTAACCCTAACCCTAACCCTAACCCTAACCCTAACCCTAACCCTAACCCTAACCCTAACCCTAACCCTAACCCTAACCCTAACCCTAACCCTAACCCTAACCCTAACCCTAACCCTAACCCTAACCCTAACCCTAACCCTAACCCTAACCCTAACCCTAACCCTAACCCTAACCCTAACCCTAACCCTAACCCTAACCCTAACCCTAACCCTAACCCTAACCCTAACCCTAACCCTAACCCTAACCCTAACCCTAACCCTAACCCTAACCCTAACCCTAACCCTAACCCTAACCCTAACCCTAACCCTAACCCTAACCCTAACCCTAACCCTAACCCTAACCCTAACCCTAACCCTAACCCTAACCCTAACCCTAACCCTAACCCTAACCCTAACCCTAACCCTAACCCTAACCCTAACCCTAACCCTAACCCTAACCCTAACCCTAACCCTAACCCTAACCCTAACCCTAACCCTAACCCTAACCCTAACCCTAACCCTAACCCTAACCCTAACCCTAACCCTAACCCTAACCCTAACCCTAACCCTAACCCTAACCCTAACCCTAACCCTAACCCTAACCCTAACCCTAACCCTAACCCTAACCCTAACCCTAACCCTAACCCTAACCCTAACCCTAACCCTAACCCTAACCCTAACCCTAACCCTAACCCTAACCCTAACCCTAACCCTAACCCTAACCCTAACCCTAACCCTAACCCTAACCCTAACCCTAACCCTAACCCTAACCCTAACCCTAACCCTAACCCTAACCCTAACCCTAACCCTAACCCTAACCCTAACCCTAACCCTAACCCTAACCCTAACCCTAACCCTAACCCTAACCCTAACCCTAACCCTAACCCTAACCCTAACCCTAACCCTAACCCTAACCCTAACCCTAACCCTAACCCTAACCCTAACCCTAACCCTAACCCTAACCCTAACCCTAACCCTAACCCTAACCCTAACCCTAACCCTAACCCTAACCCTAACCCTAACCCTAACCCTAACCCTAACCCTAACCCTAACCCTAACCCTAACCCTAACCCTAACCCTAACCCTAACCCTAACCCTAACCCTAACCCTAACCCTAACCCTAACCCTAACCCTAACCCTAACCCTAACCCTAACCCTAACCCTAACCCTAACCCTAACCCTAACCCTAACCCTAACCCTAACCCTAACCCTAACCCTAACCCTAACCCTAACCCTAACCCTAACCCTAACCCTAACCCTAACCCTAACCCTAACCCTAACCCTAACCCTAACCCTAACCCTAACCCTAACCCTAACCCTAACCCTAACCCTAACCCTAACCCTAACCCTAACCCTAACCCTAACCCTAACCCTAACCCTAACCCTAACCCTAACCCTAACCCTAACCCTAACCCTAACCCTAACCCTAACCCTAACCCTAACCCTAACCCTAACCCTAACCCTAACCCTAACCCTAACCCTAACCCTAACCCTAACCCTAACCCTAACCCTAACCCTAACCCTAACCCTAACCCTAACCCTAACCCTAACCCTAACCCTAACCCTAACCCTAACCCTAACCCTAACCCTAACCCTAACCCTAACCCTAACCCTAACCCTAACCCTAACCCTAACCCTAACCCTAACCCTAACCCTAACCCTAACCCTAACCCTAACCCTAACCCTAACCCTAACCCTAACCCTAACCCTAACCCTAACCCTAACCCTAACCCTAACCCTAACCCTAACCCTAACCCTAACCCTAACCCTAACCCTAACCCTAACCCTAACCCTAACCCTAACCCTAACCCTAACCCTAACCCTAACCCTAACCCTAACCCTAACCCTAACCCTAACCCTAACCCTAACCCTAACCCTAACCCTAACCCTAACCCTAACCCTAACCCTAACCCTAACCCTAACCCTAACCCTAACCCTAACCCTAACCCTAACCCTAACCCTAACCCTAACCCTAACCCTAACCCTAACCCTAACCCTAACCCTAACCCTAACCCTAACCCTAACCCTAACCCTAACCCTAACCCTAACCCTAACCCTAACCCTAACCCTAACCCTAACCCTAACCCTAACCCTAACCCTAACCCTAACCCTAACCCTAACCCTAACCCTAACCCTAACCCTAACCCTAACCCTAACCCTAACCCTAACCCTAACCCTAACCCTAACCCTAACCCTAACCCTAACCCTAACCCTAACCCTAACCCTAACCCTAACCCTAACCCTAACCCTAACCCTAACCCTAACCCTAACCCTAACCCTAACCCTAACCCTAACCCTAACCCTAACCCTAACCCTAACCCTAACCCTAACCCTAACCCTAACCCTAACCCTAACCCTAACCCTAACCCTAACCCTAACCCTAACCCTAACCCTAACCCTAACCCTAACCCTAACCCTAACCCTAACCCTAACCCTAACCCTAACCCTAACCCTAACCCTAACCCTAACCCTAACCCTAACCCTAACCCTAACCCTAACCCTAACCCTAACCCTAACCCTAACCCTAACCCTAACCCTAACCCTAACCCTAACCCTAACCCTAACCCTAACCCTAACCCTAACCCTAACCCTAACCCTAACCCTAACCCTAACCCTAACCCTAACCCTAACCCTAACCCTAACCCTAACCCTAACCCTAACCCTAACCCTAACCCTAACCCTAACCCTAACCCTAACCCTAACCCTAACCCTAACCCTAACCCTAACCCTAACCCTAACCCTAACCCTAACCCTAACCCTAACCCTAACCCTAACCCTAACCCTAACCCTAACCCTAACCCTAACCCTAACCCTAACCCTAACCCTAACCCTAACCCTAACCCTAACCCTAACCCTAACCCTAACCCTAACCCTAACCCTAACCCTAACCCTAACCCTAACCCTAACCCTAACCCTAACCCTAACCCTAACCCTAACCCTAACCCTAACCCTAACCCTAACCCTAACCCTAACCCTAACCCTAACCCTAACCCTAACCCTAACCCTAACCCTAACCCTAACCCTAACCCTAACCCTAACCCTAACCCTAACCCTAACCCTAACCCTAACCCTAACCCTAACCCTAACCCTAACCCTAACCCTAACCCTAACCCTAACCCTAACCCTAACCCTAACCCTAACCCTAACCCTAACCCTAACCCTAACCCTAACCCTAACCCTAACCCTAACCCTAACCCTAACCCTAACCCTAACCCTAACCCTAACCCTAACCCTAACCCTAACCCTAACCCTAACCCTAACCCTAACCCTAACCCTAACCCTAACCCTAACCCTAACCCTAACCCTAACCCTAACCCTAACCCTAACCCTAACCCTAACCCTAACCCTAACCCTAACCCTAACCCTAACCCTAACCCTAACCCTAACCCTAACCCTAACCCTAACCCTAACCCTAACCCTAACCCTAACCCTAACCCTAACCCTAACCCTAACCCTAACCCTAACCCTAACCCTAACCCTAACCCTAACCCTAACCCTAACCCTAACCCTAACCCTAACCCTAACCCTAACCCTAACCCTAACCCTAACCCTAACCCTAACCCTAACCCTAACCCTAACCCTAACCCTAACCCTAACCCTAACCCTAACCCTAACCCTAACCCTAACCCTAACCCTAACCCTAACCCTAACCCTAACCCTAACCCTAACCCTAACCCTAACCCTAACCCTAACCCTAACCCTAACCCTAACCCTAACCCTAACCCTAACCCTAACCCTAACCCTAACCCTAACCCTAACCCTAACCCTAACCCTAACCCTAACCCTAACCCTAACCCTAACCCTAACCCTAACCCTAACCCTAACCCTAACCCTAACCCTAACCCTAACCCTAACCCTAACCCTAACCCTAACCCTAACCCTAACCCTAACCCTAACCCTAACCCTAACCCTAACCCTAACCCTAACCCTAACCCTAACCCTAACCCTAACCCTAACCCTAACCCTAACCCTAACCCTAACCCTAACCCTAACCCTAACCCTAACCCTAACCCTAACCCTAACCCTAACCCTAACCCTAACCCTAACCCTAACCCTAACCCTAACCCTAACCCTAACCCTAACCCTAACCCTAACCCTAACCCTAACCCTAACCCTAACCCTAACCCTAACCCTAACCCTAACCCTAACCCTAACCCTAACCCTAACCCTAACCCTAACCCTAACCCTAACCCTAACCCTAACCCTAACCCTAACCCTAACCCTAACCCTAACCCTAACCCTAACCCTAACCCTAACCCTAACCCTAACCCTAACCCTAACCCTAACCCTAACCCTAACCCTAACCCTAACCCTAACCCTAACCCTAACCCTAACCCTAACCCTAACCCTAACCCTAACCCTAACCCTAACCCTAACCCTAACCCTAACCCTAACCCTAACCCTAACCCTAACCCTAACCCTAACCCTAACCCTAACCCTAACCCTAACCCTAACCCTAACCCTAACCCTAACCCTAACCCTAACCCTAACCCTAACCCTAACCCTAACCCTAACCCTAACCCTAACCCTAACCCTAACCCTAACCCTAACCCTAACCCTAACCCTAACCCTAACCCTAACCCTAACCCTAACCCTAACCCTAACCACAACCCTAACCACAACCCTAACCCTAACCACAACCCTAACCCTAACCACAACCCTAACCACAACCCTAACCCTAACCCTAACCACCCTAACCCTAACCACAACCCTAACCACAACCCACCCACCCAACCCAACCCAACCCACCCAACCCAACCACAACCCTAACCCACCCCACCCTAACCACAACCCTACCCAACCCTAACCACAACCCTAACCCAACCCACACACCCTAACCACAACCCTACCCAACCCAACCCTAACCACAACCCTAACCACAACCCTAACCCTAACCCTAACCCTAACCCACAACCCTAACCCTAACCCTAACCCTAACCCTAACCCTAACCCTAACCACAACCCTAACCCTAACCCTAACCACAACCCTAACCCTAACCCTAACCACAACCCTAACCCTAACCCTAACCACAACCCTAACCCTAACCCTAACCACAACCCTAACCCTAACCACAACCCTAACCCTAACCACAACCCTAACCACAACCCTAACCACAACCCTAACCACAACCCTAACCACAACCCTAACCACAACCCTAACCACAACCCTAACCACAACCCTAACCACAACCCTAACCACAACCCTAACCCTAACCACAACCCTAACCACAACCCTAACCACAACCCTAACCACAACCCTAACCACAACCCTAACCCTAACCCTAACCACAACCCTAACCCTAACCACAACCCTAACCACAACCCTAACCCTAACCCTAACCACAACCCTAACCACAACCTTAACCCTAACCCTAACCACAACCCTAACCCTAACCCTAACCACAACCCTAACCCTAACCCTAACCACAACCCTAACCCTAACCCTAACCCTAACCACAACCCTAACCCTAACCCTAACCCTAACCACAACCCTAACCCTAACCCTAACCCTAACCCTAACCCTAACCACAACCCTAACCCTAACCCTAACCCTAACCACAACCCTAACCCTAACCACAACCCTAACCCTAACCCTAACCCTAACCACAACCCTAACCACAACCCTAACCACAACCCTAACCCTAACCACAACCCTAACCACAACCCTAACCACAACCCTAACCACAACCCTAACCACAACCCTAACCACAACCCTAACCACAACCCTAACCACAACCCTAACCCTAACCACAACCCTAACCCTAACCCTAACCCTAACCCTAACCCTAACCCTAACCACAACCCTAACCACAACCCTAACCCTAACCACAACCCTAACCACAACCCTAACCCTAACCCTAACCACAACCCTAACCACAACCCTAACCACAACCCTAACCACAACCCTAACCACAACCCTAACCACAACCCTCACCCTAACCACAACCCTAACCCTAACCCTAACCACAACCCTAACCCTAACCCTAACCCTAACCACAACCCTAACCACAACCCTAACCACAACCCTAACCCTAACCCTAACCCTAACCACAACCCTAACCCTAACCACAACCCTAACCACAACCCTAACCACAACCCTAACCCTAACCCTAACCCTAACCCTAACCCTAACCCTAACCACAACCCTAACCCTAACCCTAACCCTAACCACAACCCTAACCACAACCCTAACCCTAACCACAACCCTAACCCTAACCACAACCCTAACCCTAACCACAACCCTAACCCTAACCACAACCCTAACCACAACCCTAACCACAACCCTAACCACAACCCTAACCCTAACCACAACCCTAACCCTAACCCTAACCACAACCCTAACCCTAAAAATAACCCTAACCCTAACCTTAACCCCCAAAAAAAACCTAAAAATAACCCTAAACATAACCCTAAAAGTAACCCTAACCCTAACCCTAACCACAACCCTAACCCTAAAAATAACCCTAACCCTAACCTTAACCCTAAAAAAAAACCTAAAAATAACCTTAAACATAACCCTAAAAGTAACCCTAACCCTAACCTTAAAAAAAACCCTAAAAATAACCCTAACCCTAAAAATAACCCTAACCCTAAAAATAACCCTAAAAATAACCCTAAAAATAACCTTAAAAATAATTCTAAAACTAACCCTAAAAATAACCCTAACCCTAAAAATACCTCTAAAAATAACCCTAAAAATAACCCTAAAAATAACCCGAAAAATAACCCTAACCCTAAAAATAACCCTAACCCAAAAAATAACGGTAAAAATAACCCTAAAAATAGCCCTAATCCTAAAAATAACTCTAACCCTAAAAATAACCCTAAAAATAACCCTAAAAATAACCCTAAAAGTAACCCTAACCCTAAAAATAACCCTAAAAGTAACCCTAACCCTAAAAATAACCCTAAAAATAACCCTAACCCTAAAAATAACCATAACCCTAAAAGTAACCCCAACCCTAACCCTAAAAATAACCCTAACCCTAACCTTAACCCTAAAAAAAAACCTAAAAATAACCCTAAAAATAACCCTAAAAGTAACCCTAACCCTAACCCTAAAAATAACCCTAACAATAACCCTAACCCTAAAAATAACCCTAACCCTAAAAATAACCCTAAAAATAAACTTAAAATATCCTTAAAAATAATTCTAAAAATAACCATAAAAATAACCCTAACCCTAAAAATACCTCTAAAAATAACCCTAAAAATAACCCTAAAAATAACCCTAAAAATAACCCTAACCCTAAAAATAACCCTAACCCTAAAAATAACCCTAACCCTAAAAATAACCCTAACCCTAAAAGTAACCCCAACCCTAACCCGAAAAATAACCCTAACCCTAATCTTAACCCTAAAAAAAACCCAAAAAATAACCCTAAAAATAACCCTAAAAGTAACCCTAACCCTAACCCTAAAAATAACCCTAAAAATAACCCTGAAAATAATTCTTAAAATAACCCTAAAAATAACCCTAACCCTAAAAATACCTCTAAAAATAACCCTAAAAATAACCCTAAAAATAACCCTAAAAATAACCCTAACCCTAAAAATTACCCTAACCCTAAAAATAACTCTAACCCTAAAAATAACCCTAACCCTAAAAATAACCCTAACCCTAAAAGTAACCACAAACCTAACCCTAAAAATAAACTTAAAATATCCTTAAAAATGATTTTAAAAATAACCATAAAAATAAACCTAACCCTAAAAATACCTCTAAAAATAACCCTAAAAATAACCCTAAAAATAACCCTAAAAATAACCCTAACCCTAAAAATAACCCTAACCCTAAAAATAACCCTAAAAAAAACCAAAAAATAACCCTAAAAATAACCCTAAAAATATCCCTAATCCTAAAAATAACTCAACCCTAAAAATAACCTTAAAAATAACCCTAACCCTAAAAATAACCCTAACCCTAAAAGTAACCCCAACCCTAACCCGAAAAATAACCCTAACCCTAACCTTAACCCTAAAAAAAAACCTAAAAATAACCCTAAACATAACCCTAAAAGTAACCCTAACCCTAACCTTAAAAAAACCCCTAAAAATAACCCTAACCCTAAAAATAACCCTAACCCTAAAAGTAACCCTAAAAATAACCCTAAAAATAACCTTAAAAATAATTCTAAAACTAACCCTAAAAATAACCCTAACCCTAAAAATACCTCTAAAAATAACCCTAAAAATAACCCTAAAAATAACCCTAAAAATAACCCTAACCCTAAAAATAACCCTAACCCAAAAAATAACCCTAAAAATAACCCTAAAAATAGCCCTAATCCTAAAAATAACTCTAACCCTAAAAATAACCCTAAAAATAACCCTAAAAGTAACCCTAACCCTAAAAATAACCCTAACCCAAAAAATAACCCTAAAAATAACCCTAAAAATAACCCTAACCCTAAAAATAACCATAACCCTAAATGTAACCCCAACCCTAACCCTAAAAATAACCCTAACCCTAACCTTAACCCTAAAAAAAAACCTAAAAATAACCCTAAACATAACCCTAAAAGTAACCCCAACCCTAACCCTAAAAATAACCCTAACCCTAACCTTAACCCTAAAAAAAAACCTAAAAATAACCCTAAAAATAACCCTAAAAGTAACCCTAACCCTAACCCTAAAAATAACCCTAAAAATAACCCTAACCCTAAAAATAACCCTAACCCTAAAAATAACCCTAAAAATAAACTTAAAATATCCTTAAAAATAATTCTAAAAATAACCATAAAAATAAACCTAACCCTAAAAATACCTCTAAAAATAACCCTAACCCTAACCCGAAAAATAACCCTAAAAATAACCCTAACCCTAAAAATAACCCTAACCCTTAAAATAACCCTAACCCAAAAATAACCCTAACCCTAAAAATAACCCTAACCCTAAAAGTAACCCCAACCCTAACCCGAAAAATAACCCTAACCCTAATCTTAACCCTAAAAAAAAACCTAAAAATAACCCTAAACATAACCCTAAAAGTAACCCTAACCCTAACCTTAAAAAAAACCCTAAAAATAACCCTAACCCTAAAAATAACCCTAACCCTAAAAATAACCCTAAAAATAACCCTACAAATAACCTTAAAAATAATTCTAAAACTAACCCTAAAAATAACCCTAACCCTAAAAATACCTCTAAAAATAACCCTAAAAATAACCCTAAAAATAACCCTAAAAATAACCCTAACCCTAAAAATAACCCTAACCCAAAAAATAACCGTAAAAATAACCCTAAAAATAGCCCTAATCCTAAAAATAACTCTAACCCTAAAAATAACCCTAAAAATAACCCTAAAAATAACCCTAAAAGTAACCCTAACCCTAAAAATAACCCTAACCCAAAAAATAACCCTAAAAATAACCCTAAAAATAACCCTAACCCTAAAAATAACCATAACCCTAAAAGTAACCCCAACCCTAACCCTAAAAATAACCCTAACCCTAACCTTAACCCTAAAAAAAAACCTAAAAATAACCCTAAAAATAACCCTAAAAGTAACCCTAACCCTAACCCTAAAAATAACCCTAAAAATAACCCTAACCCTAAAAATAACCCTAACCCTAAAAATAACCCTAAAAATAAACTTAAAATATCCTTAAAAATAATTCTAAAAATAACCATAAAAATAAACCTAACCCTAAAAATACCTCTAAAAATAACCCTAACCCTAACCCGAAAAATAACCCTAAAAATAACCCTAACCCTAAAAATAACCCTAACCCTTAAAGTAACCCTAACCCTAAAAATAACCCTAACCCTAAAAATAACCCTAACCCTAAAAGTAACCCCAACCCTAACCCGAAAAATAACCCTAACCCTAATCTTAACCCTAAAAAAAAACCAAAAAATAACCCTAAAAATAACCCTAAAAATAACCCTAAAAATAACCCTAAAAATAACCCTAAAAATAACCCTAACCCTAAAAATTACCCTAACCCTAAAAATAACTCTAACCCTAAAAATAACCCTAACCCTAAAAATAACCCTAACCCTAAAAGTAACCACAACCCTAACCCTAAAAATAAACTTAAAATATCCTTAAAAATAATTTTAAAAATAACCATAAAAATAAACCTAACCCTAAAAATACCTCTAAAAATAACCCTAAAAATAACCCTAAAAATAACCCTAACCCTAAAAATAACCCTAACCCTAAAAATAACCCTAAAAAAAACCAAAAAATAACCCTAAAAATAACCCTAAAAATATCCCTAATCCTAAAAATAACTCTAACCCTAAAAATAACCTTAAAAATAACCCTAACCCTAAAAATAACCCTAACCCTAAAAGTAACCCCAACCCTAACCCTAAAAATAACCCTAACCCTAACCTTAACCCTAAAAAAAAACCTAAAAATAACCCTAAACATAACCCTAAAAGTAACCCTAACCCTAACCTTAAAAAAAACCCTAAAAATAACCCTAACCCTAAAAATAACCCTAACCCTAAAAATAACCCTAAAAATAACCCTAAAAATAACCTTAAAAATAATTCTAAAACTAACCCTAAAAATAACCCTAACCCTAAAAATACCTCTAAAAATAACCCTAAAAATAACCCTAAAAATAACCCTAAAAATAACCCTAACCCTAAAAATAACCCTAACCCAAAAAATAACCCTAAAAATAACCCTAAAAATAGCCCTAATCCTAAAAATAACACTAACCCTAAAAATAACCCTAAAAATAACCCTAAAAATAACCCTAAAAGTAACCCTAACCCTAAAAATAACCCTAACCCAAAAAATAACCCTAAAAATAACCCTAAAAATAACCCTAACCCTAAAAATAACCATAACCCTAAAAGTAACCCCAACCCTAACCCTAAAAATAACCCTAACCCTAACCTTAACCCTAAAAAAAAACCTAAAAATAACCCTAAAAATAACCCTAAAAGTAACCCTAACCCTAACCCTAAAAATAACCCTAAAAATAACCATAACCCTAAAAATAACCCTAACCCTAAAAATAACCCTAAAAATAACCTTAAAATATCCTTAAAAATAATTCTAAAAATAACCATAAAAATAAACCTAACCCTAAAAATACCTCTAAAAATAACCCTAAAAATAACCCTAAAAATAACCCTAAAAATAACCCTAACCCTAAAAATAACCCTAACCCTAAAAATAACCCTAACCCTAAAAATAACCCTAACCCTAAAAGTAACCCCAACCCTAACCCGAAAAATAACCCTAACCCTAATCTTAACCCTAAAAAAAAAACAAAAAATAACCCTAAAAATAACCCTAAAAGTAACCCTAACCCTAACCCTAAAAATAACCCTAAAAATAACCATAACCCTGAAAATAACCCTAACCCTAACCCTAAAAATAACCCTAACCCTAAAAATAACCCTAACCCTAAAAATAACCCTAAAAATAACCCTAAAAATAACCTTAAAAATAATTCTTAAAATAACCCTAAAAATAACCCCAACGCTAAAAATACCTCTAAAAATAACCCTAAAAATAACCCTAAAAATAACCCTAAAAATAACCCTAACCCTAAAAATAACCCTAACCCAAAAAATAACCCTAAAAATAACCCTAAAAATAACCCTAATCCTAAAAATAACTCTAACCCTAAAAACAACCCTAAAAATAACCCTAACCCTAAAAATAACCCTAACCCTAACCCAAAAAATAACCCTAAAAATAACCCTAACTCTAAAAATAACCCTAACCTTAAAAGTAACCCCAACCCTAACCCTAAAAATAACCCTAACCCTAACCTTAACCCTAAAAAAAACCCAAAAAATAACCCTAAAAATAACCCTAAAAGTAACCCTAACCCTAAAAATAACCATAACCTTAAAAATAACCCTAACCCTAAAAATAACCCTAAAAATAACCCTAAAAATAACCTTAAAAATAATTCTAAAAATAACCCTAAAAATAACCCTAACCCTAAAAATACCTCTAAAAATAACCTTAAAAATAACCCTAAAAATAACCCTAACCCTAAAAATTACCCTAACCCTAAAAATAACTCTAACCCTAAAAATAACCCTAACCCTAAAAATAACCCTAACCCTAAAAGTAACCACAACCCTAACCCTAAAAATAACCCTAATCCTAACCTTAACCCTAAAAAAAAAACAAAAACTAACCCTAAAAATAACCCTAAAAGTAACCCTAACCCTAACCCTAAAAATAACCCTAAAAATAACCCTAACCCTAAAAATAACCCTAACCCTAACCCAAAAAATAACCCTAAAAATAACCCTAAAAATAACCCTAATCCTAAAAATAACTCTAACCCTAAAAATAACCCTAAAAATAACCCTAACCCTAAAAATAACCCTAACCCTATCCCTAACCAGTACCCTAACCCTAACCCTAACCAGTACCATAACCCTAACCAATACCCTAACCCTAACCAGTACCCTAACCCTAACCAGTACCCTAACCAATACCCTAACCCTAACCAGTACCCTAACCCTAACCCTAACCAATATCCTAACCCTAACCCTAACCAGTACCCTAACCCGTATCCTAACCAGTGCCCTAACCCATACCCTAACCAGTACCCTAACCCTAACCAGTACCCTAACCCTAACCCGTATCCTAACCAGTGCCCTAACCCATACCCTAACCAGTACCCTAACCCTAACCAGTACCCTAACCCTAACCAGTACCCTAACCCGTACCCTAAGCAGTACCCTAACCCATACCCTAACCAGTACCCTAACCCTACCCAGTACCCTAACCCTAACCAGTACCCTAACCCGTACCCTAACCAGTACCCTAACCCGTACCCTAACCCTAACCAGTACCCTAACCCTAACCAGTACCCTACCCAGTACCCTAACCCTACCCAGTACCCTAACCCTAACCAGTACCCTAACCCTAACCAGTACCCTAACCAATACCCTAACCCTAACCAGTACCCTAACCCTAACCCTAACCAATATCCTAACCCTAACCCTAACCAGTACCCTAACCCGTATCCTAACCAGTGCCCTAACCCATACCCTAACCAGTACCCTAACCCTAACCAGTACCCTAACCCTAACCAGTACCCTAACCAATACCCTAACCCTAACCAGTACCCTAACCCTAACCCTAACCAATATCCTAACCCTAACCCTAACCCTAACCAGTACCCTAACCCGTATCCTAACCAGTGCCCTAACCCATACCCTAACCAGTACCCTAACCCTAACCAGTACCCTAACCCTAACCCGTATCCTAACCAGTGCCCTAACCCATACCCTAACCAGTACCCTAACCCTAACCAGTACCCTAACCCTAACCAGTACCCTAACCCGTACCCTAAGCAGTACCCTAACCCATACCCTAACCAGTACCCTAACCCTACCCAGTACCCTAACCCTAACCAGTACCCTAACCCTAACCAGTACCCTAACCCGTACCCTAACCCTAACCAGTACCCTAACCCTAACCAGTACCCTACCCAGTACCCTAACCCTACCCAGTACCCTAACCCTAACCAGTACCCTAACCCGTACCCTAACCAGTACCCGTACCCTAACCCGTACCCTAACCCTTACCAGTACCCTAACCCTACCCAGTACCCTAACCCTACCCAGTACCCTAACCCTACCCCGTACCCTCTTTCCAAAGCTTACCTGTGCAGCGTCTGCAAATAGAAAAGGCACACGCTCCATCGCTGAGCCCTGTAATACTTTGGCATTACTCACAAGGCCAGCCCGAAACCCCCAGCCCAGCACATGCGGCCCCACGCTCAGCTCTCCCATTCCATGAGCACAGAGGACATGGCGCTCTCCCCCCAGCCCAGCACAGCACGGCCTCAAACAAGCCCCAGCTCCCCCATTCCATGAGCACAGAGGACACGGCGCTGTCCCATTCCCCCCAGCCCGGACAGCACCGCGCAATCAAACACCGCCCCAGCTTCCCCGTTTCACAAGCACAAAGGGCACGGCGCTCTCCCCCCACGCAGCCCCAGACACGGCCCAGCTCCCCCGTTCCACAAGCACAGAGGACACGGCGCTGCCCCCCCCACAGCCCCAGACATGGCCCAGCTCCCCCATTCCACAAGCACAGAGGACACGGCGCTCTCCCCACCTCAGCCCACCACAGTGTAGCCAAACACCCCCCAGCTTGAATGTCACAGATCTCCTTTCCTACATCTGTGCAGATGCCACACATGGGTACCTATCCACGTTTTCTCAAGCCTACACAGAACCAAGATTTCCTCACCCTCCATATCCCGAGGTGAGTATTCTGGTTAGTTAGTACAGCGAGCCCCCTCTCCTTGCAAACAAGGGACCATTTTCCCTGGCAATTTCTCTAAGGGTTAGGATTTCTTAAAACGGCTGTTGTGCCACCAAACCTACTTGGGATCTTTCCCAGCTTTTGGCTGTCCGTGGATTTAAAAAGCACACATTCTCTTCCATCTTCCAACAGCAAAACCACAAAATGCTCCTGACCCACAGTGTAACCCTAAGGATGGGCACCCCCACCTCATCATTCTGACAGAGCCGTCCAGCACCCCCAACCCACACGTCGGATCTGAGTAGAGCAGCACAGATATGGCAACACCAAGAGTGGAAACAGCAGCCCCACTGATGGGATTCCCGCAGCAGGAGACACGCACAGAGGGACACCTTTGGCCTCATACAACCAATACTGATTTTCCTCCAAATCTGTTCCCCAAAACCATCCGCTCACAACACTGTGCCAAACAGCATGTGGCAATAAAACTTTGATGCCTTCAAAACAGCCAAGTTGTTGGGTGCTTGCTATTTGCTTCGTCTTACTGTTATTCTTCCTTCAGAAATTCTACCCATAGCTGTTATAGGCTACTCCTTCAAGCATTGCTCTCCCTGGTGTTACCATCACATTTACACAGGCAAGGAACTTAACAGCTCTTCTAAAATTATCCAGCTGCCAAGTACAGCCACAAAAGAAAAGCAAAAGGAAAAGAGGGCTCAGGCAGCCAGAGAGCTCTGCAGCTGGCACCGGGCAGCATCACACTTGCTGAAACATGTCCTTTTGCACAGAGAAGGAAACAGGCCAATATTAGGGCAAGTTGTGCCCTTCCCACAGTGCCAAAAAAATCACACACAGAACCGAGTAAGGCTCGAAGATGAGCTGGGGGAAACAATGGCAAAAGCACACAGAACAGGAAATTCTCTTGCTTCCAAGGTAAGACCAATCATTCCTCTAGGAAAAGGGAAAGAGGTAACAGTTTATCCAGCAATGCATAACTTAGAAAGTGAGTTTAACAAGTACCAGCAGGTTTTGTGCACAGAGAAAACAAAACTCAGTAGGTTTAGTAATAAAAAACTCAGTGTAAACTACTGTCTGCTTACAGCAGTAAGCTTCCCACAGTGGTTTCAGGTGCCTTCCTTTGTAGCGCAGCCCCAAAGTAGAAACTCCTCTCGACTGCTCCTGAGAGAGGCAATTAATTGGAACTTTTGGTGCTCAGGAAAGCTAGTCCCTCCCCTAAGTCCTGGCTCACCTGCCCGAGCACCTAGAGTGCTTATAATCCACCTCACTCCCTGCTTTGCATGTTCATATCCAGAAAAGAAACCTCCAAGCTCTTCCTCCAGTCCAAGCTGCATCTTCCCTACACCCCCACACTCCCCTACCTGTTCACGTGCGCTGCTCCCCTCTCCTGCGCTGCTTCCTGGCACACGGCTCGTCCCTCGGCCCCTTTCTTGAGCGATGATCCAGGTACCTCAGGTGCTTGCTTAGGCGAGAGAGACTCCCCGGGATTGACTGCTCCCCTGCAGAAGCTCCCTACAAAAAGTGGCCCAGATAATCACCCAGCAGAGCCCACCCCTCGTCATTCTCACTGCCCACACCTGGGGCTGTCCCGCCCCTTTGTCATCCTCACTGCCCACACCTGGGGCTGTCCCGCCCCTTTGTCATTCTCACTGCCCACACCTGGGGCTGTCCCGCCCCTTTGTCATCCTCACTGCCCACACCTGGGGCTGTCCCGCCCCTTTGTCATCCTCACTGCCCACACCTGGGGCTGTCCCGCCCCTTTGTCATCCTCACTGCCCACACCTGGGGCTGTCCCGCCCCTTTGTCATCCTCATTGCCCACACCTGGGGCTGTCCCACCCCTTTGGCAGCAGAGCAGGAATACCCCTCAAAAACAGGGGCCTTGACACCTGGAGCATCAGAGGAGGGGAAGTGGGAGGGGAGACCCGGAGAGAGAACAGCAAGGGGTTTGTTCAGGAACAGGCTGTATGTCCAGCAGTGATGGCAACTGCAAACACGGGATGCTGCAGGAATGCAGGGGGGGAGCACGGGCCTGGCTCGGATGGATCCCTTTGCCCTTTGCTCAGGGACCTCAGCTCCACCCTCTCTGAGAGCAGCACAGAACTGCTGCAGGGCAAGAGTTCATTTAGGCACAAGTCAGTGATGCAGCCGCTGGGCAAGGGGAAGAGGGGAGAGGAACTGACACCAAAATCACACAATCACCACTTTATTGGGACATTACTGAGCTGCAACACAAATACATTCACAGCAGGCCAGGGCAAGAGGTGCACACAGGACCACCAACACAGCAGCTCTTCAAGTTGTGGAGCCAGGGGCTGCCAGTTGGGATCCATCCTGGGGGACTGGAGAACACTCAGGCATCAGGGCCAAGTCCTACCTGCTCACTGCAAGCAGTTTAGCCCCAGCAGCTGTGGGAATTTCTGCCTCTCTCTCC
This sequence comes from Pyrocephalus nanus, assembly GCA_038380795.1. Classification (NCBI taxonomy): domain Eukaryota; kingdom Metazoa; phylum Chordata; class Aves; order Passeriformes; family Tyrannidae; genus Pyrocephalus; species Pyrocephalus nanus. Next base: position 20,207 of record JAWZSU010000046.1, read on the forward strand.
AAGAGTATTTGGGACCCAACAGCTCATTACAGTAGAATTTTATCTTCATGAATATTTTACAAAGTTGAGCTTCAGGAGAACGGAGGCACTTTTCATTATTCCGTGCTCTTCCAGTGCTGCACTTGCCGGGATTCTTTGGGCAAGAGGAACCTTCCAGAATGCTCCAAACCTTCACAGTCCAGTTGTTCTTCTTGCCACCGCTGGACCAGCTCAGTGTCCCTGCAGAAAGAGAAAATTCAATGATTCTCTCTGAAACCAGAACCTCCCCTGCTTTGCTTTCCCATTCCATGTTTTGTTCCCTACACTACTGAGGTCCTTCCAGGCCTTGCCAAGTGGCAGCCAAGGAATCCAACCCAAGAACCTGCCAGGGAGCAGCGTCTGTGCCACAGCAACAGCATTCCAGGCCTGTCACTGCCAACCCTCCGCTTCTCCCAACAGCTCCAGTGGCACCACAACTTGTCCTGAAGGCAGAGAGGCTCCTGTTAGGAGCACCACAAGCTATCTATACTGTAGCACTGGAATTCCATCTCCTGGACAAGCTGGGAGAAGAAGGGAAGAAACTAGGACCTTAAAGGCAAATTAGGAGCACCTGTTCATCCACATCAGCTCCCATAAAGGTACTGAGTCAACACTTCAAAGACACAGGACAGCAAGGGCTAACACCTTGACAATCACTTCAGTTTTCAATTCATAAAGCCAAACTAAAGTAAAGCTTTTCAGACACTTGGGAAGACTCAATCCTATTGTAACCAGTTTGTGGGACTTATTCCCAGCCTCCTGAGGTTCATTTCCCACCTCACTTGTGGCTGCACTAGACCTGGTTACACACACACACATAAAAGGAGCTGCTGCAACTTGTCTAGTTTCCTGCTTCTCCTTGAAACTCCTCGAGTTGTTTGCCCAGCTCTCCAGTGTCCATTCCTTTGCTCACTGGACTAGTTCACAGCCCCAGGGCTGCCAGGGCCACCCTGGGCTCTCCCCTGCCCTCACACTGAGGGACCTTTCCCAGCCCCGAGTCCAGCCAGCACTGACCGAGCTGCTGGGGGCTGCAGTACTCCCCGCTCCTTCCCTCCCTCTGCTCTAGCGTTTTTCCCTGTGGGAAGAGGTGAATCAGTCTTTTTAACGACCCGATGGCCAGAGGTGGGGGAAAAACTATCAGCGTTCCCTAAACACCTCCAGCACTTCCATAGCCATCTGCGACCAGGGGCAACCTGGCCTAGGGGAAAGTGTCCCTGCTCAGGGAGTGGGGCTGGATGAACTTTAAGGTCCCTTCCAATCCGAACCACTCCAGGATTCCATCACGATTCCACCTTTTCTCCCTGCATTTGTTGTGCATCGCTTCCTCTCTAATTCACAACTTTATCTCCAGCCTATTGGGAACACTGTCCGTGATACAATCCTAGATGAGGAAGATCTACCAGGGGGAATTCTCAGCAAGAACATCCTCCCTCATTCAGATTGTTCCCATGAGCAAGTCAAGTCCCAAAGTTGAAAACACCAGCATGTTCTACTCCATCATCATCCCTCACTGCTTTGTCTAATTTTAGAAGACTGAAGCTCCCTGTGCTGGCTTCTTAAACATGCTCCAGCACCAGCCCTTTCTGTCTCATCCATGGAGTGTTTCTACCAGCCAAAGGTACTCAAATACCTTACTACATATCCAGGTGTCTTCCTAGGATTTCTCCTGCACTCGCTTACAACTTTAGATGAATAATTACCCTTCTTCTGCTGCAATTCTCCTGCCCTGGCAAGTGTTAAAACACAGGCGGCCCAGTGACAAGTGCTCTGAAACAGCCATCCATTCCACCTGCAGAAATTCTCAGGGCCACCCTTGGAAACCCTTCAGCAAGGGCCCCGGAAAAGCCAATTGAGCTGTGCTTACCTGCAGGGCCAGGCAACTGAGGGCAAGGCGGGGACCGAGCAGAGAACAAACACCTCCAGCTGCTTCTCACTCCAGCCCCCACAGCAAGTGCGGCGAAGCCCACCGGTCCAAGGTTCGTAGGAGAGCTTGAAAAGAAATTAGGAAACAATTAGTTGACAGAAAAATCCTTCTGCACTCCACACTGGAGAACGAGTCCAATTGCTCACTAAGAGAATCACCATATTTAGAACAAGTGAATCCTAGAACCCCACAGCTTCTCAAATGTATTCACTAGCAGCCAAAGAAAGAACTGCAAGCAGCAAGAGAGACGTGGCAAAGAAGCCTCTGCCTTAAAAGCCAAGAGAAATAACCCCCCAAGCCCAAAGCAGAGCTGCTTCCGGTCATGGCGCCGCCATCTTATTTGTAGGCTGGAGGACTTCCGGTCAGGGCGCCGCCATCTTATTTGTAGGCTGGAGGACTTCCGGTCAGGGCGCCGCCATCTTATTTGTAGGCTGGAAGACTTCCGGTAGGGCGCCGCCATCTTAGTTGTAGGCTGGAAGACTTCCGGTAGGGCGTCGCCATCTTGGTTGTAGGCTGGAGGACTTCCGGTCAGGGCGTCGCCATCTTATTTGTAGGCTGGAGGACTTCCGGTCATGGCGCCGCCATCTTTTGTGTGGCCCGCTGTATTTTCGGGCACAGGCGGCACCATCTTTTGTACGGCATTCCGGTCAGGGGGGCAGTGCTTTTTTTCCGGCAATGCAAATATTCCGGTCGGGTGTCACACACGCTTTCTAGCCGATTCGCCCTGTTGTGAGCGTAGCCATCTTGAGTGTGGGCTGTGACGACTTCTGGTGAGGGCATCGCCATCTTCTGTGTGGCCTCGAGAGTTTCCGGTCACGGCGTCCTGCGGGGCAGAGAACGTTAAGGCATATTTGGCTTTTCCTCGTTCCCCCGTGCTGACCGTAATGGCACAGGCTCCGGGGAAAGCTCAAAGGGGGCATGTCCCACTCAGAGCGACTCACGGCAGGATAAGCGGGGCAAAAGTACAATAATCTGGCCAAAGCCCCGGCCCGCCGGCCCTTCCTTTGCTGCCGGCGCCAGCCGGACATGCCGCCAGGGAACGGGCGCCTGGCCAGACTCGCTGCAGCAGCGCAGTTCCACGGGGCTGCATCCGGCTCGCCGCGCCGGCTTTCCCTGCAGTACCGCGCGCCGCCCGCAGGCGGCAGCAGCGATCCTCGAGAGCCACCTGGGGAAAGGGAGAGCGGCCGGCAAAGCCACGACCCAGAGCTCTGCCTGCCGTCCTCGCACTGGCACGCGCCTTGGAGCTTCATTCGTCCTGCTTTCAAAGCCCCCCCTCCTTCTGTATCCTGCATTTCTTACACTACAAGATCCTGGATATAATAAAGTAGAGACGGAGCTCTCTTTTGAAGTCAATGTATATGTCAATTAGTATTTCAATAGATAGAAAAAAAGAGAGATGGTAACTTTTAAATTTTCAGGCATTTTTGGGCTTAGCCTCCCTTTTCGAGGAGGATTCCATATGACCACTCTCATCCCCCACTCACCTGCTGGGCATCGGGATGCCCCTGATGACCTCATCACCCCCGGACTCCCCCACCCCTTTTTACTCACCCCCAAAGGCAGAAATAAAGAGAGGGAGGGTGGGTACAAGATGGGGAGTTCAAGGCAGAGGGAAAACAGGGGTCAAGAAGAGGAGAGGAGGAAAGGGGTGGAGAAAAGAGAGGAGAAAGGATATCTGGGGGTGCACAAAGGTGGGGGGCAAAGGGGGTTTTCTGACGCACCCAAGCTTGACAGCTCCTCCCCAAATCCTCTCCCTTCTGCTAAAGAATGTCCTGCATCCACCAGCACAGGACATACACAAATCCCTCTGGGGGTCTGGAACATGACACATACCCGCAGGGGTGGCTGTAGGGTTGCAAACAAGATGATAGGGAGGCTTTTTTTTATTTCAGAAAGTCAACAAATGCCTCCAAAAGAAGGGCCTTGGGGGCAGTGGCAGCTCACTGCACTATGCTGGACTCCCCTCATCCCCTTCCTCAGCTCCAGGAGGATTTGCACCTCCTCTGAAGGTGACAGTTCCCTTCAACTGGTTTTCTTTCTAGCTTTTTTTCCCCAGCACCACACTGGTCAAAACGGAGAAGAGAAAAGCAAGAAAAAGCCCCCAAAAAATCCCAGCATGCCTCCCAACCCCTTACAACGTGCAGCTCCTCACACTAAGGCACGGCTACCCCTCGGCTGCTCAACTCAGTTTGGGGTTACTCCCAGGGGAGCACCCCATCACTGCAGCCTGGACAGCACAGCCTGAAGGCTCGCAGCTGGGCTCCAACACCAGCTCTGCAGAGCAAACACGGTGTCCGGGCCTCACGGGAGCCTCTGAGGTTTTTCCAATGCTGCTCCCATCGTAGCGTGAGCTGAGGTTCCAGCAACCCCCTCGTGCTCTGCCTAAGCCACAGGCAAGACTGCAGGAAAAGAGGAGTCAGAATGGGAATGAGAGAGAAGAAAGACGACTTTGGGCTATCGGTCCACAGGGAGTAATTGTGCCCTTTTTAGCCCTGCTGACAAAGAGCTCAGAGGCACCACGCTGGTGTCCTGGGGCAGAGAACTTCACAGACCTGTGTTATCCTCTTGCATCCTGGCTCTCAGGAGTCCACCCACCACTCAGCTCATCCCAGTGCTGCTCTGCCTGCTCCAGGATTCTGTCCCCCAGAGAGGCCACTGGTCCCACACACAGGCCCCCCAGCCAGCCCCACCCCCTTGCTTGCTGCCAGCAGCCAGACCTCCCCACGTCCCCAAATGCAGAGCCCCTTCCCTAGCATGGCCCGCTGCCCTCAGCTCCCCAAAAAGAGAGGCAGGAGAGCCCCCGTCTCTGTTCATTTTCCCAGCAGGTTTTCCCTCTGTATACAGCAAGATGTAAAGACAATACCAAGAGCTTTTACGCAAAAGAAGTAGAGAAGTCTGCTTAAGAGTCCAGCAATTAGTGCCCCAGTGGTTGAAGCCAAGAGGATAAATCCACTGGGATTTATCCACTGGAAACAGGAGTGGCTGACAGGATGATTTATGGCACACTCAGAGCTGCAGAGCTGGAGCCTTCTTTCTGGGCCATCACAGAAGTTCTGCCTCCCTCAAAGTCACAACACAGAGCAGACCCCCCCCTCCCATTGCTTCTGCAGCAGCACTGCTCCTACCAGCCTGCCCAAGGGCAGGAGGGTACACTTGCCCAGGGAGCAGGGATCAGGAGGCTCGGGGCTCCCTGTCCTACTCAGGGCAGGGGCTGGCCAGTGCCACAAAGCAAAAGCAGGAGTCAGGAAGGCTTAAATGCAATCAGCACTTGTAAATAAGAGTAAGCCACCAGGGAAATCATTTTTGAAATGCAAGAAGCCCCTGAACAAGTTAGCTTCATTCCTTACAAGCTCCTCAAGTTGTCCACTGGAAGGTTTTAAATTTAACAGAAACATTTACCGTATTGTAAGGCCTTCAGTCCCCTCCTGATAAGCAAACCTAGTGAATTCTCTTGCCGAAGGGTGCTCAAAAGGAATAGGGTGTGTTTGTTGGGTTTCTGACCCTAATCTCTTTGCTGGGACTGCTCTCTGCCTGGCACAGACCTCTTTGCTGCAACACAGCGATGTTTTAATTACTATTCTAACAGTAAAGCTCTACTCTTTTTTTTTGTTTTGTTTTTTTTATGGTCATAGTTATCTGTAAGAATTTTCTATTAAAAAAAGATTAAAACAATACCTTTTGCCTCTGAGGGGAGGCAGCAGTAGCAAGTGTCCAGCACGTTCCCTTCTTTCTTACCTGCCCAGAGAACTCCAGGCACCTGCCTGGGTGGTGCTGAGGATGGCACCTGCACAATTTTCATTCCGTTAGTTCACTGAGGTGACCTGAGCACTAATTATACCTGATGGTGCCCACCTGCTGAATGGCCCAGCAGCAGCAGCAGCAGCAGCAGCATTTGCATTTCGTACATCCGCAGTCAGGCTGTCTGGCTGGAAGTGACCAGGGGTACATGGCCCGTATTCACCTGACCCTGCTGCGATCCAAATCCTCACCTGTACCTTGTCGTGATCCAGATCCAAACACCTGCCCCAGAGGAGCCATCAGGAAGGATGTCCCAGTGCACAGTTTGCAGAACATGGCACAGGGAGCGTGGGCTGAGCTTCACCCCATTGCCGACACTGCGCTGACCAGACCCCAGGAAAAAACACACAGAGCCAATTCAGCAGCACTTGTTTCTCCTTCAGGAGAAGAAAATAAGGCACAGACAGACAAGAGATTACACAACCAGGTTATAAAAATGAAACACAACTCTTTTATTCCGGCAGGTCCATCCATCCCCATACGTGGAGCAGGGGTTGCCCAGAAGGATGACAGGCAAAAAAATGTGATCTCAGTGCAAACAGTCATTTGTAGCACAATGACATTTGGAGAAGAGGCTCAGCCCTGCCGCTCACCCTCATTGTTGCTGCCAGACGCTGGCAGCTCAAGTCTGGAGGGGTTCTGCCCACGTGAGCCCACCTGGGCTCCTGTTAAGGCTTCACCGGTGAGGTTCGACGCTACTGTTGTCTGTACCTACAGCAGCTCAGCTAAAGACTGATTACAAACTCCAAACGCACAGTGTACACAGAGTACATCACACAGAGAAACACTGGCAACGCGGGGAGGGGGAAACACTTCCAAAAGGACAAGCAAATGTAACAGTATTTATTGCCACCTCACCACGCTCACTGTAAAATAAAATCCTTGATCCCCACCTCTGCAAATGTATTGTGAATGGTAAAATAAATCAGCAGCAAAAACTGTTGCAAGAAACCAGTGGGCACCAGGGACCACAGGTGTCCCTGTCTCCAGGGAGCAGGGGTGTGGAGGGGCTCTGCCAGGCAACAGCTATGCCCCAGCACTAGGGCAGAGGTAATTTAAACACAGACATCAAATCCATACTTGGAGGGACAGAAGTAGACTCGCTCCTCCGGTTGTTCAGGGAAGAACGGGAGACACCCCAGGAGTGGAGCTGCAAACAGCTGCCCTTCCCAAGCCTGCAACCCTTAAAAAATACATACATGTGTCTATTATTGCCAACAAGGAGTTTTAATAACCACTGCCCTTGCACCACCAGGGGAGTGAATTTGCAGAGCTTGGTTTTGCTCTTTCAGGGTGGAAGGGAGGAGCTGAGTTGTAGGAGAAGAGGAAGGGGCAGACCTGGATATCCGGTGTCTGAGGTAAGGTTGGAGGAAAAAGTGCAGCAAGAAAGAGATGCAAGAAAAACAAACAAAGCCGCTTGGCTCTGAGCATCTCTCGTATGAAAATGATTGTCAAAGAAGTCACTAGTGAAAACAAGGTAAAAAAATACGTTCGCTGTAGAGGTACCTTTCTGTATCTTTTGGCATCAGAACACTAACCCGAGGTCCATGCAGTGTTTTCAGTTCACCACAGGAATACTCTTTGGAAAGCCCAAGCTGTGTCATCCCAACACACACCTCTGGAGATGCCACCCGGCTCGGGCAGTGAAGAGAAGACCTGGAGATCTCCCGTGTCCATCTGGGGAGGGGGACGCAGGTGTCCCGTGGGGTCAGCCCCAAAAGCTGCCCAGTCTCTCCAGCACTGGGGTCCCCACCGATGGGGCCAGCGTTCTTCCGAGGCGGGGATGGGGCAACCTTTGGCTTCGGCAGCGGGGGCTTCTTCTCTGGGAGGGCGACGGTGAAGGTGAGCTCAGGGGGCTGCGGCTGCCAGAAGCGAGGCAGGAAGTGTGTGGAGACATGCTGGGGCCGGGCACGGGGGCTGCAGCCCCTCTTGGCTTTGCCCCGCTTGTTGAGGGCCACGTACCACTGGCGCCCTGAGCGTGGGCTGCGGTGCACGGCTGAGGCGTAGGTGTTGTAGCTGTTCTCCTGGAAGCGCTCCCGGAAATGGCAGTCTGCTGGGAACCGGGCCTGTGGGGACAGTGGGGACAGCATTAGCCAAGAGCTGCCATTCCCTGTCCTTCACTCCCACCTTTGATGCTTGCTGGGTTTGTCTGTCTCCCAAAAGTGAGTCTAAAGGGGTGGGTGGAAACACAGGACACCCATGTCAAGGGCGCTGGGTAACCAACCATTTGGAAAACCCCCAACACAGATACTTCAGTAGCTGATTGCCACCCAGTTTGGACCTTCCTTGAAAATAAAAGGCTTGGACCACACCAGCAGCACCCTTTCCTTCTGTCCTGTCCTGCCCCAGCAGCACCCTTCCCTTCCCTCCAAAAAAAGCATTCCAAAACACAGGACCAGAGCCTAACATTCCAGCTGTGCACCCACAGCCTTGGGACCCCGGGCTGCAGCTTCCAGCAGCCCCTCCAGAGCCCACTGCCATGCTTTAACCTGACGGTGGCCATGGCATCCGCAGCCCCAGCAGCATCCCTAGCCCAATTCCACAGCAGCGCTTCCAAACAACTGGGATGGCATTGCTGAGCACTTTGGCTCTGAAACAACCAATGGAGTACTAAATCAAACCCCTTGTGGCACTTTGTAACCATGCAGAAGGCGTTTTAAACTCCTAATTGAGGGCCAGCTCACCTGGGACAGCACTTGCTGTTGTGCGTTTTCCTCCCTAAGGAGGAAAAATCCCTTTGCTTTCCCATGCAGGATTGAGGGAGGCTGTGGATTGCAATGCAGAGCATCTGCAGGCTCCTGGTGCCTGATGTGCAGGAAACACCTCTGACTCTCTGACCCGGGGGTGGATGTGCACTTGCAGGAGTAACTCGGGCTGGGTATTCCACCTTCCCCCCCAGCGTTTCCTCTGATGCACACCCAGCACCAGCAAGTCCCTGAAGCTTGAGGGAGAGAAGAAATGAGTTTCAGTAGAATAATTAGGTAAAACACCAGGACACAATAAATCTTTTTCTGGAAAGAATTGCTACGCTGAGGGGGATCTTGCCCGTGTCCCAGACTGCTCCGGGGATCTGAGGGCCTTCCCGAGAACATCTCGGTGCCGGCGTGAAGGCCCAGAGATCTCTGGGAACACCAGGAGAGCAGGCACAGAGTCCCTGTTGGGGGGCCAATTTGGCTGCCTGAAAACAGCTCAGCAAAGAAGCCTCTAAGACTCAGCTGGTGAGTTTTAGAAGCCAGGCATTCCTTGCTGACAACACCCTGCAATGATCCCAGCCCACTAGGGGTCCTGGCCATCAGCTCCCACAGAGCACACAGAAGCGCCTCCGCTGCAGCTGATGGGAGGGCTCAGCATTACATGAGGGTTCATTTTATTCCCTGCATTCCTGTTCCACACTCAGGACATTCCCCAGCACTTACAACCATACACACCTATCCTGTTAAGGTTTCTGAGGGGCTTCATTGAGGGGCCTCCGAGGTCTTCTCTGTCTGGAGCATCCAAAGTCCCAAGTGCCTGCCTTAGGAACCTCAAGACAACTCACCTGCTGACAGAGAAACTTGGTGCTGCTTGGCTGCTGCCTCAGTTCCCTTCTTCCTTGCTTCTTCACCTCCCTGGGTTAGTCCCTTTCAATCCCCTGGCTCAGCTCTGTGCAGTTTCCATGCCACAGCCCCCTGCAAAAAGTATCAGCTCTCATTACACCGCAAAACTCAGACAGCATCCCCCCGTTTTTCCTGATACTTGGATATGGAGGCACTCAACATCCTGCTGAGAGAGGAAAAAGGAAACCTTGAGCATAAAGCTGAATTGGAATCTCAAGCTTCCTTTCCCAGGAACTTTGTGCAGTCTGCAAACGAGAAGGAAAAAATTTGCATCTCCTTTGGTGCAGGTGCCAGCAGAGGCTGAGAGCTTTTGTATTTTTCAGACAACTGTGCCCTTTTGGACTCCCTACAAGTTCAAGTGGCACCAGAAACCCCTTCCTGCATACACATGGCTGTCACACACAGGCACTCACACACCTTTTCTCCAGCCCACACATGGCCAAGATTTCCTCACACTGTGTACATCCCATGCTGAGTATTTTTGCTAGAGAGCACTGTCAAACTGCCTCCCTGCAAAAACGGAGCAACGTTTTCTGGACACTTCACCCACAGTCAAGGTCTTTTGAAGCTGCTGTCGTGCCACCAAACCTGCTCAGGGTCCCTCCCAGCTTCTGCCTCTTCTTGGATTTAAAAGGCACATGCATATTCTACCTTCCAACAGCAAAACCCAGTTCCTCACTGGGAGTATAAGCCCTGCTCTTACCGGTACAAACTCCCAGGCTCAGCACAGCTGTGGTCGCAGAGCAGCTTTGCAAGGTCCTTCTCTCTCCCAGCAGGAGGCACAACTCGCCACACTCCGCCACCACCAGGGGAAACCACGAGGAAGGCTGGAAATTGACACAGAATGAGCAAAGAGCATTAAGTCAGAACCAAAAAACCAAGTTAGAGCAGCCTTTGCCTCATAGCCCTGCACGGGGAGAGGCTCTGGGATTTCAAAGCATACACGCTCAACTCCCCTGTTCCACGAGCACAGAGGACATGGCGCTCTCCCCCCAGCCCAGCACGGCCCCAAACACCCCCCAGTTCCCCCGTTCCACGAGCACAGAGGACACGGCGCTCTCCCCCAGCCCAGCTCCCCCATTCCACAAGCACAGAGGACACGGCGCTCTCCCCCCAGCCCATCACAGCATGGCCCCACGCTCAGCTCCCCTTCCACGAGCACAGAGGACACGGCACTCTCCCCCCAGCCCAGCACGGCCCCAAACACTGCCCAGCTCCCCCGAGCACAGAGGACACGGCGCTTTCCCCCCAGTACAGCACAGCACAGCAGGGCCCCACGCTCAACTCCCCCGTTCCACGAGCACAGAGGACACGGTGCTCTCCCTCAGCCCAGCACAGCGGCCCCAGCTCAGCTCCCGTGTTCCACGAGCACAGAGGACACGGCACTCTCCCCCCAGCCCAGCACAGCACGGCCCCACGCTCAGCTCCCCAGTTCCACGAGCACAGAGAACACGGTGCTCTCCCCCCAGCCCAGCACAGCATGGCCCCAAACACCCCCCAGATCCCCCATTCCACGAGCACAGAGGACACGGCGCTCTGTCCCCCCAGCCCAGCACAGCCCCACGCTCAGCTCCCCCATTCCACGAGCACAGAGGACATGGCACTCTCCCCCCAGCCCATCACAGCAGGGCCCCACGCTCAGCTCCCCCATTCCAAGAGCACAGATCTCTTTTAGGGGGGTATACCTGGTATCCGTGTCGAAATGGTAGACTAGTAGATTTGGTGTCTGTATTTAAAAGATAGACCTGGTAATCGAGTCGAACGGGTAGACCTGGTCATACCTGAGGCTGTCCCGCCCCTCGTTATCCTCACTGGCCACACCTGAGGTTGTCCCTCATGGGAGGGGACAGAATGGCAGTTGGCTCCTCAGGCGGGCGCGTGACTCGGGGGCGCGGGCAGAGGCGGTGCGAGCCGGGGACGGAGCCGGCGCGATTCGTACGCCCATCAAATCATTATTAATTGGAGCCCGATTCCCTCATGTCTGTCCTCGTTTTTCTTGACCGCAGAACCCGATAAGGGTCGCCTGCGCCGCCAACGCTTGGGCCGGGTGCTCTCCCTGACAGGGGCGGGGCCTCCGCCACGGGGGCAGAGCCTGTTTTCGGGGGCGGAGCCACGCGGCTCCCGGGCCGTCTCCGTGGGCGGGGCCTGTTGCTAGTGCCGGGCGTAGCGGCGGCGCTCCGGGAGCGGCGGGCGGTGCCTCGGAACGGGCGGGCGGTGGCAGCGGTGTCTCAGAACGGGCGGGCGGTGCCGGTGTTTCCCGGGAGCGGCGGGCGGTGCTCCGGAAGCGGCGCCGCAGGTGCCCCGGAAGCGGCGGGTGGTGCCCCGGAAGCGGCGCGGACAGAGCAGCGATGGCGGCGGAGGAGCCTCAGCAGCCGCAACCGGAGCCGCTCGGCGGCAGCGACGCGGACGGTACCGACGGGCCCCTCCGAGGCCCCTCTCGGCCCCCCGCCTTGCGGCCCGGGAACCCCGGCCCGGGATTTCGCCGCTCCTCCCAGAGGGCCTCTATAGCCTCTCCCCCCCGCCCCCCCACCATCGCGATGCCCCGATACCCCCTAACCCCCCCTTCCCAGCCCTCCCAAGACCCCTTCCACCTCTCCCCGGGTTCCCAATGGACTCCGCCTTATCCCCAGGACCCATTCGGGAGGCGTCCCCACTCCCCAGACCCCCCTGGGGAGCTGAGGAGCCGCTTTGGGTCCCCGCTGACGCCTCATGTCCCCCCAGGCGTGAACTGCCTGGCCTACGACGAGGCGATCATGGCGCAGCAGGACCGCATCCAGCAGGAGGTGAGGAAACCCCCGACCCCTCAGAACTGCTCCCAAAACCCTCCCTTAAACCCCCTCAGAGTCTGCCCCAAAACCCTCACGGAGGTCTTCAAACCTCCCCAACCCCCCGTGGGGGTCCCCAGTCCTCCCACAGTCCCTGACCCCCTCCAATCTTGCCACCTAGATTGCGGTGCAGAACCCGCTGGTTTCGGAGCGCCTGGAGCTCTCGGAGCTCTACAAGGAATACGCCGAGGATGACCACGTGTACCAGGAGAAGATCAAGGTGCAGCACTGGGAGCCACTGGGAGATACTGGGAGGCACTGGGACACCGGTGTGGTACTAGGAATAGTACCGGTATGGGACTGGGAGCCACTCTGGGACGCCAACACAGGACTGGAAGCAGCCCAGGTGTCCCGGGGGTGTTCCCCTGCCCCCACAGTGTCCCCACGCCCCCTCTGCCTCCCAGGATCTGCTCCAGAAATATTCCTACATCCGGAAGACACGTCCAGACGGGAATTGTTTCTACCGCGCCTTCGGCTTTGCCCACCTGGAGGCTCTGCTGGAGGATGGGCAGGAGCTGCAGCGGTGCGGACCCCCAGAGCCCCCTGGAGCTCCCCCAGGGACACCCTGGGAACCCCCATAGTCTCCCGCATACTATTCTCCCAGCATCCCCAGATCCCACTCAGCACTCCCAGAGCCCCTCCAGACACCCCCAGAGCCCCCCCTGGCATCCCCTCATGAGGACCCTGCAGCACTGATACCCCCAGAGCTCCCACTCGGGCCCCTTGCTTCCCAGCCCCCTGGGATCCCTGGGCTTCCCCCCAACCCCTGGGTTTGTCCTCCTCAGTGATTTAGTCCCCCTCTGGGCTCCCCCCGAGACCCCCTGAGCACCCCCCCCCAGACATCCCAAACCCCTTTGGGTCCCCCCTGAGCCTCCTAAGCCTCCCCGGGCCCCCGATGTTCCCCCAGGTTCAAGGAGGTGTCAGCACGCAGCAAGGAGGAGCTGGTGGCGCAAGGCTTCACTGAGTTCACTATCGAGGACTTCCACAACACGGTGGGCATGGGGAGCGCACGGGGTGAATGGGGGTCCCTGTGACCTGGCATGTGCCCTGGTGTGTGCCAACCGACACGCGTGCGTGCACCTGACACGCGTGCATCCTGTTTGTGCTCCTAGTATGTGTGTGCGTGCCCCTCACGGATGTGGACCCCTGACCTGAGTGTGTGCCTCTGCGACAAACGTTGTGTGTCCCGCATGACACACACGTGTGCGTGTGTCCCTGACACACGTGTGTGTGTGCCCCAACACGCACCTGTGCTTTCCATTTGCAGCTGATGGAGCTAATCGAGCGTGTGGAGCGCCGTGTGCCGCTGCCAGAGCTGCTGGCAGCCTTCAATGAACCAGCGACCTCGGACTACCTGGTGGTTTACCTGCGACTGCTGACCTCAGGCTGCCTCCAGCGCCACCGCCGCTTCTTTGAGCAGTTCCTTGAGGGTGGCCGCAGCATCAAGGAGTTCTGCCAACAGGTATAGACCATGTAGGGTATGCAGGACTTCTGTCATCAGTTCAGGGGCACACATGCCCTTAGGGCACACTGGGCTGGCATGGGACACGTGGGAGTTGTCACCGTAGCGGGGGCACAGGGGATACACGGGAGCTCTGCTGGCAGGTATGGGGCATGTGGGGCGCACAGGAGTTCTGTCATTGCATCAGGGCACGCAGGGCATGTGGAGCTTCCACGGGGCACGTGGGAGTTCTATCAGCAGGAGCACATGGGAATTCTGCCAGCAGGTATAGGGCACAGGGGGCTCACAGTTCTGCCAGCAGGTATGGGGCATGTGGGGCACACAAGATTTCTGTCATCGTAGTAGGTGCAGACAGGGCTGGCACAGGGCACATGGGAGTTCTGTCACCATGGCAGCAACATATGGGTCACACAGAAGTTCTGCCAGGAGGTTTGGGGCATGGGGGCACACGGGGCTGGCATGGGGCACACGGGAGTTTTGCCAGTGGGTTTGGGGCACGTGGGGCTGGTACGGGGTTCAGAGAACTCACACCTCACAAGGGGGGCTCCTGGGGCTCACGCAGGTTGTGTAGGGCTCACACAGGACTCATGCAGGGTTCGCAGGGTGTCACGTGGCCTCACACAGGCTACCCAGCACCTTCTAGGGCCCCTCTCAGCTTCACACATTTTCATACGAGTGCCACTTGGGCCCCACAGAGCCTGTCGCACCACTCTGGGGATCTGTGAAGGTTCTCGTGTGGTGTCAGTCACCCTCCCGTGTGCACTGGCCTCGCGCTGCCCCCCAGCCTCTCGCGTGGTCTCGCACTGCCCCCTGGCCCCTCACTTGGCCCCCCAGCCACGAATGGCTCCCCGCAGCCCCCGTGAGGTGTCACGCAGCCTCGCGCCCCCTCGTGTGCCCACCGGCTCCCCCCGTGCCCCTTGTACACCCATGGCCCCCGTCCCACCGCAGGAAGTGGAGCCCATGTGCAAGGAGAGCGACCACATCCACATCATCGCGCTGGCGCGGGCGCTGCACGTCTCCATCCTGGTGGAATACATGGACCGGGGCGAGGGCGGCGCCACAAACCCACACGTGTTTCCTGAGGGCTCGCAGCCCCGTGTCTGCCTCCTCTACCGCCCTGGCCACTACGACATTCTCTACAAGTGACCCCTCTGGCATGAGGGGCCTTGTGCCACCCCCCAGCCATGGGGCCCTGACCCCACAGGCCCTCTTGTGACCTCCCAGCCCCCTTCCCATCCCCCAATAAAGATGCGGCCCCAGTGCTGAGCATGTTTATTTGGGATGGGGGATTCGGGGGCATGGAGGGGTTGGCTAGAGGCAGGTGAGGGGGTGGGAGGGTGTTGGGAGGTCTGCCTGCCCAGTAGGCAGTTGGGGCTGGGGAAGTAGTTGGACTGGTGGGGAAGGAAGTCATGGGCCCTTTTGGGGGGGTACTTAGGGTAGGGGTGGTTGGGGCTGGGGGCAGGCGGTGGGACCCAATAAAGGGTTCAGCATGGGCAGCTGGTGCGGGGGGTGTCCTAGGTCTTGGCCTGCCCTGGCAGCGGACCCTCCACCTCTGAGCTGTAAAGAACATAAAAACCCCCCGCTTCCCCCCAGAGACCACCAAATTCGCACACCCCCCCGCCTCTTAACGAAGGCACCAGCGGGGAACGGTGGACCCCTCGTGTGAGGAGATCCCGGTGTGAATGCCCCCCCCTCCCCCGCACACCTCCTTCCCAGGAACCGAAGGGGGGATGGGCCAATGCACCGCCTCCCCGAGTTCTACCCCCGGCCTACGCTCACACGCACCCGCAGACCCGGATCCCCCCGCACTGGGGGGTGGGCCCGGCCCGGCCTCCCCCAGGCCCCGCCGGGTCTCCCCTCACCGGGGGGGCGGGTCCGGCCCGGCCCCCCCAGGCCCCCCCGCAGCCGCCGCCTTCCCACGCCCGCAGCCGCCGCCGCCGCCGCCGCCGCCGCCGCCGGGCCCGCACGCGCCGGTACCGTCCCGGTAAGGGCTCCCTGACCCCCACCGCATCCTCGGGACCCCCTTAAAACCAACACCCCTGACACCCCCCCGACACCCCCACCCCCCTCGGTACCCGCGGATGCTCCCGCCCGGGGAAAGGACCGGTCGGCCGGAGCGGGGCCCGTCCCCGCCCTTGGACCCCTGGAGCGACACTCCCCCGCAGAGATCCCCCTCACCTCCAAAACCCTTGCAAACACCTCTAGCCCCTCAAAACGCAGTTCCCCCCTCCCCCACCCCGACTTCCCAAGGATGCTTCATCCAGGGGGAGGGGCCCAGGCATCCAGGAGAGGGGGAAAACACCCAGGCGTGACCCCCCGCCGCCATGAGATCTCTCCCAACCTCCCTAAATCCCATCAGGCCGCCGGAGCCCCCCAAAACCCTCCCGGTAGCCGAGGATGCTCCAGCCGGAGGAAGAGACCATCCAGGGCGGAAGGGGGGAAGAGGGACCTAAGCATCCGGGGGCCTGACCCCCCCCTCCATGAGACCCCGTGCCTCCCACCAGCACCCTCAAACCCCCAAAACCTCCCATCCAAACCCCCGGTATCCAGGGATGCTCCAGCCGGGGGGGCAGGACTCTGGCATTCAGGAGAGGGACTCCCCACTTCCATAGGACCACCCAGGGCCCCCAGGACCCTTCCGAGCCCCCTCAGACCCCAGGAAGGACTGGGATATCTGGGGCTTACACAGGTGTTGATTGCAGGGGCATCACCTGGGTCCCCTCCTGCGGGACAGGTCATGTGACCCCTTGTGCGAGGACAGGGCTGATGCAAGGGGGGCCCTGGGGCACTAGGGTCCCAGGGGTGTCCCCTAACGAGATGCTGCTAATGAAGGGGGTGTTCGTTAGCAACGCTGGTAATTGGCACCGGGGGGGGGGGCCTGGACACCTGGGTCCTGGCAGGTTTGTCACGAGGGGGGCTGTCACATGAGGACCCCCCGGCTCACACTCCCTCCCCACTGAAGGCGGCCCCCCCGGTGGGGCGGGGGGGCCATGGAGAACCGGCACCGGTAGCCGTGGCCCCGCACGAGGACCCGTCGCACAGGGACGACCGTTGCACGAGGACCGAGGTGGACCCAGGTAGGGCCCTACCCCACCACACCTGGATGCCTGGGCCCCCCTATGATGATGGGGGCCTGGGGATTTCCTACTCTGGATATGGGGTCAAGGGAATCCCCTACAGGGGATGGGCTTGAAGGGATCTGCGAACTATAGATAATATTGAGGAGATGCCCTATAATGGGAGGGAGGGGTGTCCCTGCCCTTTCTATGGGGTCAGGGTGGGCATTCTGGGCCCCCTATGATGGAGGGGTGCTAAGGAGGGGGCACCTGTCCCATATTTGGGATCAGCATGGGGCTGGGTCATAGCACCCAGGTCCCCCAGCGTTTATCCCCACCCCACTGTCCTGACAGCTCCCTCCAACCCACAGGACCCCCACGCACCCATGGCCCCCCCTTTCCTTCCCCTCTTCCCCCTCCCTCTGCCACCCTGGGTGCCACGGGGGGGGCCATCCCCGCCCCTGACCGCTGTCACCACCGTCGTCTTCGTCGCCATCGCGGCTGTCGCAGCCTGTCCTGCCGTGTGTCGTTGTGCCGGCGGCCGCGTCTACTGCAATGACCGGGGGCTGACAGCCGTGCCCGAGGGTCTCCCGCCCGGCGCCACCACCCTATTCCTGCAGAACAACCGGATCGGCGACGCGGGGATCCCGGCACGGCTGGGTCGGCTGCCGGCCCTGCGCGTGCTCTACCTGTACGCCAACGCTCTGGAGCAGCTGCCGGCACACCTGCCGCCGGCACTGCGGGAGTTGCACTTGCAGGAGAATAACGTGCGCGGGCTATGCCGGCGGGCACTGGCGCGGGCGCCGCTGCTTGAGCGCCTACACCTGGATGACAACTCGGTGTCGGCAGCCGGCATTGAGGAGGACGCCTTCGCCGAGAACCGCCGCCTGCGCCTCCTCTTCCTCTCGCGCAACCACCTAAGCAGCGTGCCGGCCGGGCTGCCGCCAGCGCTGGAGGAGCTACGCCTGGACGACAACCGCATCCACACCATCCCGCTGCGCGCTTTCGAGGGGCTGCCAGCGTTGCGGCGCCTGGTGCTGGACGGGAACCTGCTGGCCAACCAGCGCATGGCCGATGACACCTTCAGCCGCTTGGGCAACCTGAGCGAGCTCTCGCTGGGCCGCAACGCGCTTGCGGCCCCGCCGGCCAACTTGCCCCGTGCGCAGCTGCGCCGGCTCTCGCTGGCGGCCAATGCCATCAGCCACGTGCCGGCCGGCACACTGGCACGGATGAGGGCACTGGAGCGACTGGACCTGTCGGACAACAACCTGACAACGCTGCCACGGGGACTCTTTGATGACTTGGGCAGCCTGAGCCACCTGGGGCTGCGCAATAACCCCTGGTTCTGTGGCTGCAACCTGGCCTGGCTGCGGGACTGGCTGCGCCGCCGCGCGCCGCCGCGCCTCGAGGTGCGCGGGCTGCTGTGCCAGGCACCCGCGAGGCTGCGGGGGCTGCCGGTGGGCGAGCTGCAGGGGGAGATGGACGCCTGTGAGACCCCTGCCGCAGGGGCCGGGGGGGCTTCCCCTGGCATTGCAGCCGTGTCCCCAGTGGCCTCAAATGGCGCTGTGGCCACCTCACCAGGGGCTGCAGCCATGCCTGGGCTGTGGGTGCAGGCAGCACCAGGGGGGGCCCTGCGGGTGCGGTGGCCACCGGCCCCTCCCGGTGCATCCCTGCGGCTGAGCTGGCTGCGGCCTGGGGGGGGTGCCGTGACCGAGACGCTGGTGCGGGGGGAACGGGGGGAGTACGTTGTGCGGGCGCTACAGCCCCGTGCCCCGTACCGTGTGTGCCTCGCGGCCCTTGAGCCCCCTACTGCCCCCCCACTCTGCACACAGGCCCGTGCTGGGGCCGGGGACCCCCCTCCTGGCTCCCCTGGTGCCCCAGCCGGGGACACCCCTGCCATGCTCCCCCCAGCTGCGGCTCTGGGGGCATCAGCAGCAGCGGCTGCTGGGGTGATTCTGGGGGTGCTGGGAGGGTGGTGGAGAAGGAGGAGGAGGAGGGGGGGACTTGGGGGGGCACCCCCCCCACCCCCCAAAATGAGCAGAGCAGGGCGGCTGCCACTGCGACCCCTGCGGCCCCCTGATGAGGGTGGAATACGTACCGTGTACCCACCCCCACCGCCCCCACTGCCCCTCCCCAGCGCTCGGGGGTACCGGGGGGGGCAGGTGCCCCATGGTGGGGGTGAGGGGGGTGGGGGGTCCTGATGGGGAGGCCCCCTCCTCCTGGGAAACCCCCATGTGTTGGGGATCCCCCTGGGGCTGTGGCCACTTGCCCCTGCTCTGAGGACATTTGGGGGGACCCACCAGGGAGCTGAAGGGAGGGGTCATCCTGCACCTCCTCCACTTCCCTTTTGGGGCATTTTGGCTTTTTTAAGGTGTTTTTTTGGCACTGCAGCTTTTTTTGGGGGAAAAACGGCAGATTTGGTGCAGGAATGGGATTGGGGGCAGAGACGGACCCGACAGCCTCAATCCCTGCAGGACCTCCAGGAGGACCCCAGGCCTGGACAGAGCCTGGGGGGGTGGGGGCAGAGGGGACCCGGGGTTAGGGTGGTCGCCTGCTGCCCCTCCCCAGGTCTCTGCCCCCTCCCTTCTCCCCGTGAGGTGCCTTCACCCCTCCCCCTGCCCCTGCCGTTGGATTTGGGGAAAAAGGACCAAAATCAGGAAAAATCGACCCAAAAGGGCCGAGGGGGACCCTGACCCCCAAATAAACCCAGCGGCTCCTTTTCCTGCCAGCGCCTCTTTCCCATGGGATGGGGTAGGAGGCTGTCACCTGGGGGGAGTTCACATGAGGGGACTCACGGGGAGGCGGATGGTGTGGGGAGGATCATATGGGGTCACTTAGGGTAATGAGGTGGTGGTGACACAGGGATCCCTTGGGGTAGGATGAGCAATGGGAAGTTTGGGGAGGTACGAGGCCTTGCACAGGTGCTGGGGGGGGTCATGTCAGGGGAGGGGAATCATGCCTGGGTCCTGTCAAGGTCACATATCTGTCACTTAACACCCCCCTCCCCATCACCAGGGACCACCTGCCTCCACCTACATGACTCCCCTTGGCCTCCGGGAGGGTGGGGGGAGAACGTGTGCAAGCCCCGCCCCCTGTGCAAGACCCCGCCCCCTGTGCAAGACCCGCCCCTCCCCCGAGACACGTTCGGCAGCTAGACCTCCGCGCCACCGGGGGCGCACTTCCTTCTCCGCCCATCCCCCTTCCCTATGATAGACGTCACTCGCAGCCAATGGAGAAGTGGAAAATTCCAGAAGGGAGAGCGGGGACCGGCCAATGGTCATCCGGCGCTGGGCGTCGCGCCTAATGGGAGCGGGCGAGGGCGGGCCCCGCTGCAGGCTTCCGGCGGGGGCGGGTCCGGAGGGAGCGGGCACCGTTTCCCCCGGTGGCCAATGGAAAGGCGGAAGTGCAGGCGGCGGCCAATTGGAGCGCGCGCGGGGGTGGGCGGGCGGGGCCGACGGCCAATAGGACGCGGGGGGTGGGGCCGGGGGGTTCTAGCAGCTTCCAGAGGGCGGCGCGGGAGCGGTGCGGGAGGAGTTGCGGCCATGGAGGAGGTTTGGGGGGGACGAGGGGTTTCGGAGGGTCCTGGGGGTCCTGAAGGCAGGCGGGAGAACCTTCGGGGCGTCTCGGGGGGTCCCGGGGTTGGGTCTGGGGGGTCCTGAGGAGGAGGCCTGATGAGGGTCGCGAGGCCCTGGGGAGGGCGGGGAGGGCCCTGAGGGGAGGCCCCGTTCGGGGTCGGGGAGCTCCGAGAGGGATCGTGGGGCTCTGAGCAGCTTGGAGCAGTTTCGCGCTGTTTGGGGGTCCCTGGGGTGTCCCGAGAGGGTGGCGAGCGGGGCCTAGGGGTAGCTGAGGGCACCGGGAGTTTGCGGGGCTTTTCGGGGTCCTTGAGGTGGTGGGGAGGGGCTGGAGGGCGGTTTCGCGTTGTTTGGGGGCCCGGGGCCCCGGCTCTGTCTTCACATTCTTCTGTTTTTCTTCCTCCCTTTCTGTCTGTACTGTATTTTCTCTCATCCTTCCACCTTCCTCACTCACTCTTCTTCCTCCTCCTTTCTTGGTCCTCTGGCCTTTCTTTCTCCTCGTGCCTCTTGTCCTCCCTTTCATCCTCCTCGTTTTCCTCGCATCTTGCTGTTCTCGGTCCTTTGCTTTTCTCCTGCCTGCTCTTCTGCCCTCCTCTCCTTCCTCTTTCTCCCTTCATGCTCTTCCTCACGGCCTTCTTTTCTCTTTCCTCGTCTCCTTTCTCTTCTTCTTTGCGCTCTCCCATTTCCCGCGGTCCGTGCCTTCCCTCCGTGTCCCGTAGGCTCAGGAGCTGAAGGAACGGGGAAACCGGGCGCTGGCGGCAGGGGACGTGGGGGCGGCCGTGGGACACTACTCGGCCGCCATCGCGCGGGACCCCAACAACCACGTCCTGTTCAGCAACCGCTCGGCCGCCTACGCGCGGCTCGGGGACTACACTCGTGCCCTAGCCGATGCCTGCCGCACGCTGGAGCTGCGCCCCGACTGGGCCAAGGTGGGGGGGCTGTGGAGCCCTGGAAGCTCTGACCCTGGAGGTGCCCCACGGGGTCTAACCGTAGAAGTCCCCCTTGCTTGTCCCCCAGGGGTAGTCGTTGATGCTGGGGCATAGGAGTCTCTGCTGTGGCAGGGGTCAGGGTTCCCCTGGGGATGTCTGATCCCGGGGTCCCTCTTTGCTCCCCTTTCCCAGGGGTATTCACGGAAAGCAGCAGCGCTGGAGTTCCTGCAGCGCCTGGAGGAGGCCAAGGCCACATATGAGGAGGGGCTGGCACGGGACCCTGGGAATGAGCAGCTGCTGCAGGGCCTGCGTGGGGTGGAGACACGGCTGGCGGGTATGGGGGGCTCAGGAGAGCTCTGAGGTTGGCCTGAGAGGGGTTGGGGGGTTTAGGCCTGAAAAAGGGGGGGGTGACAGGGGGCTGGAGAGACTGCAGGGACTGGAGGAGTTGCTGGGAAAGCTGCTTACGGGTCCCTGTGAGAGGCTTTGGGTGGCCCTGAGGGGTTTGGGGTCCCTGGGGAGTTTTTCAGGTTTTCAGAATGAGACTGGGCGTCCCAGGGAGGTTTTTTGGAGTCTCTATGAGGGTCCCTGACCTCTCCTGACCTAATTTCAGAGCGGAAACTGCTGAACCCCTTCAGCGCCCCTGACCTGCTGGCACGACTCGAGGGGGACCCCCGAACGCGGGCACTGCTGGGGGACCCTGAGTACCGGCGACTGCTGGAGACGCTGCGCAGCGACCCGGGGCAGCTTGGGGCGTCAGTGCCGGGTCTCGGGGGGCCTTGGGGGGCTGGGAATGGGCCTCGAGAGGCCGGGGTGGGCTGGGAATGGGCCTCAGGGGACCAGGGTGGGCTGGGAATGGGCCTCAGGGGGCCAGAGTGGGCTGAAAGGGGGTTCTGGAGGACTGGGGCGGGGATGGGAATGGGTTTGAGTGGCTTTGGGGTAGGGCTGGGGGGGGGTGTAGGGCTGAATTTGGGGGACTGGGGAGTGTGTAGCCGATTTTGGGAACTTCAGGGAAGTAGCAGGGCCCTTGGGTGGGGGCCAGGGTACAGTTTTTGTGCGTGCTGCCCCCCGGGGTATGTCAGGGTGTGGATTTCCGGACACCTCCTTCCACGTTCCCCTGCCCCCCCAGAAGGTGTAGTACCCCCAGGGTGGGGGCCAGGGTGCAGGTTTTGGGGTGCCGCCCCCTTGGGGGTTGTCGGGGTGCGGATTATGGGATGCAGCCCCCCAGTGGATATCAGGGTGTGGATTTTGGGGCACTTCCCCACGCACCCCTGCCCCTCCCACCAGGAAGCTGCAGGACCCCCGGGTGATGACGACGCTGAGTGTGCTGCTGGGGGTGGAGCTGAGCGGGGCTGAGGAGGAGGAGGCCCCCTCCCCACCCCCCCCACCCCCCCCGCCCCCTGCCCAGCCCCCCCCACCCCAGGAGCTCCCTCAGAACAAGCAGGAGGTGAGGGGGTATCTCCAAAACCTGTGAGGAGGGGAGGGAGGTATTTTGAGGACACACAACTCCCCTGCATACCTGAAGGGCAGCACGATAGACAAGGTGGGTGGGCGGGTTTGGGGCAGCTGAGGAGAGTTCTAGGGGGGTGGAGGGCAGGTTTTTGGGTGCTGGGGTTAGGGTTAGGTGATTTAGGAGCAGGTTTTGTGGTGCTGGGGGAGGAGTTGGGATTCAGGGAGGGTCTCAGCCAAGTTTGGGGGTGAGGTTTCCCTACCAGTTTTAGCGTGATCTCCCTATAGTAGGTGCAGCAGGAGAAGCAGTGGGATGATAGAGGGGCTAGCAAGCTTTTGAAGGCGTCCCAGCCAGTTTTGGCATGACCTCCCCCATCAGGGACAGCAGCAGAAGAAAGCTGGGTGACGAGTGAGCAGGTTTTGGGTTTTAGGAGGGAGTCACAGCCCCTTTTGGGGTGACACCCCCTGCCAGTCTCAGAGCACGAGCTGCATGATGGAGGGGCTGGCCAGGTTTTGGGGGTCTGGGCAGCAGATTTTAGGGTTTGGGGGGTCCCAGCCAGTTTTAGGGTGACGCCCCTCCATCAGGCACAGCGGGAGAAGGAGCTGGGCAATGCTGCCTACAAGCGGAAGGAGTTCCCGGCAGCGCTGGAACACTACACCCGAGCTGAGCAGCTAGACCCCACCAATATGACCTACGTCACCAACCAGGCGGGTGCGTGACCCCTAAATCCCCTCTGAGCACCTCCAAAACACGAAAACCCCCCTGAACCTCCAAAACTGCCCCGAAACACAGCTGTGTACTTCGAGATGGGCAACTACGAGCAGTGCCGGTCACTGTGCGAACGCGCCATCGAGCTGGGCCGGGAGAACCGGGAGGATTACCGACAGATCGCCAAGTGAGTCGGGAGGTTTGGAAGGCGGGGTGCCCTCACTGGTTCCCCCTAAATCAACCCCTGACACCCCATTTCCCCCAGGGCATATGCACGGATCGGGAACTCCTACCTGCGCGAGGAGCGGTACAAGGATGCCATCCACTTCTACAACAAGTCCCTGGCTGAGCATCGCACACCCGATGTGCTCAAGAAGTGTCAGCAGGTGACGTGGGGGGTGCAGGGAGAGGGAAGGCAGCCCTCCTGGGCACCCCTGAACCCCCTAATTGCTGCCACAGGCTGAGAAGATCCTCAAAGAGCAGGAACGCTTGGCCTACATTGACCCCGATCTGGCACTGGAGGAAAAGAACAAGGGCAACGAGTGCTTCCAGCGAGGTAGGGGGGGGCTCTGGTGGGCTGAGGGGGTCCCGCCCTGTGTTTGGGGGGGTGACAACAGGTGGGGGGGTGTCCTGTTTTAGGGGATTACCCCCAGGCCATGCGGCACTACAGCGAGGCGATCCGGCGGAACCCGAATGAGGCCCGGCTCTACAGCAATCGTGCCGCCTGCTACACCAAACTGCTGGAGTTCCCCCTTGCCCTCAAGGTACAGGGCTGGGGGTGTCTGGGCACTGCATTGAGGGGCTGGAGGCTGATCTGGGGCGGTAGGAGGGATCTTGGGGCTGGTCTGAGAGCATGGCGCTGGTCTGAGGATATGCGGGTCAGTTTGGGGCTCTTGAGATGGCCCTGAACCTGCTTTTTCCCACAGGACTGTGAGGAGTGCATCCGCCTGGAGCCCACCTTCAGTGAGTGGGGGACACGGGGAGGAGTGCTGGAGGGGCTAGGCCCTGTCCTTTCTTTCATTTGCCTTCAGTTATCTCTAACTGTAACTGTATTGCTTTGTCTTTGCTTCACCTGTACCTCTGTCTGCCCTCACCTGTACCCACGTATGTCCACCTCTCACCTGTACCTTTGTGCATCCCCCCACCCAGTCAAGGGCTACACGCGGAAGGCGGCAGCGCTCGAGGCCATGCGTGACTACACCAAGGCCATGGAGGTTTATCAGCGTGCCCTGGACCTTGACCCCACTTGCAAGGTTAGCCTGTGACCCCCTGAACCCCTGCTGACCCCTGTGACCTCCTGTGAGCCCCTGCTTACCCAGGACCCACAGTGGCACTGCAGGGCCTGAGAGTACGAGCAACTTGTGACCTCCGTGACTCCCCAGCCCCCTGTAATCCCCAGGAGGCAGCCCAGTGGCAGTGACACTACCTGGGGGTGCAGCATCCCCTGTGACCACTCCTGACTCCTGTGCCCCCCCCGGGATCCCTGTCACCCCCAGGAGGCAGTGGAGGGGCAGTCAGTGGCATTGCCTGGGGTTACAACATCCCTGTGACCCCCCACAATCCTCCCTGTGTCCCCCAGGAGGCAGCAGAGGGGCAGCGGCGGTGTCTGCGGGCGCAGCAGCAGCGCTCAGAGCCCCCTGAGGAGCTGCGGCGCCGGGCACTCGCTGACCCTGAGGTGCAGCAAATCATGGGGGACCCGGCCATGCGCCTCATCCTGGAGCAGATGCAGAAGGACCCCCAGGCCCTCAGCGAGTGAGTCCTCAGGGAATTGTTCTGGGATGTTAACAGCCACCCTGCAGTGGTCACTAAGCCTTGAAGGGGCCACACAGAGGCCCCTGCAGTTGGGGGGTTCCCCAGCTGTCTCTGAGGTCGTCTTGGAGGTCCCCAAGGTGTGATGGGGTATCGTTGTCTGTCTCTCATAGCTCACTGAGTCTCCGTTAGGCCACTCAGAGTCTCCACAGAGCTACTGGGGAGTTGCCCAGCACGTCCCGAGGGGTGTCAGTGGGTGTCCCCAGGATGTGGAGGGGTGTTCCAAGGGGGGTCCCAGGCCTCCCCCACTCATCCTTGGGTCCCTTCTGTGCCCTTGCTGATCCCTGGTTTCCCCCCAGGCACCTCAAGAACCCTCTCATCGCCCAGAAGATCCAAAAGCTGATGGATGTGGGGCTCATTGCCATCCGGTGACCCCCCCAAACCCCGGGGACCCCCCTACGGCCCCCCCCGGGGACACCTTGACCCCCCTAGAGGGGTAAGGGGGCACTGCCCCTCCCTCCCTCCATCCTGTGTTGGTTCTGGGGTGATGTGACCCCAAATAAAGAGCGGAGCAGTGGCCCAGCCTCGAGGGGCTGGGGAGGAGGGGAGAGGGCTGGGGGGGTCTCCTGGAGGGTGGGAAATGAGTGGAGAATTGAGGGGACAGCCAGGAAGAAAGTTGGTGTCCTGGGGCTATTTGGGGGGCCAGGAGGGACATTGGATCCCGTTGCACAAGGACAGTGAGACGAGAGCCTCTGAGGATTGTGGGGGTCCAGACCCCTCATATGAGGACTCAGAGTTGTGGCCTTCTCGCACGAGGACAGGGTGCGACTCTCTTCCATGAGGATTGTGGGGGGTCCAAACCTTTCACACAAGGACAGTGAGAGCCCCTGCCACGAGCCTGGGGTGTGACCCCCCCTTGCCTGTGAGGCCTAACAGACACCGCCATTCCATTGAGCACAGTGAGTACATTCAGCTCCATCACACCAGTGTTGCACAAGCCTTGAACGAGTGCCTTGCACAGCAGGAGGAGGAAGGGAGGGTGCAGAAGTGCTGCTGTGGGAGGAACAGGGATGAGGGGAGTTGAGGCTGGTGCCAGCAGCGGGATGGGAGCATCTGCATGAGGCCACTCTTGCACAGGGCCTGGGGGCATCAGGCGTCATCCCCCCCTTCCATCAGCCTCCTCAGCACATCGGGGTCTGGGGGCTGCCCTGGCCGCTGCCCCCCTAGCGCCAGAGACCCCCCCAGGAACTGGTGCAGCACCCGGGGGTCTGCCGAGAGCACCCGCAGCCCCAGTGTCACGTCCCCAGTCAGACACAGCCGCACCTGGGGGAAAAAGGGGATGGGGGTGAGAACCAGCCCACTTCCAGTGCTTCCCGCTCTCCTCCAGTCCCCGGTACCTGGTGGCTGTCCCAGTTGACATCCCACTGGCGCAGGTCGCTGTGCCTCCAGCTGCGGGTAATGGCGCCAGAACCAGGATTGATCCGGAGAAGCTGTGAGGGGCCCACAGCCAAAATCTCATCACGCCCGGCACCCTGGAACCTGTGAGATCCCCCCAAAAACACCTGGGACCAGTGGAACTTCTGGGCCTCCCCAGTGCTGCCCCAATCCTGAGCAGTTATGAGCAGTGGTCCCAGTGTACAGTACCTCAAAGTGTGCCAGCCCCCACCTCCCAGTGCCCCCAGTACCTCACTACGAAGTGCCCCAGCCCAAACCCCGGCAGGGCCCTCCAGGCCTCCACGAAGCGCAGCCGGGCCTGGCCAGGGGTCAGTGTCCCCACACGGTGCAGAACCTCCAGCAGCCGGCGGGTGAGCTGGGGGCGGGGGGGAGGGGCATTGTGAGGGAGGGCAGAGTGGGGGGGGGTACTTGGGGGTGCCCCATGGACTGGGGGAACAGCAGGGGGCTTTACAAGGATGGGGGGGCCCAGTACCTGCTTCGCCTTGAACTTGCGCTGGAAGCGGCGAGGCAGCAACTGCTGCGGGTCTGGGGGTGGGCGTGAGAGGGCCCAGGGAGGCACAGTGGGGTCTTCCCTCCCTGGCTGGACCCCTAGGACCTCCAGGACCCCCTGAGCCTCTGCCCTGAGTGACGCGGCTGACAGGGACCCCCCACGCGAGGCCAAGCGGCACCCGGCGACCCAACGGGCATACTGGGGGGCCTGGGGGGGCAGGAGTGTCACACCAGCTCCCTGAGACTCCTCAAAGATCCCCACAGAATTCTCCCAGGACCCCTCAGACCCCCCAGAACTTCTCCAGGACCCCTTGAGCCCCCCAGGACTCCCAAACCCCCTCGGGACTCATCAGAACCCTGAGAATGCAAAAAAAAACCCTGAAACCTCAGACGCCCCTCCCACCCCCCAAGAGTCCCTCCGAGATCCCCCTCCACCAAAACCCAGGGACCCCCCCCAACCCTCCCCCACCCTGAGCCCCCAAGAACTCTCAAATCACCATAAGACAGCCCCTCCAGCTGCCCCTGGGGACCCCTCAAATACTCCAGGACTCTCTGAACTCCCATGTCCCGTTCCTCCCGCTTCCCAGTGGGGCCCTCCCATAGTCCCTGTGGTCTCCTAGAGCCCTCAGCACCCTCCACCACCCCTATCCTCCCTCCCCACCCACATCACGGCAGCGCAGGAGGGTCTCGCTCATGCCCTCCGGCGTCGGCACATGCAGCTTGATGCAAAACTTTTGCGCCCTCAAATCCCCGTCAGGAGTCACCTCACAGCCTGGGGGATGGAGGGGTTAGGCGGGCCTGGGGGCAGCCCAGGAGGGGAGTTGGGGGCATCCTAGAGGGGGCTGGGGAGGCTTTGGGACTCTTAAGGGGGACCTAGAGGGGTCCTGGGGGGAGATTGGGGTGTTTCCAAAGGGTATGTGGGCAACTCAGAAGGGGAGCTGGGGATGTCCCAGGGGCTCTGGGGCAGAACTTGGGAGTCCTGGTGGGGTCCCAGAGGGAGATGGGGGTTCCTGAGGGGGTATTTGGGGGCCCTGAGGGAACCGAGGAGGGCAGTTGCCCTTGTTCCAGGAAGGTCTAGGGGGGAAACTGGGAGTCCTGAGAGGTGGTCCCAGAAGAGTCTTAGGAATCCCATGAGGGAGGAATGGGGAGGTCCCAGGGGCTTTGGGGGTCAGGGGGGTGCTTCTTGTGGAAAGGTCTCAGGGTGATTTGTGAGTGCCAGAGGGAGTCTGGGGGCCCTGGAGGATTTTGAGGTCTCACCACGGAGGTTGAGCTGCTGTGAGCCCTCCCCTGATCCTGGGAGGCTCCGGAGTGACAGTGATGACCCGGAGAGCACGGCCCGGGCAGGTCGGGACCCCCAGAATGGCCAGCGGGAAGACCTGGGGGTATCCAGAGTTTGGGAGTCGGGGGGGGGGGGGTCAAGAGAGACCCCCAGAATGGCCAGGATGAGGGCCTGGGGGAACCCCAATTTTGAGGTCAGGAAAGGTGTTTGGGGGTTCTGGAGGTACCTGTAGATCTCCAGCTCCTCCACCAGCTCAGGGGCAGGTCCGAGCTCCTCCTGAGGACTCCCCCACACCTCAGTGACCCCCACTGACTCCCAGTGCCCCCTACCCCAGCCCCAAACAGATCTTACCCCTCCCCGCCTCACAGTACCCCCCCAGTGTGGCCAGAAGAGGGCCCCAGTATCACCCAGTGCTCCTCAGAGCCTTCCATACGCGTCCAAGTGCTCCCCAGTCCCTCCAATCCCCTCCCAGTCCCTCCCAGTGCCCCTTAGTCCTCCCCAAATGCCCCCCAGTACCTCCCAGTGCCCCCAGTACCCCCTGCCTCCCAGTGCCCCTAGTCTCACCAGCAGAATGGCAGTCCCTTGCCCCCTCAGGCTCAGCTCCAGTTTGTCCAGGGCTGTGTCCAGGTCCTGGGGCTCGAGGGGGTCCTCCGGGTCCCTATCACCCCCTTCTGCCCCATCTATCTGGTACTGGGGGGTGGAGAGGGGTCATGGGGGGGTCAGGAAAATGGGGGGGGGGGTCACAGAGGGGTCATGGGAGCTAGCAGGTGTCAGGAAAATTAAGGGGGGGGTCTCAGAGGGGTCAAGGTGGGGGTCAAGGGGGGACAGGGGGGATCAGGGGTGTTTGAGGCTCAGGGATGTCCAGGAAGGTTTTGAGGAGTCTGGAGGGTTCTTGGGCATTCCAAGGGGTCCCAGGGAGTCCGGGATGGATTTTGGGGTACAGGGGTTTTGGGAAGGGTCCCTGAGGATCAGGGTGGGGGGGTTCAGTGGGGGTGTGCCCAAGTGTCCAGGGGTGTTTTGGGGTACCTGGAGGGCAGCAAAGAGCAGCATCTCTTCCTCAGTGCAGTCAATCTCCTCGTCCAGGAGGGCCCTGTGTGCCTCCTCATGCAGCAGCACAATGCGCAGCCCGCCCTCCTGGGGGGGTCACAGTGTTGGGGCATGGCGGGGGCACTCAGGGGGGGTTTGACCCCCAAGGACCCCCAAACCCCCCCACACTAGGTACCCATCAGGAACCCCCAAAACCCCAGCAGGGACCCAGAGGGACTCCCTAACCCCCTTCTGAGGGATGTCTGGGCAGTGACATGGGAGGGTTAGAGGTTCCTGAGGGGTTTTGGGGATCACCAGGGGGGATTCGAGAGTACCTGGGGATCCAGCCCCATGGCACAGGGGTACTTGAAGCGCAGCAGCAGCTCCTCGTCGTCCACCACATCCTGTTCCATCAGGGACCTCGAGGTGTCCAGCCACCTGCGGGAGAAGCGGGGAGGGTGTGCAGAGGATCCTGCGCGTTCGGCCCCGCCTATAGACCCCGCCTAGATCTGACCTCTGCCCACAAACCCCGCCCAACCACACCCGAGCAAACCCCACCCCCAACAAGCTCCGCCCCAGCAAGTCGTGTCCTATTCCCACCCACCCTAAGCCTCGTCCCCCGCCTCCCCAACAATCCCCACCCCCGCCCCGATCCCCGCCTTGAGCCACGGCCAGACATCTAACCCCGCCCCACCCAGCGAGTCCCGCCCCACTTAAGCCCCGCCCGCCCGCCAGGCACCACGCCCGCGACTCCGACCCTCACCGCGCGTGCAGCTGCGCGAGCCGCACGAGGGGGTTCCCGCGGGGAGGCGCGGGAGGGTCTCTTTTCCCCCCGGGGGTCACCAGGGCCCGGAGCTGCTCAGGAGGCAGTACAAGGGGAGAGGCCTCATCTGGGTGGGGGGAGACGAGGTTGGGGAAGGTTCGAAGGACACGGGGGGATCCAGGCCCCCACGGTCTCCCACCGTTCCCCCGCCTCCGCTCACCTGCCCTCGGCCGAAGGTGCGTCAGGTCCAGGTCGGGGGGGGCCTGGGCGGGGGAGCGACCCTTCCGCCCCCGCCCTTCCCTCGCCACCTCCTCTTCTGGACGCAGCAGCGAAAGCTCTTCGGGGTGTGGGATCCCTGCGAGCCCCCCCACCCCGCGCACAGTGGGACCCCCAGCACCTTCCCAGAACCCCTCAGTGCCCTCCGGAACTCCTCGAGACCCCTCGGCATGCCTTAGTTCCCCCCTGACATCCTCCCGGGACCCCCCAGATCCCTCCATCCTCCCCAGCCCCACTCCATTGTTACCCAGAGCACTCTGGCCCTCCCAGACCACCAAAAGCCGCCCCAGACAACCTAATCACCCCTCAAACCCCTCCAATGACACCCCCCCCCCCAATTTCCCCCCAGCCCCTCCCCAGCGCTCCCAGGCCCCTTGACGCACCGAGCAAACTGCAGACCCGTGCCACCGCCCGCCCGGGGGTCCTGGCGAAGTTGAGGTGCAGCCGCAGGACACGCTCCCCTGGGAGCCGTAGCCGCAGCGGGCGGTGCCGGGGGACAAAGCGGAGCTGGGAGCCCCCCCCAACACCCAGCGCATCCAGGGGGGGCCCAGGGGGCAGCAGCCACCGCCGCTGCTGCACCCACCACAGCGCGTGGTCCGACCAGTCCCGGGCCTCCCCTGAGGGAAAGGGCGTCAGGGGAGGCTGGGGGTGGGTATGAGGGGGCTGGGAGGTGGCGGTAAGGTGCCATGGCAGGGGGATGGCCATGAGGGGCTGAAATAGGGTCAGAGGGTGCTAAAGGGGTCTATGGGAGGTCCTGCTGTACCCCCAAACCACATTGGGGAGGCTACAGGGGGCCTGTAATGTGGCAATGGGGGGCTATGGAGGTCTCTAATGGAGGGTGTGGAAGGCTCTTGGGAGCTATGAGGAACTATAGGGATGCTATGGGGGGCTGTGAGGAACTGGGGTGGGGTTAGAGGTTGCTAAGTAGGGGTTATGGGAGAATTGTGGAGTTCTGTGAGGTCTATAGAGGTCCCACTATACCCCCAAACCCCATCGGGGGGGGTCAGAGGCTGTAGGTCCCGGAGGGGGAGCCACCCTTGGACCTATTTATAGCCCATGAATCCCTTATCGCCCTGGCCAGGAAGGACCTGGGGAGGGGAACCTGGAAGTGGGGGGACTCTGGGATGCCTCGATAAGGGCTTGGTATCCTCAGATGGGATCCTCCCCCAGTCCCCTCTTTCAACCACATGACACTTCAGGGGGGCTGGATGCCCCTACAGCCCTTTCATATGGGGCCTGGAGCTGTGGAGCCTGGACATTGGGGTCTGGCCCCCTGCCACTGTGGGGCACAACTGGGGGTCAGGGCTGTGGATCCTGGCTATGGGTCTGGCTGGGAGTCAGGGCTACAGGACACTCACCAATGGTCTCCACGATGAGGTGCATGAGGCCACCGATGTGCAGGTCCCCGGTGACACGGAGGGGAAGGATGTGGAAGGCTGCTGGGAGGCTGGGCTGCCCCACAGCATCTCCTTGCCCCATGGCATCTCCCTCTTCCACCTCCACCTGCAGCTCGAAGGAGCCATCAATGTCCTCCCCACTTGCTGTCTTCAGCCCTGCCATCCCTCCGTCCCTTCCCAATGGTGTCCAGAATGTTCCTGCCCCACGTCCCAGCCCACGTCCTTCCCCACGGCACTCTGGACACTCGAGTTCACCCAACACCATCCCCACCCACCACAGAGGAAGTTGTAATGGGGAGGAGCCACAGGGCCTGGACGTTGTGGTGTCTTCCCCCACCAGAACACCCACCAGGGCCACAGGGCTGGAACACCAGGGTCCCTCATGTGGAGATATCCCTGTCCTCCCATCCCCCCATGCTCCATCCCTCTACTCTCCCCCCAGCTGGGACAGGACCTGGGAACCCCCCAAAGTCACCCCCCTCGTACACTCCCAGGACACGGTGTTCTCATGAGGTGGGGGTCTGGCTCTTCCTGAGGTCACTCCACAGGATCTCTGGGAAGGGGATGGAGCTGGCAGAACTCTCCAGCTTCTACATGGAGTGCAGGACATGAAGCAGAGAATGAGGCAGGAATAAGCAGAGAATGAGATAGGAGTGGGGCAGGAATGAGGCAGGGAATGGAGCAGGAAGGAGGCAGGGAATGGGACATGGAATGGGGCAGGAATGGGCAGGGAATGGGGCAGGGGCAGCCAGAGCGGAACTGGGAATCCCAGGAAGAGCCAGGGACACTTCCCAGTTTCTGGAAGGCTGAAGCGGAGGGGCCAGAGCTGAGCTTGGAATACGAGGAATCACCAAAGGAATGTTGGACTGGAATGGGGGTCTGACAGTGGGGCCCCACCAGCATGGCTGGAAAACCGGGACCGGCGGAGCGAGACGGCTGAGGGCCCCCCCCGCCTGTGGCTTCCCCCAGCCCCTTCTTGGCTCTGAGGAACCGGGACGGGAAGTGGGGAGAGGATCCACCCCGGGGGAACAGGCTGAGCCCTTGCCATGGTACTGGGAACTTCCCGGCGGTCCTGGAAAGACTGTGACTGACTCCCAGTGTACTGAGAAGGGCTGAGAGAGACTGGGAGGAGTTAGGAGTGGACTGGGATGGGCTGGGAAGTGATAGCCGTGGACTGGGAGGGACTGGAGTGAATTGACAGGCTCTGGGGAAGACTGGGAGGGAATGGGAAGCACTGGAAGGGACTGGGAGGAGCCTATGGCCTTCTATGCGGGCACTGGGAGGGGATTGGAGGACACTTGGGATATACTTGGATGTACTGGGGAGACTGGGAGGGACAGGCTATGGGGGAGGTAGGCCTGTCTGTCTCGAGGGATGCAACCCCCTCCCCATTTCACCCCTCCCAAACACAGGCTGGGGCTGCCGAGGCCAAAGGATTTTATTGTTGGGGAGACATTGGTGTGGTCCCAGCACATCCCCTCTGGGGGGATTTCCAGTGTCTCCTTGGGGAAAACACAGGGAGACAGAGGGGGGGGGAGGGCCCAGTGTCACATGGAGGGACACAGGGAGGGTCCAGTGTCACACTGGGGGGACATGGGAGGGAGTCACAGCTTCAGTTTCACAGTTAGTAGGGGCAGATGGTGAGCTGTGAGTGTGCACAGAGTGAGTGTGCAAGGGGTGCTGTGCACGGGAGGGCACTGCCAGCGTGTACAAGGTAAGTGGCAAAGGGTGGGTGTGCAAGGGTGCTGAACGTGTGTGGGAGGGACACCGTCGGCCTGGAGTGGGCATCACTGGCATGTGCCAGGCAAGTCTGAGCGAGGTGTGAGTGTGCAGGGGACCTACAGGATCGGTCTGCATGGCTGTGAGCATGTGTGGCACGAGGATGGTGTGTGCAGGACATGAGTGTGCACGGCATGTTCATGGCATGTGACTGCAGTGAGTGGGCCCAGGGTGGGAGTGTGCACAGCATGTGTGCAGCATGTTCATGGTGAGTGCCCAGGTGAGTGTGCCCGGGGTGACTGTGCCCACCTGACCATGCCATGTGCAGGTGCCCCCATGCCAAGGGGCTGCTGCAGTCCCAGAGTCCTGTGGAGTCCCACAGAAGGCGGAGGGTCTCCCTCGGGGGTCTCAAGGGGTGTTGGGGGATGTCAGGGGATCCCTGGGGAGGTCAGGAGGTCCCCCCCGGGGACTGTTGGGGGGTGTCAGAGGGTTTGGAAGGTCCCCGGGGGGGTGCAGCAGCCGCGTGACCCGGCTGAGCTGTGCGTTCGCATCCTCCTGGCCCTGCTGCAGCCGCCGGCTGCTGCGGCGGAGCCCCCGGAGCTCGGCCCGGAGCCGCTGCTGCGCTTCGTGGCCCTGCCCCACACAGAGCCACAGGTCAGCCTCCTCAGCGTTCCCCCAGTTCTCTCCCAGTATCCCCGCAGTGACTCCCAGTACTCCCCATTTCTCCTCCAGTGTTCCCAACTACCCCCCAGTTCTTCAGCGGTGTCCCTCTGGTGCCCCCCCAGTTCCCATCGAGCACCACCTGTGCCTCCCAAAGTCCTTCCAATGTCCTCCCAGTGTGCCCCTCAGTGCCCCCCACCTCCTGCAGACCCTCCTGCAGCCGCTTCAGCGCCGTCTCCAGTTGTGCCACCTTCTCTGAGAGGCTCCGGGACCTGGGGAGAGCATTAGGGGGTATGGGACCCTGAAGGGACTCCCTCCACCCCCCTACTCCTCCCAGCCTCCCCCTTCATACTCATCCTCAGGGGCCACCAGGCTCAGGTTCTGCTGGATCCCGATGTTGGGGGGCTCTCGGAGCTGATGCCCTGGCGGGGGGAAGCAAGGGAATGTAAGACCCCTACATGGAGGGCCCTGAGACCTCCCCCTTCATGACCCTCCCCATTCCCATAACCACTGAGATCCCCCCCTTGCTGATCCTTCCCATTCCCACAACCCCCAGCGCCCCAGCTCCCTCAGCTGCCCCCGGTCCCCCAGGATCCCCTCACCCCCTTGGCCCCCCAACCCCACAGACCGACCTTAACCTCCCCATCCCCTCCATCTGCCAAAGGCCCCCAGCCCCACCCCAGCCCCCCAAGCCTCTTCCCTTGTCCCCCTAGGCCCCCTCACCCTCTCAGCCCCCCACCCCCAAGCTCCCTCAGATCTGCCTCCCATCCAAAACACCACTCAACCCCCAAGAAACAGCTTCCAGGACCCTCCAGCCTCCCCAAACCCCCTCTCTCCTCCCAGGCAATGGCCTGCAGGATCCCCTCAGCCCTTCCAAAGCCCCCCCAAAGGCCCATGGGCCCCCTCACCCCCCTGAGCGATAGCCTCCAGGACCCCACTGCAGGCCGTGGCCAGGCGGGCGATGAGCTCCCACTCCTCCTCCTGGGGCTCCCCAGACCCCGACAGCACTGGTGGGGGGGGCAACAGTGGGGGACACCAAGGGAACTGGAGGGGACCCCTCCAGAGGATGGGAGACAACCCCACAGGACAACCCCCTAGCACAGGGGGCATGGGACAGGGACACCCCCCATGGGATGGGGACACCCAGGGGACAGGGCCACCCAAGTGGTGGGGGGACGACCCCCAGGGGACCCCCCTCCATGGGATAGGGTACAGCCTCAGGCCACAACTATATGGACAGGGGTATGAGGATGAGGGG
This sequence comes from Pyrocephalus nanus, assembly GCA_038380795.1. Lineage (NCBI taxonomy): Eukaryota > Metazoa > Chordata > Aves > Passeriformes > Tyrannidae > Pyrocephalus > Pyrocephalus nanus. Next base: position 55,613 of record JAWZSU010000046.1, read on the forward strand.
AGACACCCCAGGGGATGGGGACACCCCCAGGTGAAGGGGACCTGGGCTGGGGACACCTCAAGGAGATGGGGAGCCCTCAGGGGGCAGGAGTCACCCCTGTAGGATATGAGACATGGGACATGACAACTCCCCCCCAGTGGGACAGGGACATCCCCAGGGGACATGGGATGGGGGATGGAGGGGGGACACAGAAGGGGACATGGGGTGAAAGAGGGGAGGGACGTGGGGAACACAGGGGTCCAGGCCACTCACGCCTGCCCAGGGAGAGCCGCAGCGAGGGGCCCAGGGGGAGGTTGGGCTCGTGGGGGGCCGCAGGACCTCCAGCATCCAGAGAGGGACCCTGGGGACAGGGAGAGTCAGCAGGGGCACGGGGACACTGGGAGAGGCACACAGGGACACGCATGGGGGGACAGGGGACATGGTAAGATCAGCAGCATCATGGGAACGTGGGGGACAGGGGGGAACACGGGGACAAAGGGACTCACCGGGTCACCGGACTGGGAGGGGCTGTGGTGTGGCAGCAACAGGTCAGGCGTGGAGTCAGCCAGGGGGACCCTGGGGAGTCAGGGGGGTCATCAGAGTGAGGGTTAGAGGAGTTCATGGGAGGGCATGGGATTCCTGAGGGATCTGGGGGGGGGCTGGGGGGGTGGTCCCAGGGGCTTGGGAGGTGGGTTCCAAGGGTACTGGGGCATCCCAGAGAATTTGGGGGGTTTCCCATGTCTGGTGTAACTCACGGGCTGGGGGGGCATCCGGCTGGGCTCTTGAGGGTCCCCAGGCTGGGGAGGCCACCCCCAGGGGGAAAGGGGGTGCTCTCCTCGTCCAGTGCCAGTGAGCGCAGGAGCTGTAGGGTGTTGGGGTGTAGCCCCCCTGGGCCCACTCCATGATCCCCCCTGTCGCTGTCTTCACCTGAGTCACTGCTGGTGTCCCCAATATCTCCTCTGAGGTCCCCGATCCCAGGGTCCCCCCCTGCACCCCGGCCCTGCTCCAGCGAGCGGGCATAGAGCTCCAAGAAACTCCTGGGGGGCAGAGGTGGTGGGGACGTGGTGGGGGGAGAGTGAGGACACACTGGGGTGTCCAGGTCCGAGTTCCACTTGACCCGCATGTCCCTGCCCTCTCCATGTCCCCCCAAGATCCCCCGTGCCACCCAATTCCCCTCATTCTCCCCCCACTGCTCCCCCATGTCCCTCTCAAACCCGATCCCCCCCTTTGTTCTCAAAGGCCCCCCATGCGCCCCGAATCTTCCCATGCCTCCCCCCCGTCCCTAATCCCCTTCACTGCCCCCACCTCCTCTATTTCCCCAAATGCCTCCCGTTTCCCCCCATTGCCCCCCATTACCCTTCCAACTCCAATCCCCCCTGTTTCCTGCTCCCCCCGATTCCCCCCAGGACCCCGCTCAAGCCCTCTGCCCTGCACGCACCGCCGGGGCCGCCCGTCGCGGTCGGGAGGCAGCAGCGTCAGGGGGCCCGAGGGGCGCCGCAGCAGTGCCCGCAGCAGCCGGGGGTCCCCGTGGGGGAGCGGGCGGTGTCCCACGCGCAGCAGCCGCGTCCCGGGCCGCAGCCCCGCAGTCTCGGCGAACGAGAACCGCGTCACGGCCGTCACGACCCCCGAAGGGTCCACGCGGAACCCCCGGCGGCCCCCGGCCCCCCGTGGCAGCGCCAGCTCCCGCGCCTCGCACCCCCGCGTTACCGCCTGCAGGGGGGACACACCGGGTCGGAGGGGAAAGGGGATCCCGACAGAGCCCCCGGCACCTCTCATCCCCGCATCCCAACCTGCAGGGGGGCATCGAGTCGGGGGCGTTCGGGGATCTCTGGGGGGTGACCCAATATCAGACCATGGGAACCCCAACACTGACCCCATGGGGCACCCTATGGACAATTGCCCTTTCTGAGCCCCATAGCACACCCACATAGCCCCCCACTGCACCCCCACATCGCCCCCCAAGCCTGACCCATTGCCCTCCCCACTTTCCCCCTTATTTCCCCCCCAGTTTGCCCCACCATCCCTGCCCCACCGTCGCCCGCCCCCCTACTGCCCTCTGCCCCGCTCACCTGAAGCCTGGCCACCACCTGTGGGGCAGCGCCATGGGGCAGCCGCAGCCCCAGCCAGTCGCCCGCCCCATAGAAGATCTCAAGTCGCCCCTCGGAGAACCCCCAGCCCAGCACGTCCCGGCATGCGCAGCTGAACAGCACCCCAGGGGGGAGGGCGACTGTCCCCGGGTGGGGGGCAGCGTCCCCTGAGGGGGGGGCGGCCATACCCTTGTTACGTAGGGGTTCCCCTTGCTTTGGGGCGACCGTCCCTGGGTGGGAGGCGACCGTTCCTGAGTGGGTGGGGGGCTCCCCTGGGGGGGAGGGGAGCACCCCCCGGTTTAGGGGAAACTTCCCCGGCTGGGGGGCGATCGCCCGTGGGTGGGGGGCGACCGTCCCCTCGTCACGGGGCGGATTCCCTGGGTTGAGGGCGAGCCACGCGGACTGGTTGGTGACCACCCCGGCTGGCGCGGCGACCACCACCACCCTCTCCGCCGCTACCCCCAGCAGACACGGCACCTCGGCCCCCTCGGGCCCCCCCTGAGCGCGTGCCCCCCACACCAGTGCCCCCGCCACCGCCGCGCCTCCCGCACTCCCCGCGCTCCCCCGGCGGCGCGCTCCGAGGACGGGCAGCCCCCGGGGAGGCGCAGGCAGCGGGGCCCCCCCGCCGTGGGCGCGCAGCAGCTCCTGCAGGTACTGGCGGCGGGTGCGCGCGGCCATGGCCCCCAGGCGGCCCCCCCGCGCCGCCGCGTTCTCCCCGTTGATGGCCTTGGCCAGCAGGAACGGGCGCAGCCCCGCGCCCCTCAAAAAGCGCTGCCCTGCCGCCAGCGCTGGCCCGAACGGGGGGGTCTCCTCTGGCCGCACCACCGCCACACTGCAGAGAGATCCCCAGAGGGGGTGAGGGGGGCAGTTAGGGACCCCAGAATGCGTGTGAGACCCCCAGGAACCAGGAGAGACTCCCAGAGCCCATGAGAGACCCACGGAGCCCAGGAGGGACTCTCCTAGGGAACTCTGCCAGATCCCCAGGGCGCAGGACAGACCCTCAAGAACCAGGAGAGACCCCAAGGGATTGGGGGAGACTCCCAGGAATCCCAAGAGTCCTGTGACACACCCAGAGACCCTTGGAGAGACCTGAAGAGTGCATGTAAGCATTACAGGGCCCATGCTGGCCCCTCCAGCCATCATGCAAACCCCTAGACCCCGTGCGAGCCCCCCAGGGCCCATGTGAGCCTCTCAAGAACCATGCATCACCCCCAAAGGACCAGGACAGACCCCTGCCAGTCCTTGAGAAGCTCTCTAGCCCTGCGTGAGCCATTGGGGACCCCCAGACACCCCTGTATGAGCCTCACACCCTTCAGGAGCCCTTCGGGATCCCCAGACCCCCTGTACAATCTGAGACCCCAGCGCTAATCTGAGACCCTTGGAGACCTCCAGATCCTCTTCAGGACCCCCAAAACTCCCTGTATGAGCCTCCCAACCCCTGAGAGCCTTAGGGACCCCTGGCCTCACCTGTAGGCGGTGTGGGGGGTGCAGGGCTCATGCACCCGCACCACGATGAAGATGTGCTGGAAGTGGCTGCGCAGGGCACGGGGGGAGAAGGGCCGTGCCCCCGGCTCCTGGAACACTATTGTCACGATGTCGTTCCCGATGTGCCGCTTCCTCAGCAGCTGGTGGGGAAAAGGGGGAGTCAGAGGCCCAAAACTGACCGGGGGGGCAGAGAGAAGGAGCCCCTACAGACTGCTGGGAACATCCAGCATCCCCTCAAAAACCTCTGGGACCTTCAGACCCCCCCAGCTGCCTTAGAACTTCCCAAACTCTTGTGGAATCCCCCCAACTTCCTTCCAGGAATCCCCCCATTGCCCTGGGACTCCTGGACCTGCTACCACTTAATGGAACCCCAGCCCATGACCCCAGGGACCCCTGTGACCCACCCCTACCCCATACCTGCTGAGGGCTGCAAGGGCTGAAGGGCAGCATGGGGGCACCTCAGACCCTATGGACCCCCATGACCCCCGCCATGATCCCCCCACAACCCCCTGTACCTGCTGGGGGTTGCGGGGGGTGAAAGGCAGCATGGTGCTCACGTGGAACATCACCTCGTAGCCATGGTACGTCGTGTACAGCGAGTGGGTCCCCGTGGAGTCAGCTGGGGGGGTATGGCCTAAGCCCCTACTCTGCCAGAGACCCCTGGCCCCATGGCCCCTCAAGGCTCCATGTCCCCAGGTCTCCCTGTATCCACATCTCCACATCCCCAGCCCCATATCCTCCCCTATGTCCCCCATATCCCCACGTCCACCTATCCCCTTGCATTCCCCGTGCCCCGTCCTCCCTGTCCCCACTAAGTCCCCATGTCCCTTCTCCCATGTGCTCATGTTCCCCCCATCCCGTGTCCCCATGTCCCTCTATCCCCACAGAACCATGTCCCCATCCCCGTGTGCCACGTCTCCCATGTCTCCCCTGTCCCTCCACGTCCCCCCGTGTCCCCCCATGTCCTCGTATCCCACCCTGTCCTCCCACGTGTCCCCGTGTCCCCATGTCCCAGATCTCACTGCGGGTGTCCAGCTGTGCCCGGTACCCCCCGAAGCCGCGCAGCCTCACGCGGGTGCCCAGCAGTGCCAGGAACTCCTCGAAGGCAGGGCCGGGCCCCTCGTTGTTGTACATCTCCTCCTCAGAGCCCTGCCCCCCCCGGCAGTACAGCACCCCCACCTTGCGCTGCCGGCTCACCTGGTGGGGATGGGGGATGTGAGTGGGGCACAGGGAGTTCCCAGGGAGCCCACAGGGAACACACACAGATCCCTGAACACCCTCGACAGCCTCCCACGAGCGCCTGCACTGGTGCAAACCCCATCCTTGTGCAAACTCCGTCCTTGTGCAAGGCCTGAACCCTTGCAAATCCTGCCTTGTGCACGCCCTATCCTCATGCGATGTCCACCTTTGCACAAGCCCTGCCCTCATGTGAGCCTCCGGCCCGGTGCAACGCAATCCTTGTGCAAGCCCCCCCCCCAGCACAAGTGCCCCCCGCACAAAGCCTCCTCACTCAAGCCCCTCCTCTTGAATGAGCCTCACCCCCTGCTCGTCCAGCTTGAGGAGGGTCTCCTGCACGGCGGGAGAGGGGGCAAGGCGCAGCCCCCCCACTGCCAGCCCAGGCAGCACCAGCTCCAGCAGCTTCCGGGGGGGGACCCCCCGCACCCCAGAGGGACGAGATCCAGGGGGCAGCGCCTCCTCCAGAACAGACCCCCGCAGGGTCCGTGGCTGGGGGGGATACAAAAAAGGTCAGGGTGAGGGCACCTTCATGGAACTCCTGCACTGCCCTTGGCCCCCCGGGGCACCTCTGAGACCTCCCAGCCCCTGATGTTCCCCTGAAGCCCATGGGGATCACCTCATAGGGCCTTTGGGACCCCCAGGTCCCCCCACACCCCTGACTTTCACCCATTCCCCTGAACCTCAGCCACCCCCTCCGATTCCCTGAATCCACCCTAGAACGTCTGAATATCCTCACCCCCTTGTACCCACCCAGTCCTTCTGTGACCTCTGGGCCCCCTGATTCTCCTAGGCCCCTCAGCTCCCTCCCCCCCCCGGACACCCCCCAGCACCCCCCTGGTCACCTGGCAGGTGCGCAGGATGATCCTGTGCAGCACCTGGGCCCGAGGTCCCTCCTTCTCCTCCCGCCTCAGGGACACGGCCACAGGCCCCAGCCGAGGGTCCTCACCCAGCAGGTTCTGGTGCTCTGGGAGTGAGCCGGGGGGGTCGGGGAGCCATATGGCCCTTCCCAGCCCCCCTACAGCTCCCTGTGACCCCAGCCGGTGTCACTGCCAGCAGGTTCTGGTACTCCAGGAGATCGAGGGGGAGGGACATCCCCCCCACACCACTTCCCCTGCCCCCCCTCACCTTTCCCATAGAAGTACTTGCGATAGTACTCGGCGCCGTCGTCGCTGTGCTCGATGGGGTGGGGGGGTCGCGCCCCCGCCGGGGGCTCCTCCAGCACCGCCACCGCTGAATTCGGCAGCTGCCCGGGCCCGGGGGGACCGCGGGGGGGGCCCAGCCCTGGCTCCTGCTCCCCCCCCGTCTCGCAGCAGAAGCGGGGACAGCTCAGCACCAGGGCCTCAGGCTCGGAAGGAGCGCCGGGGGGCCCAGGGGGCTCCTCGGGCTCCAGGTGGGCAGCGGAAGCCCCCGAAGTGGGGCCCGGGTCGGCCGGGGGGGGCTCGGCCGGGTCGAAGAGGATGCTCTGCACGTCGTAGTGAGCGAGGAGGGGGTTCCAGGGGGGGCGGGGGAAAAAATCGGGGTCACCCCCGCCGGCCGCAAGTCCCAACAGCAGCAGAGGGTCGTGGAAGCGGGGGGATGTAGGGGCGCCCCCCCCGGCCGTCTCCTCGTGGCTCTGGGTGCGGGCCCGGGGGGACACCATCCCCGGAGATCCCTTCTCCTCTGGGGACCCCCCAAGGGCCGCCTCGCTGCTGCTGCGCTGCATGGGGGCGGCTCCCCCCGGCGATGTGGGCGGCAATGGGGTCCCTGCGGCCGCGCTGGGGGGTGCAGGGGTTGGGGGCGGCCGGGCCGAGGGGCCCCGCATCTTGCGGAGGAAGAAGTCGTCGGACTGCATGGCCCCCCCACACACACTGTGTGTGTCCCCCCTCGGGACCCCCAGGGATCCCTCCGAAATGCCTTAGGACCCTTCTAACACTCCTTGGGATCCCTCTATTCCCCCCTGAGATCCTCAGGGACTATTTAGGACCCCCCTGAGACCCCCCCGGGACACCCCTGATACCCCCTAGGGAACACCCCCGTGACCCTCAGGAATCCCAAGGAACTCTCAGGGACTGTTTAGGGCCCTACTGGGAGTGTCTGGCACCTCTCCAGCCACCCAGCCCCCTCCCCGGTTATAGCGGAGACCCGCACCCAGGGATTTGTCAATGGAAGCGTGGGAACGGAGCCCATGCCCCGATTGGTTGCCCGGGAATTCCCGCGTGCGGAGGCCCCGCCCCTTTTCCCACGCGCCCCTTCCCGGGTCTGCGTCTATGGGGGCAACCCGGGGGCTCGGGGGGACTTCGGCCGCGGCACTCTCTGCGGCTGGGGGGAGACGGCGGCACCTGGGGAGGGACGGGGAGTCAGTGGGGGCTCGGGGGTGCTCCTTATCCCTCCACGCCCCATCCTCGTGTCCCTCTGTCCCTCCGTGTCTGTCCCTCCATCTCCAGTCAACCCACAGTCCCCCTTAGTCCTCCCCGCTTCGCCCACTCGGCTGCAGGGACCCCAAAACAGCGCTGGGGGTGGTGGTGGTGGTGTGTGTCCCCTGGGACCCCCACGGACTTCGGGGTCCCTCCTTCACCTGGGTCCCGGCCTGCCCCTCCGTGCCCCCCCTCGGCTCCGTGGGGGGCTCGGTGGGAAGTTGTGGAGTTGGGGGGGGCTCGAGGGGGGGCCCGGACGTGCCGCCGCCGGCGGTTTCCTGCCTTACAGGAAGTGTCAGCCGCTGACGGTCCCCCAAGAGCTGCCCCCCAAGTGCTCCCCCCAGGCCCCCTCACTGATCCCCATCCCCGGGGGGTCCCCCCCAGCTCCAGCGACCTCACCCAGGATGGGCCCCCGCTCCTAACCTTGTCCCCGGTGTGAACTCGGGCGTCCGGGTCCCCCCCCCACAACTTCCCTCCTCCGGCTGCAGGACCCGGCGTCCGGCCCCCCCCCAAAGGAAACGGCGTCCGGCTCCCCCGACTCCCCCCGGGCGCCCTGGCCCCTCCCCGCCGCCCCCCCCTCCGCGACCCGGCTGTTAAAACGCTATTAAGGACGTTAATCTGGGGGAGCGGGGGGCTGGGGTGTGACGCCCCCTCCCCCCAGGTACAGGTGGCTCAGAGCAGGGCAGGGACACCCAGGTGTCCGGGGGGGAGACACCCGGGTGTTCCCACCCTCCTGGGACCCCCCGGGACACCACGCCTCCCCCCCCCCCCCCGTCGTGAGTTCCCTAGAGGAGCGAGGGGTGACGGAAATCGTGGCCCCGGGCAAAGGTCTCCCAGGGGGGTCAGTGGGGGGTCGAAGGGGGATTTACAGGGGGTTTGGGGTCTCACACGGGGGTGGAGGATGCACTTTCCAACAGCCCCCCCGTGCCAAACCTTCGTGCGAACCTCCCCCACTCGCTCACTCCTACCTCCGGCCCCTCGTGTCCCTGTCACCCTCAGGGGGGTGTCCCACGCTGCCGGGGATCCCAGGTGTCCGAGAGGGTCCCAGGTGGGCTGGACCCCCCTCTCGCACGGGCTGCAGTGGCTCGAGGGACCACGGGCAGCCGCACTTCACCCCCCACACCACCGCCCCCGCCCTTCCCCTCCGCCGCTTCCTCCCGCCACGGTGAGCCCGGGAGGGTCCGGGGAGGGCTCCGGCGGCCCGGGGCACCCACCTGACCCCCCAACCCCTTCCTGCAACCCTCCTCAACTTGGGCAGCCCAGGTGTTCGGTGCCCCCCCTCCGCGATGCCCCCTCCCCCCCCCAGCGCGGCGGGAAAACGACAAAAACGACTTTTTGATCCGTTATCGGGTTTTATTTATTAATTTACTTGTACCAACCCCCCCATACCAACAAAACCCCACCGAGAACCAGCAAAACCGAGAGAGTCCAGCCTTCCCCAGGATCCCCCCCTCCACCGAAATGTCCCAGAGCCCCTGTCAGAGATCAGGTGCCCCCAGATCTCACCACGGGGCTGTATACCCCCAGCCCCCACAGTTATGGGGCAGGACAAGCCCCCCTCCAAGCCCCCTAGGGCTCCTTAGTTATGGGGCAGGATCCCCAAGTTTTCCACTATAGGGCAGCACCCTCCAGTGTCCCCCAAAACATTCCAGTTATACCACTGCCCCCACCAAGACCCCCCTGTTCTGGGGTTGTCCCACCACCCACTCTCCTCCCGAGGGAGTCTCCCCTGGTCGATGGCCCTCAGGGCCCCCCTCTCACCCCCTGAGGAGAGTTGCTGGTGACTGGGGTCTTCCCGAGGGGCTGGTGGGGGCTCAGGGCCATGCATGGGCTGCTGGGACCCTCACCCTGGGGGGGTGTTGCGGGGGGACTGCCAGGCAGGACCTCCCCCTCTGCGATAGCTGCCAGGGGGCTCTCTGGGGCTGGGGGGATGGCGAGGGTCAGGGGGACCCCAGCACCACCGCCGGCTCCCCCGGGGCTCCCCTCCCTCAGCCCCTGTGGCTCCCCCAGCCCCCCCCACCCACCGGGGTGCTCCCCCACCGCGGGGGGGCCACAGCACAGATGCTCCCGGTCGGCAGCGGTGACGATGCCGCTAGTGCTGCTCCGGAGCTCTAAGGGGGAGGGGGACACAGGGGGCTTTAGTTGGGAGAGGGACACATCCCAGAGAGGGCCCGAGGCCCAGGGGGGGTCCCAAGGCTGCTCACCCCCCATGCTGTCCATGTCCAGGTGTGGCAGCAACTCCTGCGGGGGTACACACGCACAGGGGGTGGTGGGGGGCACAGGGGGGGTCCCGAGCCAAGGGGACGTCCCTGTACCCCCCCCCCCCCACTCACCGAGAGCTGGTTGAAGCCGCAGAGCTGGGGGGAAGTCGCACGTGGCCACCGGAGCACCGAGAGCTCCAGACCCCCCCCGGGAAGTCTGGGGGGGGAAAGTGAAGGGGGGGTACGAGAGGACCCCAACTCCCCATCCTCCCCCAGCCCTTCCCGGGGTACCATAAACCCACAGGGTGCTCCTCCAGCCCCCAAAATACCCCGAGGGTGACCCCGAAACCCCTCCTATGGCCCCCAGGAGCTCCACCCCCAGCCCCTGGGGACCCTCAATGTTCCTCGCCCTGCCCTAAACCCATCATTGCCCCCCCAGCACCCCAGAAGTGGTCACAGCCCCCCCCCCCCCCCGCGCTGTCCCCCACCCTCACACGCTTTTGTCACACCCTGAATCCACCTCGGGTGGTGGTCCCCCTCCCCAGGCCCCCCCAGGACCAAGTCATTGCCCTTCAAGAGAGGCCACACAGCTCCCCTGCCCCTCCCCGATCCCCCTCCCCCAAACTCACCCGGGGGGGCCGTCCCCCTCCTCAAGGCTGCGGGGGGGCAGCAGAGCAGCCGCCCCCCCCTCGGGGTCACCCTGGGGGCCCCCCCGGTCGAGCCGCGCGTGGAGCCGGAAGGTCACGGCCTTGACAGCCCCGAAAAACGCGGCCACAACCCCGCAGTACAGAGCGGCCACAGCGGGGGTGGGCGGCAGCGCCTGAAAATGGAAGGGTCAGGTCCCCCAGGACCACACTCGACCCCAGTGGAGCCCGAGGGTCCCCAAAGCCCCTTCCCGCCCCTCTCCCGCACCGAGTAGAGCCCGAGGGGCAGCCCAAGCAGGAACAGCCACACGTAGAGCCGGACGCAGTTGGCGAAGGCGCCGAGCTGCGGGTCCAGGAAGCAGCCGCCGGTCAGCGAGGCCCAAACGCCCTGGCGGAGCACCTGCAGCGCCGCCGCCCCCGCCATGGCGGCCCCGGGGCCTCCCAGGGGATCCCCGGAGCCCCCCGGGAGCCCCAGGCCCGTCACCGCTTCCGGCTGCTTCCCGGCGTCGCCGTCGCGCGAAAATGACATCATGGGGCGCCTTACCCAGCGCGACGGGCGAGGGGAGGACACGCCCCCTCCTGCGCTCGTGGCGGGAACGGCCGCGCGCGTGCGCACGACGGACGCGCCCTCCTCAGCGCCCCGGGGAGGGCGGGGCCGTTGATCGGTAGGCGGGGCGAAGCCCCGCTGGTCCCCTGCGGGCCGGGACGGTGAGGGCGCCCCCCAGCGGCGGCAGTGACCCCGGGCCCAGGGGGTCCCCGCCTAGTGGGACATACACGCACACGCACACGCACACGCACACGCACACACGGGATTCCCCGGCACCCGAGTCCGTCTCCCCACCGCCGGCCCCGCCGCCCCCCCCGGCTCAGCCTCACGGTGTCCTGCGGGGTCGCAGCGCCTTCCCCCCGCCCGGTCCGGGGGTCCCGGGGAGTCCCGGGGGGTCCCGAGGTCGGGGTTCCGCCCCTCCCCCGCCGGCCCCTCGTCCGGTCCCCCCCAACCCCTGCGGCGTCCGGTGCCCCCGGCCCGCCCCGTCCGGCGCTGGTTCCTTTTCCTTTGTCCCGGTGACAATGTCCCGGCTCCGCCTTCCCGGGGCCGCCTCAGCCAGCGCGGGGAACCGCCGGACCCCCGGGAACCCAGACCGGCCGGGCCGCCCCCTGCCCCCCCCCGGGGACGCCGCCGGACGCCGCTTCCTCCCCCCTCCGGGCCGCGGGAGCTCCGGCGGGACCAGGCGGGGACGGGACGGGGCGCGGGGGGGCCCCGGGGGAAGGGACGGGGCGGAGGGGATCGGGCAGGGGGGTGAGGGGGCCGGGGAGGGGGCAGAGGGACCCTGGGGCCGACAGGGGCTTGTAGCGGACGGGAGGAGGTGTGGGGACCCCCGGGGACCTGTAGGGACCCAGAGGAGCAACAGGGATCACAGGGATCCCCAGGGAGCTATAGGGACTCCAAGAACCCCCAGGGATCCCCAGGAGCCACAGGGACCACTGGGCACCCTTAGGGATCCCCCAGGATCCTACAGGTGCTATAGGAACCCACAGGAACCCCTGGAAACTACAGGGACCCAGGGACCAATAAGGGACCTATAGGAGCTGTAAGGGACCATAGGAACTGAAATAAGGTGTGGGGACCTCCTGGGACCCCCTGGGACCCATAGCCCTCCTCAGACATCCATAGGAACCCCCAGACCCCCAAAGCCCCCCTGGTGCCCCAGTGGGACTTCTAGAGCTGTCAGATCTTACAGGCAGCACCTGTAGGGCCCAGGTGACCCAAGTGACCCCCAGGAGCTAAAGGGGCCCCATGGGGTCCCCTGGGCACCCATAGACCCCCTCTGTTGCGCGACGACCTGGTTCGGGAAGGGCTCACACCCCTCGGCACCCATAGGACCCCCAGGAACACATAGGACCCCCCAGACACCTCTAGGACTCCCCAAGGAACCTGTGGGGTCCCCCAAGCACTTGTAGGAGCCCCCAGCCCCCTGTAGGACCCCCAGGCCCCCCCAGCGCCATCAGCGGGGGCAGGGGCGGGGGGGAAGCACCCCATGGAGTGGGGCCAGGCACCCCCCTCCCCACCTCCCCCGGGGGAGTCCCGCTCTCCCTCACCCTCCCTCTCCCTCTTCCCAGGAGGGTCCCGCTCCCCCTTCCCTCCCTCCCCGGGAGGGTCCCGCTCCCCGTCTCCATCCCCAGTCGGGTCCCGCTCCCCTTCGCCCCCAGGGGGATCCCGCTCCCCCTCGCCCTCCTCCCCGGGTGGGTCACGGTCCCCGTCGCCCCCAGGGGGGTGGGAGCCGGAGCGGGCGGCGTTCGGGGAGCTGCGGCTGGAGGAGGTGATCGGAGCCGGGGGCTTCGGGCGCGTGTTCCGGGGCACGTGGCGGGGGCAGGTGGTGGCGGTGAAGGCCGCACGAGGGGACGCGGGGGCGGCGGGGGCCGCGAGCCTGCGGCGGGAGGCGCGACTGTACGCGCGCCTGCGACACCCCAACGTGGTGGCCCTACGGGCCGTGTGCCTCGAGCCTCCCCACCTGTGCCTGGTCATGGAGTTCGCGGCGGGGGGGCCGCTGTCGCGGGCGCTGGCGGGGCGCAGGGTCCCCCCCGCCGTGCTGCTGGACTGGGCACGCCAGGTGGCCCGGGGGATGCGGTACTTGCATGCCGGGACCCCTGTGCCCCTCATCCACCGGGACCTCAAGTCCAGCAATGGTGAGTGGGTGGACGCTGGGGGAGACTCCTGTGGGTACTCCTGGTAATGGGGTGATGGGATGTGGGGTGCTGTGTGGGTTGGGGGTCCCAGTTACTGGGATGCTCAGGGTGGGGGGTCGCAGAGGTTGGGGTCTCAGTCCCCAGGGTGGGGAATCCCTGCCACTGGGGTCCCGAGGGTCAGGAGTTCTGGAGGCCAAGGTCCCTTGAGTGGGTGTCCTGCGTTGGGGTTCCCAGACTTGGGAGGCACTGGTTTCTGATATCCCCAGGGTGGGGATCTGAGACACTAAGGTCCTGGGGTGGGGGGTCTCTGACATGAGTGTCCCCAGTGGGGGGGGAGGGGGCGTCACAGAAGCAGAGGTTCCCTGGGTGGAGGGGGTCCCTGGTTGGGTGGTCCCTGACCTCTAGCCCCCCCAGTGCTCCTGGTGCAGCTGGTTTTGGGGGTCAGTGGTTGGGGATCCCAAGTTGGAGGGTCCCTGTGGGATCCCTGACCCCCGCCTCCCCCCAGTGCTGCTGGCGCAGCCAGTTGTGGGGGATGACGTGAGTGGGAAAACACTGAAAATAACCGACTTCGGCCTCGCCCGTGAGTGGCAGCGAACGACCAAGATGAGTGCAGCAGGAACCTACGCCTGGATGGCCCCTGAGGTCATCCGGGCATCCACCTTCTCCAAGGGCAGCGATGTCTGGAGGTGGGAAAGGGCTGGGAGGGTCCAGAGGACACTTAGGGGATCTGGGAGGGTGGGAACCCACCCCTGAGCTCTGGACTGGGCTGTGGTTTGGGGTGCCTGGACCCCTGGATGCCTGGGTGGGGGGTTTAGGGGTACCTGGACTTCTTGTGTTCCTGGAGCAGCAGTTTATGGGGTGTCTGGGTGGGGGGTTATAGGGCACCTAGACACCTGGGTCCATGGAGGAGCATGAGGAGATCCAAGGGGGTCCCCGTGGGTTTCGGGGTGTCCCAGTGGCTCCCCATGTGTTTGACTCCCCTTGCCTCCCCAGTTACGGGGTGCTGCTGTGGGAGCTGCTGACAGGGGAGGTGCCGTACCGGGGCATCGACGGCCTGGCCGTGGCCTATGGGGTGGCCGTGAACAAATTGACCTTGCCCATCCCCTCCACCTGCCCCCCACCCTTCGCCCAGCTCATGGCAGGTACAGGGGGACTGGGGGCTGGGGGAGACCTGGGCCTCGGGGGGGCCAGGTGGGACAGGGGGTGGAGTGACACAGGGGGCTGGGTCCCCATCCTGCCCACCTGCCCCCTGCCCTTCGCCCAGGTCATGGCAGATACAGGGCAGGGGCAGGGGGGCTGGGAGGGTTCAGGGGTCCGGGGGGGGGGTCAGGCAGCTCAGAGGGGTTGAGGGATTCTGGATATTGGGGTGCTCAGGGGTTTGGGGGTGCCTGGATTGCTGAAGAGAGGGACCAGGGGGTACCTGAGTCCCCTGGGGGATGTTGGAGTCCCCCACAAGCCCCCCCAGACCCTGGTTCCCCCCTTAGCCTGCTGGGAACAGGACCCCCACCGGCGACCGGGCTTCGGGACGATCCTGCGGCGCCTGGGGGGGCTGGAGCCGGCGGGGCTGGGGCCCCCCGAGTCCTTCCACTCCCTGCAGGAGTCCTGGCGCCGTGAGATCCAGGGGCTCTTCGACGAGCTGCGGGCGCGTGAGAAGGTGGGACCCCCGGAACTCAGGACACTCCCGGGACACCCCCAATACCCCTAGACCTCCCTGGATCCCCTGAACAATCAGGATCCATGGCAAACACCTGGAGATCCCCTGGGACACCTGGGACCCCCATGCAACTCCCTGAAACTCTGCAGCAGGGCCCGGCCCTTCCCTGGTGCTGTTCATGGGTGGTCCTTGTCCCTGGGACCTCCTTGTTCCTGTGACCCCGATGACCCCCGTAACCCTGTTGACCCCCCAAGGAGGTGGGAGGAGGCTGTGGCCAGGGCCTAGTGTTCCCAGGCTGCCCATGTCCCCTTTTCCCCCCCCCCGGTGTCCCCAGTGACCCCAATATCCCCCATGACACCATGTGCCCCCCATGACCCCCATCCCCCCAGGAGCTGCGGAGCCGGGAGGAAGCTGTGGCCAAGGCGTCCCGGGCCCAACGCTCCCAGGCCGAGGCGCTCCGGCAGCGCGAAGCTGCCGTGGCCCGGCGGGAGCTGGAGGTGCTGGAGCGGGAGCTGAGCCTGATGCTCCGTGGGCCCCCCCGGCCCCCCCCGGCCCCCAAGCGACGCCGACCCCCCTTTCGGCGGCCGCGGCGGCCTGCGGACCTCATTGGCATGCCCCAGGGTATGGGGAGGGGGAGCAGGGGCTGGGGGCTTTGGGGATCTAGGGGTTTTGGGAGTTGGGGACTTTGTGGATGCTGGGGTGGCTCTGGGGGGATTGGAGGGGCAGTGGGCTGTTTGAGCTGCGGGAGTTGGAAGGGCTTTGGGGTTCAGGCACTTTGGGGGGAGTTTAGGGACCTGGGAGTTTTGGGGGCCTGGAGGGTATCTGGGGGGCTGTTGGTGTTTGCTTGGGGGTTTTGGCTCTGCTGACCCCAGTGCCTCCCCAGACTTCAAGCATCGCCTGACGGTCCAGGCTGCGCCGGGAGGGGACCCACGGAGCCACGACCCTGAGGACGGGCCGGGGGGGTCCCCTCCTTTCCCCCGCCTGCGTGCCATCCAGCGTGAGTGATGTCATCATGGGGGGTGGGAGGTGATTCTGGTGACATCACACCTTCTGGTGATGTCACCCCGGGTGACATCCCCCCTCTATCCCCAGTGGAGCCTGAGGAGGAGGAGGAGCTGCCACGGGGCCGTGGCAGCAAGAGCAGTGCCCCCAATGGCAGGTGGGTCCCTGGGGAGATTGGGAGGGGGTCAACGGGGTGCCATCCCCCTCCAGACACCTGGAACCCCCGCTGGACACCTGGGCTTCCCCCCACAGGCGGCGGCTGCGCCCAGATGAGACCACCTGGTACCTGGACACGGATGAGCTGAGCCCCGGGGATGCATCCCCCAATGGTGAGTCCAGGGGTCCCGGGAGTCCCGTCCTTGCCCCCCCTCACACTGACCCCCACTGTGTCCTCCAGGTGAGGCTGGGCCCCCCGAGGCCGAGGAGGGCCGGGGGTCTCGGGGCGGCACCCCGCGGCTGCTGCGGCGAGCGCTGCTGAGGGGCTCGGCCCTGCTGGCGTCCCTGGGGCTGGGCCGTGACCTGGCCCCTCCCGAGCCCCCCCGCAGCCCCCCACCCTCCCCCAGCCTTCTACGCCTCTCGCCCCGCTGGCGGGATCGGACTGTGGGGTCCCAGGAGCTGAGCTCACCTGGAACCCCCGAGCTGCGTCGTGCCTGGACCCCTGGGTCCCCAGATCCCAGTGGAGCCCGGATCCCTGGGACCCCCAGGACCCCTGAGCCAGGGCAAGCCCAGATTCCTGGGTCCCCAGATCCCAGCGGAGTCCGGACCCCTGGGACTCCTGGGACCCCTGGGACCCCTGAGCAGGGGCGAGCCCGGACTCCCAAGACCCTGGAGCTGAACTGGTCCTGGACCCCTGAGCAAGGGGGAGCCAGAACCCCTGGGACCCCTGGGACCCCTGAGCTGCGTCACCCCGGGACCCCCAGGACCCCTGAGCCAGGTTGTGGCCAGAGCCCCGGAACCCCCGAGCTGGGCCGTGCCCGGACACCCAGGACCCTTGAGCTGGGGCTGCCGCCATCCCCCCGGGGTGCCAGGAGACCCCGGGAGCTGAGCCCAGGTGCCAGGACCCCCGAGTGGGGTAAGTGGGACTGGGGGCAAGGGACACTTGGCAGGTCTGGGGTGATTGGGACAGCCATGGGGGGCTGTGGAGCAGCTCTGAAGCTCTGTGGGGCAGGAGGGGGTGGTCACAGGCCCCTTGGGGCAGTTCTAGGGCTCTGGGGGTGCTCAAAGGTGCCGTAGGGCATTTTTATGGGTTGTAGAGCTGTTTTAGGTGAGCCAGGGGGCATCGGAGATCCCACGCCCCCCTCAAGCCCCCCTTCTCCCGCAGG
Source organism: Pyrocephalus nanus (assembly GCA_038380795.1). Classification (NCBI taxonomy): domain Eukaryota; kingdom Metazoa; phylum Chordata; class Aves; order Passeriformes; family Tyrannidae; genus Pyrocephalus; species Pyrocephalus nanus. Next base: position 72,301 of record JAWZSU010000046.1, read on the forward strand.
CCCCGCCCGACCCCGCCCCTCACCCCTCCGCCCCCGCATCGACCCCTGGAGCTTCGTGTCCGCGGGACCGCGCCGGGCCCCGCCCCCCGCTGGGCCCCGCCCCCACGATCCCTTCACCGACCAATGAGCGCCCCCGGCGTGCCTAAACCCGCCCTCGCCGCCCTCCAGTGACCAATGAGAGGCCGTGACGAGCAGGAGGGCGCTGCCGCAAACCCCGACCCCACCGCGAGGCGCCGTCCCCGCGGGGTCATGATGGACAGCTGGCAGTGGCGGAAGCCCCGCCCGCCTAGGGGCCTTATTGGTCAAAGTATAGGGCATTACAAGAGCCCCGCCCCCTCCGGGGCGGGGCCACAACGGCAGGAAAAATCACGCCCTCTTCGGGCAAACAGGAAGCTCCGCCCCTCGGCGGAGGCTCCGCCCCCGGGCGGTTCCGACACTGGACGGGGGTCCGGGGCGGGCGTGGGGGGGGGAACTGTGACCAAATAAACTCCCGAGACCCCAAAACCGCCTGAGCCGCCTGCGTCCTGCCCGGCGCGGGCCCGACAGCGCATGTTCGGGGATTCCGCCACCCTTGGGGGTGAATCAGTGGTTTTTGGGGGGGCGTGTCTCATTCTCCCCCCACTCCGGCGTGGGGGGGGGGGGGAGGGTCCCAGCTCTTCAGGAGGGTCCATTCCCCCTCTGGGGATCCCAGGTGTTTGGGGATTCCATATTCCCCATCGCACTGTGCGAGATCGTTTGGGGGGTCTCAGGGGTTTGGGGGGGCATCCCAAGGGTTTGGGGGGCCATCTCCCCATGGGGGGGGTCCCAGGCGTTCCGGTGGGCCCCATTGGGGAGGTCCCAGAAGTTTGGTGGGACCCCATATCCCATCATGGGGTGCTCCAGGCATCCAGGGGGTTCCCATCCTGGCCATGGGACAAGTCCCAGGAGTTTTGGGGGTCCCAACGCTCCTTCCCACCGCCCTCTGCACCGAGTCTTCCCGGCCGTGCCCGGCGCTGGAACCGGCCCGGCCATCCGGGCTCCTCCCCTCCCCCACCACCCGCCCCCCCCCAATTCCTGGAGCGGACCCAGGGCCCGGCCCCCGCCCCCCTCCCCCGCCCGGGCCCCCCCGTCCCTCCCCCCCATTCCAGCGCCATCCCGGGCGGCCGCGGGAGCTCGGGAGTTCGTCGGGAACCCCCCACCCCGACCCGACCGGGGGGACCCTGTGTCCAGGATATCCCCAGACGGGACCCCACGTTCGGCGAGGGGACTCTGGAGCCCGGGACATCCCCGAGGGGACCCCAGCATCCGGTGGGGGGTCTCCGGCCTCTGGGACACCCCCAGAGGGGACCCCGCACCCCGCGAGGGGACCCCGGAGCCCGGGAGACACCCAGAGGGGGACCTTCGGCCTCGGGGCTTGAAGGGGGTGTGGGAGCCCCCTGAGAGGGGTCCAGGAGAGCCCCAAGAGGGCCCCAGACATCTGGGACCCCCCCCCCCATAGGGGACCCAGGCATCTGGGACTCCCCCAAGCGTCCCAGGCCTCCGGGAGAACTCCCTGAGGGACCGCAGGGTCCAGGATCCTCCCCGAGGGGTCCCCGGTATCTGGCCCCGAGCTCTCGCCCCTCGCAGGGCCGGGGTCTGGGGTCCCGGGGGTCCCGCAGTCGGGGGTCGCCATGTGGCGCTGGGGGGGGCTCTGGGTGGTGGCCCTGGCGGCGCTGGCGGCGCTAGGGGGGCGCGGGGGGGGCGCGGCCGTGGCCCGCGAGCGCTTCAAGGTGGTCTTCGCCCCCCTGATCTGCCGGAGGACGTGTCTGAAGGGGCTGTGCCGGGACTCGTGTCAGCCCGGCTCCAACATGACCCTGATCGGAGAGAACGGGCACGCGGCCGACACCCTGACCGGGTCTGGCTTCAGAGTGGGTGAGTGGCACCGGGACAGGGGTAGGGACACGGGCACAGGGACACAGGGACAGCGGGACAGGGATGGGTCAGGGTCAGGCATGCAGCCGACACCCTGACCGGGTCCGGCTTCAGAGTGGGTGAGTGACACCGGGAGGAGGGATGTGGACATGGGGACAGGGATGGGATGGGGACAGGATGACACAGGTTTGGGGTCGGCATTGGGACAGCACCAGGACTGAATGAAGATGGGGACAGGGATGGGATGGAGTGGACAGCGGTCGGGAAAGGGTTGTGTACAGGGCCCAGGAAAAGGACAGGGATGGGGTGAGATGGGACAGGGGCAGTGTGGGATGGAGGTAGGGATGGGAATGAGAACCCTGGGGATGGGACTGTGATGGCGTTGGGATGGGGCTAGGATGGCACAGGGACAGGGTGGGACAAGGACTTCTGAGGGCCCTGCAGGGGGCAAAGGGGGTGCAAGAGGGGTCTGGGGGCCTTTGGGAGGGGCTTGGGAGGATTCAGGGGGGTTCAGGGGATCTCAGGGCATCAGGGGACACTCGAGGGGGTCGGGTCTGGGGGGGCTCAGGGGGTTTGGGGGGCTCGGGAGGACCTGAAGGGTTAAGGGGGGGTTGGAGGGGGGGCGGGGGGGTCTCAGTGGATTTGAAGGGCTCTGTGTGACCCCTGTTCTGCCCCCACAGTGGTGTGTCCCCTGCCCTGCATGAACGGGGGCCAGTGCAGCTCCCGTTCCCACTGTCTGTGCCCCCCCAACTTCACCGGCCGCTTCTGCCAGGTCCCTGCGGGGGGGCGTGGGGGAGGGCCCCCCCCGCCCCCCCCTCCCGCACCCCCTGATGCCCCCCCTGAACCTCCCCCGGGCTCCAAGGTCGCAGTTTATGCCGTCCAGGTCATCGCTGATGGCCCTGGGGGGGCAGCGGCCCCCCCCGAGCCACCCCCTGGGGCAGCCCATGGTGGGGGGCACGGGGGGGGGCACGGGGGAGGGCACGTCAGCCACGCCACCTTTGTGGTGCCCCTGGGGCCTGGGCACCACTCGTCTGAAGGTACCTGGGGCTGAGTGAGGGAGCTTGGGGGTATAAGGGTGTATGGAAAGCTCGGGGTGTGGGGAGGGGATCTTGGGCAGCAGGGGGTTCTGGGGGTCAGATGTCTGAGAGTACCCATACCAGGGGTCCTGGGGGGTCCTACAGGTGCCTGTCAGGGGGTGCTGGGGGGTCTCAGGTGTCAGTGTCCCCAGCACAGATGCCGGGTTTGGGGGCCCAGGAGGTCCTGGGGTGTCCATGCTGGGGGGTCCCAGCGTTCCAGTGCTGTGTTTGGGGGTTCAGGGTGTCCCAGGTGCCTGTGCCGGGAGTCCAAGGGTGTCAATGCTGTCAGTGCTGGGTTTGGGGGGTCCCAGGGTGCTGGTGCCGGGTTTGGGGGGTCCTAGGGTGCTGGTGCCGGGTTTGGGGGTCCCAGGTGCTTCTGCCCCCAGCGCAGGTGCCACCGCCACTGGTGAACGTGCGGGTCCATCACCCCCCCGAGGCCTCAGTGCAGGTTCACCGGATCGAACCACGGCCCCCCGAAGGGGCACCCCGGGGCAGTGGGGGACTCCTGGCGCACCCTGCCCAGCCCCCCGCAGGCAGCAAACCCCCTGCGCCCCCCCGGCCTCACACCCACAAACCTCTGGGCCGCTGCTTCCAGGAGACCCTGCCCAAGCACTCGGTGAGGGGGGAGCTGGGGGGGGGCTTGGGGACATTTGGGGTTCAGGGGGTTGTTGGGGATGCAGGGCAGTATTGAGAGGGGGTGGTGGGCATGGAGGGCTGGGAGATTTGGGGTTTCAGGGCTTGTCTGGCTTTGCAAGGGTTATTTTTTTAAGGGTTCAGGTGTATATTTAGGGGTGCTGACCACCCCACATCTGCCCAGTGCAGCAGTTACCCCCTCCCCAGGCTCACCAAGCTCAATGATTGCTGCTAGGGGTCCTCGGGGGTCCCTGGAAGTGCAGGGAATGTCTGTTTGGGTGGGGAGATGTCAGGGATATTTGGGTTGCTGAATCCCCTACCCTGATTACCTCCAGTGTGGCAGCAACCCCCTCCCGGGGCTCACCAAGCTCGAGGATTGTTGTGGCAGCATCGGCAGCGCATGGGGTCAGAGCAAGTGTCACAAGTGCCCCCACCTCCAGGGTGAGTAAGAACCCCCTGAACCCCCCCAACCCCACCTGCAAGGTGGGTGGGGACCCCCCACACCATCCCCATGCCCCTCAAAGCCCCGGATTTCCCCACCCAGGAATTCCCCCCACCCAGATGTTGGAGACACCCCACACCATCCTGGGAAAGCCCGGGTGACCCCGATCCAGGGGACCCTTCCTCACATGTCCTCAGTAGGACCCTCCCCCAGGGAGCCCCCACCCAGGCAGGGCCAGGCATCCAGGCCACCCTCCAAGGCTCCCCCCACCTCAGGGCCCCACAGGTCCCCCCCACTCCAGGGGGGACCCATGTGTCCTGCCGCCCCCATGTCCCCCCTGGTGCTGGGGGTGACGGGGGGTTCTGGGACTGTTGCAGGGTCGGGGTCCCCGAAGGCGGCGCGGGGGGAGCGCGGGGGCGACTGCCCCCAGGGCTACAAACGGCTCAACAGCTCCCACTGCCAGGGTACAGGGGGGCATGGGGAGGGCACAGGGCGGGGTGGGGGGGAACACGGGGGGCACAGGGAGCATGGGGGGGGACATGTGTGTGTGAATGTCCAGCAGGTGTGTGAGGGGTACAGGGGCTTGCACAGGGCCAGGGGTGTGTGATGTCAAGTGTGTGGGTGGTGGGTGCAGAGGCGCGTGATAGGTCAGGCGTGTGTGTGGTGGGTGCAGGTGTGTTCACACGTGTTCACATGTATCACAGACATTGGGTGTGCCTTGCCCAGCGTGTGCAGGCGTGTCAAGGATTGCGTGGGGCTCAGGTGTGTTCATACTTCTGTCACACCTGTGTCATGCCTGTCAGACACCAATGGGTGTGTCTTGCCTGGCAAGTGGGGGGTGTGTGGGGTCAGGGCTGTGTGGGATGGGTTCAAGTGTGTTGTACCTGTGTGAGGTGTGTTTTACCTTTGCCAGCTGTGTCCTACCTGTATCAGGTGTGTCCTACCCATGTCAGGTATGTCACACCTATGTCAGGTGTGTCATGCCTGGCTCAAGTGTGTTCTACCTGTCACAGACATTAACGAGTGTGCCCTGCCCGGTGTGTGCCAGCCCGGCGAGTGCCGCAACACCCAGGGCAGCTTCCGCTGCTCCTGCTCAGCCGGGCACGTCCTGGGACCCTCCCGGAGCCAGTGCCTGCGTATGGGGGGTCCGGGGGGCTGATGGGGAAGCTGGGGGCCCTGGGAGTGCAGGGGAGTTTGGGGGCCCTGAGGCCCCCCCAGAACCAGTACCTGTGGACAGGGATGGCTGGGTTGGGGTCTCTCCCTGGAGGAGTCACTGAAAGTGCTGAGACCCTCCTCCGTGCAGTGTAGCTCAGCAAGGAGTGGGGGCTCTGGAGCTTGGGGCTTTTGGGGGTCTCGGGGGGGTCTCTGGGTGTGCTGACACCCCTCTCTCCCTCCTCCCGCAGCAGAGCCAGGTGAGGAACGGGGTCTGTGCTTCCGGCTGGTGTCGGGGGCACAGCAGTGCCAACACCCGCTGCCCACCCGCCTGACCCGTCGGACCTGCTGCTGCAGCGTGGGCAAGGCCTGGGGGGGCCGCTGCCAGCGCTGCCCCCCCGATGGCACCGGTACGGAGGGGTCATGGGGGGCCTGGGGGGGCCGCTGCCAGCACTGCCCCCTCCAAATGGTACGGGAGGGTCACGGGAGTCTGGAGGAGTCACTGCCTCCCCGACAGCACTGGTTTGGGGCTGCAGGGGCAGCGTGGGGAACCCCAGCCCCATTTGGGGGCCCCGCTGGTCCCACTGTGCCTCCCCAGATGTGTTCAAGGCCACCTGCCCCTCACAATCCAAGGGGGTCCTGGTCATGTTTGTGGGAGTGACAAGAACCAGGGGGATTCCAGCCTGGTTTGGGCATCCCCCCGGAGGCCCTCCTGACTCCCTGGTGCCCCCCAGCTGCATTCAAGGCCATCTGCCCAGCGGGGAAGGGGTACCACGTCCTCACATCCCACCAGACCCTCACGATCCAGGGCGAGAGCGACTTCACCCTCCATATCCAACCCGACGGGACCCCAGAGCGGCCCCCCCGGCCACCCCCACCCATCCCCAGCCCTGCGCCGCCCGAGACGCCCTCGCCGTCAGGTCGGGCACTCCCCGTGCCCCCTGTGAGCCCCCCCTGCCCCACACATCCCCTGGGGTCCCCCCCAGTTCCTGTTTCCCTCCCAGTCCTTATTCCTTCCTTTCCCCCATGTCCCCCATACCCTCCATGTCTCCTGGGGAATCCTATGTCCCCCTGGACTCCCACGACCCCTCCTTGTGCCCCCCCATCTCCCCTGGGAGCCCCGCATGTCCCTGTGACTCCCCCAAGTTGCCATAAGTCCTCTGTGTCCCCCACCATGTGTCCTGGGGTTCTTTGTGTCCCCCTGCCATGTCCCTCATCCCCCCATCCCTGTCCTCCCCTCAGTGTTCCCCTATGTCCCTCATCCCCCCTCCCATATCCCCTGTGCCCCCCTGCGTCCTGTACCCTCCTCCCCATGACCCTCAACCCCCCTGGGGCTGCTCATGTCCCCATGTGACCCCCTGTTTTGTGTGTTTCCCCCCCCCGCCCCATGGTGGGGGGGTAGTTTGGGGTCTCACTGCCCCCTTCCCCCACAGCTGTGACCCCCCCGGCCATGGTGAGTGTGGGGGACGTGTGGGACATAGAGACATTGGGGGGATGTTGGGCATGGGATGAGAGGACACATGGGGACATGAGGGTGGACACGGGAGGGGGCACTGGGGGGAATTGGAGGGAACATGGGGAGGAAACGGGGGGGACAAGCACAGTGAGGAGGGACTCAGGAGGCACAGGGGGACTGGGGGAGTCCTGGGGGCCCATGGAGGGAGTGGGGGGTTTGGAGGTTTTTCTGTGGGTCCTGGGGGGTCTACAGGGAGGGTAGGGGAGCAGAGGGGACAGAGGGGACATCTGTGTCCCCCTCCTAGCTCCCGGCGTTCTTGAGCCCCTTGGAGGAGCAGGGCCTGGAGCAGCCCCCGGGGGGCAGCGACCTCCCCCGGTACCCTGGTAAGGGGGAGACAAGGTGGGGGGAACAGGGGAGGGAGACAAGGTGGGGGGAACAGGGGAGGGACAGAAATGGGGACACGGGGGGGGACATGGAGGGGCTGGGGGAGCCTTGGAGCCCTCGGGGGCAGGAGATGGGGATGGGGACACGGATGGGGATATGATGGATGGGGCCAGTGTGGGCAGAGGTGGGCCAGGACACAGGAGTCCCAGGCACAGAGAGGAGGGGACAGGGGCATGAGGACAGGAATGGGTTGGGGTCAATTTGGGCACAGTTTGGGGACATGAACGGGGACAAGGATGGGGACAGGGCTGGGATGGGGTGGGACACACAAGGGGACAGAGCCCCTGTGAGGTCCGTGTACCTGTGCCCCTGTCCCACGGCATGTCCCCAGCGCTGGTGGCCCGGCCCACTCCAGCCCCACTGTGGCATCTGCCCCCGGAGCAGCTGACCCGCAGTGCCGCCGAGATTGCGCCCACCCAGGTCACCGGTGAGGACCCCTGGGAACCCCTGGGTACCCCTGGACCCCCCTGGAACCCCCTGGATCCCCAACACACCTGGGAGCTCCCTGGGGCCCGCTGTGACTTGCTGAGATCCCCCTGACTCCCCTGGGACCTCTGGACTCCCTGAGACCCCTTGGGACTCCTTGGGACCCCCTGGGACCCTCCAGAAGCCCCAGACACCCCTGGGACCTCCAGACTCCCTGAGACCCCCCAGGAACCCTCCAGACACCCCTGGGACCTACCCTTGGACCCCCAAGAGCCCCCTGGGACCCCAAGAACTCCCTGCTGTTCCCCAGACCTCCCTGGGACCCCCTCTAACATCCTTTGGAACCCCTTGGAACCCCTCAGTCTTCCTGGGATCGCCCTGAGATGCCCCTGAGACCTCCCCTGAGCCCTCCTGTAACCCCTTGGACCTCATGGGACCCTTTGGGACCCCCTGAGCCCCCCAGAGCCCCCCTGTGCCCCCAGAGACGGACGAGTGCAAACTGAACCGGAACATCTGCGGCCCCGGAGAGTGTGTGATGGGCCCGGGGGGGTACAGCTGCCTCTGCTTCCCGGGGTACCGCTGGCACCCCCAGCGCCGCTACTGCACCGGTATGGGGGGCACGGTGGGCTGAGGGGACTCACACATGCAGTGACACGCTCTGACATTGTGGGGACATGGGGGGTCACACATGTAGTGACATGCTCTGACATGTGTGGTGACGTGCTCTGACACACGGTGGCACAGTCTGACACACATGGTGACATGCTCTGACGTGCTCTGCCACATGCCGTGACACACACAGTGGCACACACGCTGACACGCTCTGCCACAATTGGTGCCACACATGCTGACACGCTCTGCCACGCATGCACAGACGTGAACGAGTGTGAGGCTGAGCCATGTGGTGCTGGGCGCGGTGTCTGCATGAACACGGGTGGCTCCTACACGTGTCACTGTCACCGGGGGTTCCAGCTGCGCCTGCACAAGGGGCTGCGCACCTGCGCAGGTACGGGGGGCACAAGGGGGAACCAGCGGGGGAAGGGGTGGCTGGGGTCACAAGGCTCACAGTGGGTGCGGGGAGGGGGCACGGGAGCTGGGGGGGTCCAAAGGGTTATGGGGTCACAGGGGACACAAGGCCCTGTGGACATGAGGGGTATGGGGGGGGGGCATGGGGTCACGGGGGACATGGGGACACAGGGACACAGAGCCTGAGGAAAGGGTGGGGGACATGGTCTGGGACTGGGGATGCTGTCCGAGGTTGGAGACGCAGGACAGCATTGGAGACACTGGCCTGGGTTAGGGACATGGGACAGGGTTCAGGACACGGGACAGGGTTGGGGATGCTGGCCAGGGTTGGGAACAGGGCCTGTGACCCCGCTTGTCCCCACAGACATCGACGAATGTGCCAAGGGTGACGTGTGCGGGGACGGCGGCACCTGCACCAATGTCCCCGGGCACTACAAGTGCGAGTGTCATCCGGGGTACCGGCGCAAGGGCTCCCGGCCCCCCCTCTGCGAAGGTGACACTGGGGGGTAACAGGCATGGGGTGTCGGGGGCGACACTGAGTGGGGACACAGGGACACCAAGGACAGGGTCAGGGGACCCTATGGGTCCCCAGTACAGATGCTGTGGGGTCTCCCCATCCCCTGATTGCCCCCCATGTCCCCTCTGTGTCCCTGTGTCCCCTGATGCCCCCATGTTCCCCCCTGTCCCCCTCCCAGATATCAACGAGTGCCTGGATGTGGGGACATGCCCTGAGGCCAAGTGTGAGAACCAGCCTGGGGGGTTCGTGTGCACCCCCTGCCCCCCCGGTTTCCGTGGCCTCAATGGCGCCTGCCTCGGTCAGCACCCCCTGGGGACCCCCCGGCACTCTCCCAAACCCCCCAAGACCCCCCTCGGGACCCCCCAGGAACTCAGTGCACCCCCCCTGGCTTCCACAGCCCCAATGGTGTCTGCCTCAGTCACCATCCCTGGGATGCCCCAACTTCCCCAGGAAGCCTGGGATCCCTTAGGACCCCTTTTCCTGGAGACCTCTTTATCCTGGGGACTCCCTCCCCCAGAACCCCACCATAGAGACCCCAATATCCACATCTCCCCCACCCTGGGCTCCCCCCAACAAGTCCTTCCCGGGGACCCCATCCCTGACCTCTCCCCTGACCCTGAGCACCCCAGAATCCCCACCCAGGGCCCCCATCCCTGCTTCTTCCCTGGACCCCATTTGCCTCTCAAAGGACCCCCCTGGCCCCCAAAGCCCCCCACAGGGCAGGGGCTGACGGGGGTCGTGCAGATGTGAACGAGTGCGAGGCAGGAGGGCTCTGCCCCGGGGGTGGCTGTGTCAACACCCCCGGCTCCTACAAGTGCCAGTGCCCCCCTGGGCTGCAGCCGGCGCGGGACCCCCCCCGCTGCCAAGGTACCCCCACATCCAGGGGGGTGCTGGGAGTGCACCTGGTCGGGGACCCTCCCCTGCTGCCAAAGGACCCTCAAATATGGGGCGGCTGAGTGGGGTCGGTGGGGAGCATATGTGGAGTTTGGGGGTGGGACTCTGTTCTGGGGGGGTGCCTGTGTGTGTGTGCATGGGGGTGTCTGGGGTGTCTGGGTGGTGTCTGGGTGGGGGGTTGTATAGGGTGGGGGGATCCTTCCTGCACACGGGGGTCCTGTTTCTCCCCCCACCAGACATCGACGAGTGTGAGTTCGCGGCCGCGTGTGTGGGCGGTGACTGCGTGAACACGGTGGGGTCTTACCGGTGCCTGTGCCCCCCCGGGTACGCGCTGCTGCACGGCCGCCGCTGCCAGGGTGAGTGCAGAGACCCCTGAGACCCCCCAGAATAGTCCTGAAAACAGCTGCCCCGAACAGCTCCCACAAAACAGTCTCCTCCCAACACAGCCCCTGATACCCCCCCTCCCACACGCCCCCCATTCTCTCTGGATGCTCGGCCCGTGTGTGTGTGCGGAGATGCCCATCGTGCAAAGGAGGGCTGGGGGAGTTCCTGGGGGAATCTCTTGGGGGTCCCTGGGAGTGTCCGAGGAGGACCCTTGGGGTGCCCCTGCTTTGTCGCACAAGTCCTGTGCGAGGTGGGAGGGCCGTGGGGGTTCCCTGGGGGTCTCCCTGAGCATTGCATGAGCCCCGTGCCCCCCCTTTCTCCCCAGACATTGACGAGTGTGCGCTGGACCCCGGGCTGTGCCCCGCCCCTGGCACCTGCACCAACCTCGAGGGGTCGTTCAGCTGCCGATGCCCCCCTGGCTATGCCCCTGGCCCTGATGGGCGCCGCTGCCTCCGTGAGAGGGGGGCATGGGAGGCTGGGGGTTCCTCTCGGGGGTCTGGAGGGTCTCTGGGAGGTCAGGGGGGGGCAGGGAGGGTCTGAGGGCATTTCTGAGGGGTCCCTGGGGTTTTGTGGGGCTCCCTGGGGGTCTGGGGAGTCCCAGGGAGGTCGAATGGGGTCGTTAGGGGGCTCCTGGGGCTGCACAAGAGCTTTTACAAGTCTGAGGTGTCCCTGGGAGTCTGGAGGGGGGGCTGTTCCTGGAGGTCTCAGGCATCCCTGGGAAGTCTCTGGGCATCTTTGGGACTTGGGAGAGGGGGGCTTCAGGTGGGATCTTTGGGAGGTCCCTGGGGAGTCCCTGAGGTGTGTGTGGGGAGGTGTCTCCGGGAGGTCCCTGGGACTCTGAGGAGTCTCTGGGGTCCTCACTGACGCCCCTTGCCTCCCCCACCACAGCTCGGGAGCCCCCCGCCCCACGCAAGGAGTGTTACCTGAGCCTGGAGCTCCCCGTGTTCTGTGACGCCGTTTTGGGGACCAACGTCACACGGGGGGAGTGTTGCTGCTCCGTGGGGGCGGGGTGGGGGGACCTGTGCGAGGTGTACCCCTGCCCCCTGCCCTCCTCAGGTACAGGGGGAGCCTGGGGAGCACCCTGGGGGGCCTGGCGGAGGGGCTGGGAGGTCCTGTGCAGGGTCCTCCGATGGGAGGGGGCTTTGAGGGTCCTGGGAGACAGTTTAGGGTCTCCAGGGGCAGTCTGGGATCACCAGGGGCAGTTTGTGGGTTCCAGGAAAGGTCTGGACATTGAGGACCCCCTCTCTGGTTCCCCCAGCCGAGTTCGTGGAGCTTTGTCCTGATGGAAGAGGCTTCATCCAGGATGACAATGGCCTCGACTATGGAGTCCCAGCACACCGGGGTGAGACACTCCCCAGGACCGCCCCCGTGTGCCCCCATCCCCTGGGGGCATCTCTGTGCCCTGGAGTCCCCCCTGTCCCAAGGGTCCCTGTGTCTCCAGGGTGGTCCCTATCCCCCTGGGGGTACCCTGGGGGGAGTCTCTGACCTTGAGCCCCCGGGGGTCCCCCCCCAGACATCGATGAGTGCGGGCTGTTCGGGGCCGAGATCTGCAAGGGGGGGAAGTGCGTGAACACCCAGCCAGGCTACGAGTGTTACTGCAAGGCTGGGTTTGACTACGACAGCGCCCTGCGGCAGTGCCTGGGTAAGGGGGGCTGGGGGCCATGGGGGGTCTGAGGGGCAAGCAGGGGGTCCCAGAAGGTCCCTGGCATGTTGGGAGGGTGTGGGGTGTTTGGAGGTCCCTGGGCCTGCTGGGGGTCCCTGCAGTGCCAAGGGTATCCCTGGGAGTCCCAGCAGGTCCCCGGGGTGTTGGAGGATCCCTAGGGGTCCCTGGGGGTCCCTGTGCTGCTGGGGGGTCCTCACGAGCCCCCGGCCCACCCCCCAGACGTGGACGAGTGCCTGGACGAGTCGAACTGCGTGGACGGGGCGTGTGAGAACACGCGCGGCTCCTTCCGCTGCACCTGCGGGCCGGGAGCGCGGTACCACCCGGGGCTGCGGCGCTGCCTCCCCACCCCTGAGCACGGTGAGACCCTCCCCGAGCACGGTGAGACCCCCGGGGGGCCTGGGGTTGGGTGTGCAAGAGGCACATCTGTGTGATCCCCGTGTGCCCCCTCGTGCGACCCCCAGACACCAATGAGTGCTGGGACCCCGGTGGGTGTTGGAGGTCCTACGGGGAGGTGTTTGGGGGTCCCTGACCTGTGTCCCCCTCCCTGTGCCCACAGAGCGCCCCCCTGGCCCAGAGCGGCCTGCCCCGGAGCGGCGGGATTTGTGCTGGCAGCGGCGGGGGGATGAGGGGGTCTGTGGGGCGCCCTTCGGGGGGGGGCCCCTCACACTGGACGAGTGCTGCTGCCGGGGGGGGGCCGGCTGGGGCCCCCACTGCCGGCCCTGCCCCCCCCGACCCCCAGGTGACAGGGGGAGGCCTGGGGGAGGGTTGGAGGGGTATGGGTGGTATGGGGTGGGCTGTGGGGAGTCTTGGGAGGGGATTTGGGGGGGCTACAGGGGGGCTCTGTGGTCCCTAGGGGGGATGTGAGGCCTCTGGGGGAGTCCTGGGGGTGACAGGGAGGGGGTCTCTGTGGAGTGCCCTTGGGATTTTGGGGGGGCTCTCTGGGGGAGCTGGGAGGGATATGGGGGGGCTGGATGGGATGGAGGGGCCTCTGGGGGTGTCTCAGGGATATTTGGGGGAATATGGGGGCTTTAGGGTCCTCTAGGGGTTCTCCATGGGATCTGGAGGTCTCTATGGGATCTGGGGGGTCCCCATGGGCTGTGGAGGGGTCCCTATGGGATCTGTGAGAGCTGCTGAAGGTCCTGGGGGCAGGGGGTGCTGGGTGGGGGGGACACAGGGGGTGACGTGGGGGTGGGGGTTGCCTGGGGGGCAGAGGATGATGTGGGGCCCCCCCCAGGCCTGCCCTGCCCCCCCTCACAGAGCGAGAGCAATTCCTTCTGGGACGTGAGCCCCCTTGGCCTGGAGGGGGCCCGCAGAGGTGGGACCCCAAAACCTTCTTCCTCAAACCCTCTGGGACCCCTGACAATCCTGGGACCCCAAAACCCAGACCCCCAACACCCACCTCCCCTGGGGCCCCCAAGCCCCCAGGGAACTGTAAAGCCCCTGGGATCCCACCTTGGGGCCCCAAAGCTCAGCCCTGAGCCCCCCAGGGACCCCACAGCCCTGGGATTCCCATCCTGGGCACCCCAAACCTTGGCCCTGTGCCCCACAGCTGAAGGTCCTCCACCCCATGGGACCCCAAAACTTGGCTCTAGGCACCCCGTAACCAGGTCCCCCCCATCCTGGGCACTCCAGCCCCCGCTATGTCCCCTAAAGCTGGGGTCCTCCTACCCTGGGACCCCCAGCTCCCCCCCTGCCCCCCACCCCAGGTCCCCCAGCCCCCCTGTGCCCCCCTAGGTGACGACAGCTCCGAGGAAGACTCTGCTGAGTGTCCCTGTCCCGGGGGGGTCCCTGGTCGCTGCCTCCGGTCCCCCCGGGGACTCTGTGAGTGCCCCCCCGGCTTCCAGCCAGACCCCACCCGCACCCGCTGCCTCGGTGAGACCTCAATCCTCCCAAAATGGGGACCCCCAAGCCCCCCTTTAACACCCTGAATGCCTGGCAAACCCCAAACCCTGGGGTCCCAGGGTTGGGAGGGGGGGAGGGGGTCAGGACCCCCCCTACTCCGGGGCCCTCACATATTGGGATCCCTGGGCAGAATTTTGGGGTCCCCGATGCCACAGACACGGGCGGGTGCTGGAGCTCTGGGGGGAAGCTGGGGATCCTATGGGGGTGTTTTGGACGTCCTTGAAGCCCATGTTCACCCCTGGACATAAATGAGTGCTGGGACCCCCAGGGGGGTATTTGGGGTTTCTATGGTGGGGAAAGTATTGAGGGTCCTGGGACGGTATTTTGGGATCCTGACCTGTGTATTCCACCGCCCAGACATCGATGAGTGCCGGGACCCCCGGGGGGCCCCTCGCTGCCCCCGCGAGCGCTGCATCAACACGAGCGGCTCCTTCCGCTGTGCCTGCAAAGCCGGGACTGCCCGGGCCCGGCCTGGGGGGCTCTGCCTCCCCCAGCGCCGCTGACCCCCGCACTCCCTAGGACCACTCGGGGGGGCTCTGACTGCCCCAGCGCCGCTGACCCGCCCGGGGCCCCCCGGGATCCCCTCGGCCCCAAATAAAGGACGTGGCGGAACGGCCCCGGCGCCGGTGCCTGGATGGGGCGGGGTGGGGGTGCCGGAGGGAATATGGTGGAATTGCGGGGATTTGGGAGGGCACTACGGGAAGATTTGGTTGGGCCGTTGGGAGGATTTGGGGGATACGGAGAGGGTTTGGGGGGAACTGGTGGGAGACTGAGGCACTGGCGGGAGCAGAGAGGGGATTTGGGGAAGAATTGTGGCGATTTGGGGCATTTTGGGAGTTGGTTAGGGGGAGATGGGGGCGCTTGGGGCGGGATTTGGTGAGGCCTGAGGAGGAGTTGGGGGCGATTCAGGGCCGTTTAGGATGAAAACGGGGAGTTTTGGGGGTGAAATCGGGACGTTTGGGGCTATTCGGGGGGAAATCGGGGGCGGGGGCCGCGGGACCCCCCCATAGGCCGCGCCCACCCGGCAGCCCCCGCCCCCCGCACAGACCGCCCCCAAATCCGAGTCCCGCCCACTGCGGCCACGCCCACCGTACCAGCCTCGCCCCGCCCATTCTGGCCTCTTCCGCCCTCAGCTCCCGTCCAATTCCGGGCCCCGCCGCCGCAGGCCCCGCCCCCTCCCGTCGTGCCCCGCGCCGCCCGCGCCGGCGGCGGTCTCGGTGAGGGGCGGGGATGGCTCGTCGGGGTTCGGGGGGTCTCAGGGTGGGGATCGGGGCGTCACGGGGCCGTGGGGCCGGCGGGAGGGGTGGTTCCGGGGCGGCAGCGGGGTCCGGGAGGTCTCTGAGGGTTCCCGCCGCTTTGGGGTTCCCCGGGGGGGCGGATCCCGGTGCTCGCAGCCCCGAGGTCTCCCCCACACGCCCGCCCAGCCCTCGACCCCCTCCCTGCCCCTGTAACCCTCTCCGGGTCACACTCGTCCCCCAGCCCTGCGCCCCCATAACGTCCCCCATTCCCTGTGCCCCCTCAGCCCCCTCCGTGAGCTCGGGCTCGGCCAGAAGCTGCTGTTCCCCCTGACCCCCCAGCCCCCTCTGTGACTCCTCCTTCCCCCGCCCCGCTCCCCCATACCCGCTCTGGGCCTCAAGCTCTGGAGGAGGTGCTGTGACCCCTCGACCCCCCTGGAACCCCCTCTGATCCCCACATTCCTCCCCACGGTGCTGAAGCTGTGGCAGAAGGTTCTGTCCCTGCTCCATGCCCACCGTGGTGTGGTTGAGCCCTTGAACCCTGTGGCACCCCAAACTCCCCTGTAACACCCCATAAACCCCCATTCCCCCTCCAGGTCCCAGGATGGGGCTGAAGCCGTGGCAGAAGGCGCTGTTCCCGCTCCGCTCCGTGTCTGCTGTGGTCCGGCTGTTTGAGGCTGAACTGCACCAGCCTGAGCCCGACCTGGTGCTGCTGTCGCTGGTCCTGGGCTTCGTTGAGCACTTCCTGGCCGTGAACCGCGTCCTACCCACCAATGTCCCTGGGGTCACCTTCGAGTCCCGCCCAGGGCCGGACCCCCAGACCCGCCTGTACTTCCCGGTGGCCGAGCTGTCCATCGTGGCTGCGCTCTACGCCCGGTTCACAGCCCAGATCCGGGGGGCTGTGGACCTGTCCCTGTACCCCCGTCCTGATGGCTGCTCCTCTCGGGAGCTTGTGCGCAAGGTGTCCGATGTCATCTGGAACAGCCTCAGCCGCTCCTACTTCAAGGACAGGGCCCACATCCAGTCCCTCTTCAGCTTCATCACTGGTATGGGGGGCTGTGGGGATGCTGGGGGGTCACACAGGATCCTGGGTTGACACCTGGAGCAACCTCAGCTGCTCCTTCTTCAAGGACCCCACATACATCCAGTCCCTCCTCAGCTTCATCACCGGTGAGGGGAGCTGGGGGATCCCTGAGCCTCCCTGTGCCCCCTCCAGGGATGAAGCTGGGCAGCTCCCTGGGCCATGGCTGAGGCCTTCCAGGTGCAGAGGGGCTCTTTGCGGGTGTCCCAGCCCCCCTGAGCCCCTGTGTCCCCCCAGGAACGAAGCTGGACAGCTCAGGGGTGGCCTTTGCCGTGGTTGGGGCCTGCCAGGTGCTGGGGCTGCCAGACGTGCACCTGGCGCTGAGCGAGGACCACGCCTGGGTGGCCTTCGGGGCCGGAGGGGCCCAGACCGCCGAGGTCACCTGGCACGGGAAGGGCAACGAGGACAGGAGGGGACAGCCCGTGCAAGCCGGGGTGGCAGAGAGGGTATGGGGGGGCACAGAGAGGGAGGGGACACACAGGGGGGTCCTGGGGAGGGAGGGGACACATGGGGGCTGAGAGGGTACAGGGGGCCATAGGGAGGAAGGGGACACATCGGGGGGGCTGAGAGGGTATGGGGCACAGGAAGGGAGGAATGGGGAACAGGGGTATAAGGACAGGAACTGGGGGGATCCACGGGGACAGAGGAGACCCAGGGGGTGGACAGGGGAGTCCCCAGGGCAGGTGGGGATGCTGAGGAGCTCTGGGGACAGATGGTGCTCCCAGCACAGGGGTGAGGGAGGATGGTGTGTGGGGAGGAGGTGGATGTGTCCTTGTGTCCCTCATGTCACTTGTGTCACTGTGCCCTCCCATCTCCCCCAGAGCTGGCTGTACCTGAAGGGTTCATACCTGCGCTGCACAAGACACATGGAGGTGGCGTTTATGGTCTGTGCCATCAACCCGTCCATTGATGGCCACACCGACAGCCTGGAGCTGCTGCAGCTGCAGCAGGTGGGGGCACGGGGACAGCCTGGAGCTGCTGCAGCGGGTGTGGGGCAGGTGTGAGGCATCCCTGGGGCAGGTGTCCCCCCTCACATCTCCCTCTCCTCTGCAGCGCCTGCTCTGGCTCCTCTATGACATGGGGCACCTGGACAGGTGAGAGGGACCCTCGACCCGCCTTGGGGCTGCCCCCCAACCTGCCATGGGGCCACCTCAACCTGCTGTGGGGCTGCCCCCCACCTTCCCTACAGATACCCCATGGCCCTGGGGAACCTGGCGGACCTGGAGGAGCTGGAGCCGACCCCGGGCAGACCTGACCCTCTCACTCTGTACCACCAGGTGAGCCAGGGTGGGGGGTTCTGTGGAGCCCAGGAGTGAGCCCAGGTGGGCACTGACCTCCCCCCCATCACCCTCAGGGCATCCAGTCTGCCCGCACCCACTACAACAACGAGCACATCTACCCCTACCTGTATCTGGCCGGGTTCCACTGCCGCAACAAGAACGTCAAGGAGGCCCTGCAGGCCTGGGCTGACACAGCCACCGTCATCCAGGAGTGAGCAGGGGGCTGGGGGGTCCTTGGGGGGACCCCTGAGGGTCCAACTCTCACCATGGGCTGAGCCGGGGGCCCTCCCTCCTCCTGTGAGGCTTGAGGGGGTGGGGTCAGGGCAGGGGGGCTCCTGGGGGTCCATATCCCCCTATAGCTGTGGGTGTCCTGGGCCCTCCACAGGCACCTCCAGGGGAGAAGGCAGGGAAGGTGGGGGGCCCTGCCCAGGGCCTGGCTCTCTGGGATCCCCCCCGCCTCTGCAGGCTCTGTGACACTTTTAGGGGTCCCCAGCCCTGCCCATGGCTGTGGGGCAGCCCCCCAAATCCTGTGTGCCCCCCACCACCATGGGGCAGTCCCCCAAACCCCTCTGCGCCCCCCCCAGCTACAACTACTGCCGGGAGGATGAGGAGATCTACAAGGAATTCTTCGATGTGGCCAATGATGTCATCCCCAACCTGCTCAAGGAGGCGGCGGCCGAGCCCCCCCCAGGGGCTGAGGTGGGTTTGGGGGGACTGTGGGTAAGGCGGGGGGGCCCTGGGGGAGCCCTGCCCAGGGTGGGTGTCCCTGCTTTGTTTGGGGGGATGGGGGTACATGGGGTACATGGACTTGGGGGCCCAGGCATTACCGCACATCTAGGGGAGCTGAATTTGTGGGTCCCTGTGGGGGTGTCCCTGATGTGCCACGCTTTGTGGTGCCAAGGCGGGGGTGCCCCTGTCCCTCTTTGTGGGGTCCTCCCTCCTTGGGGGTCCCCCCTGACTCTGGGCTCTGCAGGGGGCCCCCGGGGGACTCCCGGCGCTGCAGGACCCCGAGTGCTTTGCTCACCTGCTGCGGTTCTACGACGGGATCTGCCGGTGGGAGGAGGGGAGCCCCACCCCGGTGCTGCACGTGGGCTGGGCCACCTTCCTTGTCCAGTCCCTTGGCCGCTTCGATGGCCAGGTAGGGGCTTTGGGGGTCCCAGGGGGCTTGGGGGGTCCCAGGTGGGTTTGGGCAGTCCTGGGGGGACACTGGGAGGTCCGGAGGGCAGGAGAGCACCACCCATTGGGTTGGGCCACCTTCCTCGTTCAGTCCCTCAGCCGCTTCGATGGCCAGGTGAGGGCTTTGGGGGGATCCCAAGGGTGTCTGGGGGTCTGGGCTTCCCCATGTCCTCCTTGGGGTCTCCAGTTACCTCTGGGGGGTCTCCAGGGCCCCCCTGATGACCTTCAGGGCCCCCTGAGCCCCCGTCTGTCCCCCCAGAGACCCCCCTGTGTGTGTCCCCCAATAACCCCCCTCCACCCCCTGTGCCGTCTCAGGTGCGGCAGCAGGTGACGCTGCTGTCGGAGGACCCGGCCCCCCCCGAGGCGGAGCTGGGGGGCCCTGAGGACCCCCGGGACTGCCGGCGCCGTGGCCCCCGCCGTGAGTCCAAGCCCGAGGAGCCGCCAACCCCCAAGAAAGGCGGGGAGCGCCGGCCACCCCCCCGCGCCCCCCGGCCTGAGGAGACGCCAGCCGCCCCCCCTGCGGCCCCGCTGGCCCCCGCGCCCCCTGGGCCGCCCCCTGCACCCCCCCCAGGGCCGGTGCTATGCTTCCGCTCACAGAAGATGCGCGGGATGAAGGAGCTGCTGCGCGCAGCCAAAGTGAACTCAAGCGCCATCAAACTGCAGCTCACGGCGCAGTCCCAGGTGCAGCCGCGCCGGCCCCGTGCCCCTCCCGGCGCCTACCCCCTGCCCTTCCTCAAGAGACCCCGCAAGGGCTCCTAGGGACCCCGAAATCCCAGCGGGGGAACCCAAAAGCCTGCCCCCGACACGCACCCCCTGCCCTTCCTCAGGAGACCCTGCCAAGGATTGTAGGGGGCCCCAAAATCTGGGAGGGGGACCCAAAAACCCAGTCCCAAATCACTCCACTGTGCCCACCCCTGGGACCCCAAGTCCTGTCCATTCCCCCTTTCCCTTCCTCAGGATACCACAAAAGGGCTTGTAGGGGACCCCCAAATCCCAAAAAACGCAGCCCCAAACTCAGGGGGAACCCCCAAAACCTGCTCCTAGCACCCCCCTGTCCTTCCTCAAGACACCCCAAAAAAGGGCTGTGAATCCCCCGAAATGCAGAGGGGGCACCTCCAAACCTATCCCCTGTCCCTCCTCGAGCTCCTAAAAGAGCCATGAGCCCTGTACCTTCTCTCCTGAGCCTCCCCAAAAACAAAGATGGGGACTTTGGGGTTGGGATGGGATGGAGGTGGAAGGGGGAGCAGGGGGGGACTGGTGGGGGGTTGGGGTCAGTGGGAACTCCCCAGCTGGGCCGGGGTGAAGGATTTGGGGTCTGGGGGGTTCAAAGGTCTTGCCCCTCCTGAGGAGCCCTCTGGAGGTCTGAGCCCCCTGAAATGGGAACGGGGGAGTTTGCGATGCAGTGAGAACAAAAGGGCAGTTGTGGGAGGTTGTGAGCCCCCCTCGGATCGACTGGGGGTGGGGAGGTTTGGGGTGTGGGGGGGCTCGGGGGGCTTTGGGGAGCTTTGGGTGCGAGCGGGGGGGGCTCGGGCAGAGCATTTGGGGAGTCAGAGTTCAACTTAAAGCATTTGAGACCCCCCGCAGCCTTTGAGGTGTCCCGGATTTCGGGGGGAGGTGGGGGGTTAGAACCCGGGGGGGTCCGAGACTTCTGATGAAGGGGGCGTGTCCCCCCCAAACAATAAACTGTGTCTGTTTGTACCGAGCGCCTCGTTCTTTGGGGGACAGAGCCCCCGCTCGGGACCGGTGCGGTTTGGGGGCGGCCGCCACGACCTCCGCGCGAGCACAGAGAGTTCTTGGCGTAACTCCCGCCATGCTTCGTGCGAGGTCTTGGCGGGACGAGCGACCGCTCGCCCCCCACCGCTGTCTCCGCCAATCATCATGCGTCTTCCCTGAGCGACAGGGGAAGCAGCCAATCAGATGCGCCCAGGCTATCGCCCAATGAGGGCGCAGGCAGGTCCGCACGTCACAGCTGCCCGGTACGGGGTCTCCCACACCCCCTACCCGGGGGCGCCGGGCGGAGCTACACTCAGCCAATAGAGAAGGAGTTTTTGAGTTTGGCCCTGGCCTCCGCCGCGCCGCCCAATCGGCGCTCGCCCCGCGCCCTCCCCATCCCTCGGGCTTCCTTTGAGTGACGTCCCCGTTGGCCATTCCCCGCCACCGCCGCTCGAGAGCCGGTCCCCGCCCTTTCTCCCTCCTGCCAGCCAATCTTCGCGCGGGACGGGCTGACGGACAGCGCCATTGCCCAACCGCCGCGCGCGCGGCCCTTAAGCGACGAGCAGCTGGTCCAATCAGTGTGGCGCGTGTGGCGCGGCGGCGTGGAAGGTTCGCGAAGGCCGCGCGGGGGCCGCTCTATGGCGACCGGGGCGAGCGCGGCCCAGCCCGGCCCAGCTCCCGGCCCCACCGCGCCTCGCGCCCCCATGGCCGCCGCCGCCTTCCCCTTCGCGGCGCTGCCGCCGCCGCCGCCGCCGCCCCCACCGCCGCCGCCGCCCCCGCAGCCTCAGCCACCGGCGCAGCCGCCGCCGCCGCCGCCGCCGCCTGCCCAGGCCTCTGGCGGCCCCGCGGCCCCGCAGCCCGCGGGCGGCCCCGCGGCCCCGCAGCCGCCACCCGCCGCCGCCTACGGCCAGTTCCGCTTCCCGTCGCCGCCGCCGGGCCATGACCCGCCCGCGGCCCCCGCGGGAGCCCCGCCGGCCGCCCCCGCCGCCCCCCCCCAGCCCGCGGGGGCCCCGCAGCCGCCGCGGCCCGAGGAGGGTGCGGGGGGAGCGGGGACCGGGCCGGGAGATGCGGGAGGGCGAGCGGGAGCCGCGCACAAGCCCCGGAGGGCAGGTACGGTCCGGGAGGGGGGGCTGGGTGTGGGTGAGGATCGGGGGGGCGTGCGACCCCCGGGGAGAAGCGCATTCGGGGGTAGGCGTTGGGGTCGTTCTCGGACTGTAATCCCCCTGCTCTGGGGATTCCCGGTCTTTACTCCGTCTCTGAGGGGGTCCCCAGGCTGTAACCCCTCTGGTTTGGGGGTCCCCAGGCTTTGATCTCTCCGTTTTGGGGGGGATCTCCGGGCTGTTATGCCCCCCGTTCGGGGGAGTCCCGTTGGTTCCGCCCCCCATCGCTCCCCCCGCCGTCCGCGACACGTTTCGTGACACGCGCGGCCAAGATGGAGCCCAGCGGGGGCAGGAGGGAGAGGGGGGAACCTTTGGAACAGGACGCCCAAACACACCGCGAGGGTGGAGCGACCTGTCCAAAACATCGCACGGGGACAGAACGACCCCCATAAAACCCAGCCGGGGACGGAGGTTACTCTTGGCCCCCTCCAGAACGCCCCCGTGTCCCGCAGATCTCCTCTCAGGACATAGGGACCACTGCGATCTCCCCGTTGTGGGGACGGGGCTACCCCTGGGACCCCCCCAAAACACCCCTTGGATCCCGCAGATCGCCTCCAGGGACAGAGCAGCGCTCCAACACCCCTCCCCCCAGGGACAGAGAGACCCCCCCTACCCTTCCCATTGTCCCCATCCCTTGGTTTCCCCCCAGATTTCCCGCGGAAGCGGAAGCGTAGCCGCTGGAACCAGGACTCGCTGGAGCAGAAGACAGTGATCCCGGGGATGCCCACGGTGATCCCGCCCGGGCTGACGCGGGAGCAGGAACGCGCCTACATCGGTAACGGTCTGGGGGGAAAACAGGGGTTTTTGGGGGCACAATCTCTGGATTTGGGGGTTAAAACCCCTCCGGGATTGGGGGTCAGAATCCCCCCGGGATTTAAGTCAAAACCCGAGGTTTGGGATCACACACCTCTGCCTAGGCTGCATCCCCATCTCAGTAACGGTTTGGGGGCAGGAACCTGCTGGGGTTTGGGGGCAACCCCCCCCCCCATCGGGATTTGGGGTTAGAATTCCAGGATTTGGGATTAGAACTCCTATACCTACATTGGTAACACTCAAATTTGGGGTTAAAACACATGGAGTTGAGGTCAGAACCCTGAGTATTTGGGGTCGGAATCCCTGAGGGTTTGGGGTCAGAACCCCTGGTTTGGGGCTGGGGGCAATGGGAGGGCACAGCCCCCAGTGTCCCCTACAAGTCACTTTTGTGTCTTTCAAAGAGCCACCAGCCTTGGTGAAAATTCGGGAATTTGGGCCCAAATTGGGCCTTGGGGGACAGTGACCACCGTGTGACCCACTGGGCCCCCCCCTCAAATTCCTCCCCAATTACCAATAGAAGCGACCTCTGGAGGGTGGGGACTGAAACCTGCAGTTTTAATTAACAACGTGTAGTTCTAGGCAATGTGTCATTTTAATGCAATAATCTCTTTATTTCGCTTAACAATGTTCAGTTTTTGATAGTAATGTGCTGTTTAGGTGTCATGTCTGTTTTAAGGTGGCTGGTTTTTTTTGTAACATGTACTTTTCATACAATGAGGTGTTTTAGATAATGTCTGTGTTTAATGTAATTTCCTGTTCTAGGTAACAGCAGTTGCTTTTTGAGTAGTTTTGTCTTTTGGGTAATGTGGTTCTTTTAGATAACAGTGTCTGATTTTTTTAGTGATCTCCTGTTTTAGGTAAAATTGTGATTCATTTAGGTAAAACTGTGGTTTTAGGTAATAACGTTTACCTTTTTTAGTAATAATCTCGCTTTTTAGGTAACAGTATGGTATTTTTGGAAATAATGTCTTTTTTTGACTGATAATCTTCTGTTTTAGGTAACAATGTCTGGTTTTATGATAACAATTTCTAATTTTCCATAATAATGTTAGGAGGCTTGGTAATGTGCTCTTTTTTGGTAATAATGTGAATTTTTTGGTAATATGATTTTTCTTGGTAATAACCTGCTTTTTTTTGGTAATGATGTGCTTTTTTGGGGGAATAATGTGCTTTTTGAGTAATAACCTGCTGGTATTCATAAGAAGGCCTATTTTTCTGTTAATAATGTCAATTTTAGGTGATAACCCCTGGTTTTTTCTCACCATAACATTTGGTTTTAGGGCAGTAATGCCTGTTTTTGGTGCCACGGAGCCGGTGTAGGTAGAAAGTGGAGTTTTAGCCCGGCCGAGCTGGGCTGGGGCAGGATGTGGGGGAGGAATGTTGTTTTGGGGAGAAATGTGGGTGTTTTGTAACTGTGTCTCTCTCACCTCTCCGGGACCGGGTTCCTTCCAGTGCAACTGCAGATCGAAGACCTGACCCGCAAACTGCGCACGGGAGACCTGGGCATCCCCCCTAACCCCGAGGACAGGTCGGGACCTCCCCCCCCTGCCCCCCCGGGCACCCCCGGGACACCTGAGACCCCCCCGGGCCCCCCCCCCCCCCGAGACCTGGGCACCTCCTCAGTGACCTCCCGGGCCCCCCGTGAGCTGCAAACTGTGCACGGGACACCTGGGCACCCCAAACCCCGAGGGCAGGTTGGGACCTCCCCCCGCGGCCCCCCCTGTTTTGGGGCCCTTCCCCCAGATTTGGGGTGCTGCTCTCTACCCCACACTGATCCAGGGTTCCCCCCACTTTGGGGCCCTTCCCCTAGCTTTGGGGTGTTCTCTGTGCCCCACTGACCCCAGCCTAGCCCTTGTTAGCAGTGGATTAACAACCCACGGTGGCGGATTAATGAGCTCTGGTGGCCGAACAAGGCCCCGGTTCCGCTGCCCCCACCCCAGCCCCATTGCACCCCCTTTTCACCCCCTTTTACCCCCCCTTTCCCCTCTTTTTCTCCAATTGGGCTTTGGTGGGGGCAGAGCTGCCATCACCCCCCCAGATGGGCCAAATTCCAGCCCCCTCACCCCTCCTTCACCTTTTCCACCTGTTTTGGCCCCATTTTTCTGTGGAAGGCCAGGGTGGAGGGTCCTCCAACACACAAGGGTCCCTCAGCCCTAAGGGGATCCCTAGTCTGAGGGGGTCCCCAACTCTGGGGGGGGGGGTCTCTGGGTCCTCAGGGATCCCTCACCTTATGGGGGTCCCTCCACCCCATGGGGTCTCCAGCTCTTTGGGGGTCCCTCGCCCTACTGGGGTCCCCAATCCTGGGGGGGTCCCTGTGTCCTCAGGGATCCCTCACCTCATGGGGGTCCCTTACCCTGTGGGGGTCCCTCGCCCCGTGGTGGCCGGGGGGGCCCTCCTGGGTCCCGGCATGGGGGGGACACCCTCCAGCCCCCCAGGTTTCGGAGGTCACCCCGCACCCCCAGGTTTTGGGGGTGTCCCAGGTTTGGGGGTGCAGGCCCCGCGCTAACCCAGCCTTGCTCCTGCAGCGCCCGGGCCGAGGCCGCTCCGCGCTGCGGCGTCGTTAGCGCTGGTGGGGGGGAATTAATTAATGAATTAACGATTAATCACGAGCGGGGACAGTGACGTCGCAGTTCCACCGAGGACCCGGCTGCTGCCAACCCCGAAAAGTCGCTTTTTCCCCCAAAACGGGGGCAGGTTCGACTGTCGCCCGCGCCGGCTGTTTTTGGAGGATCCGCCTTAATCTCTTCCCTTCTTGCAGCCGCTGCCAAAATTCGCTATTTTGGGGGGAGGGGAGCCAAGGGCCGATTTAACCAAACCCGAGCGATTCTGACTCTTTTTTTTTCCTTCCTCGCTGATAATTCTGATTTTTAATCATAATCTGATTTTCTCACCCTGACACGGCTCAGCTCAAGCGACCTTGACTCTTCCCTGCAGGGCTGCCAAAGCTGCGCGGCCCCCCCAGACAGGGACCTTTTCCTCCTTGAAACTGGGGAAATGGGCAAAGCTGGGGAGAAACGGGCAAAAATGGCAAAACCAGGGAGAAATGGACAGCCAGGGAGAAAGGGGCCAAACCCCGACCAAGCGAGGCAGAATAGGCCCAAACGGGAGAGAAATGGGCAAAGAGGGGCAAGAGCGGCTGATTTTGGTGGGGGGACTCTTCTGGCCTTTAGTGGGCACTAATTAATGCTCCCCTCCCAATTAAGCCCCTCCTAGGGGTGGGAGGGGGCAGCCCCCACCCCGGGTTGTGGCAGAGGGGGGGCAGTGTGGGGGTTGTGGTGGTTTGAGGGGGTCAGGGATACAGCCCCCTCACCCTGGAGGGGTGCTGGCCCTGGTGACACCCCTGGCCCCCCAAGTACCCCTCCCCAGGACCCGTTGACAACAGGGAGGGCAGGGAAGGGCCCCCACACCTGGGGGGCTGGGGAGGCTCTGGGGGGGATCTATGGGCACAGCCCCCTCTGGGGGGTGTTAGGGCACCCTGGTGACCCCCTCGTCCCCCTGGGCAGGTCCCCCTCCCCGGAGCCCATCTACAACAGCGAGGGGAAGCGTCTGAACACGCGCGAGTTCCGCACACGCAAGAAGCTGGAAGAGGAGCGGCACAACCTCATCACTGAGATGGTGGCCCTGAACCCTGACTTCAAGCCCCCGGCTGACTACAAGTGAGAGGGGGGCCCCCCACCCCGATTTGGGGCTGATTCTGCATGGTTTGGGGCTCACCTGAGAGGCTGAACCCCCCCCTCCCTGCCTTTTACCCCTCCAGGCCACCGGCAACACGGGTGAGCGACAAGGTGATGATCCCACAGGACGAGTACCCCGAGATCAACTTCGTGGGGCTCCTTATTGGGCCCAGGTGGGCACCCCAAAACTCGGGGGGTCAAGGGGGCTGTAGGACTGGAGGGGAATCCCCTGGGCTTCACGCCAGAAATTTGGGGGACTCCTAATGACACTGGGGTGCTGCTGGGTTCTCATCTTGTCACCTGTGGGGTCCTCATGTGAGTGCCCCTGTGGGTTTGTGGGGTGCCCCCCCAATCCAACTGGGTGACCCCTTCCTCATCTGGGTCATGTTCCCTCTGAGTATCCCCCAAAATATTCAGGTGGGTGACCCCCTTTCCCTTCCCCTTTCCCTTCCCCTTCCCTTTCCTGGGTTGTACCCTGCTCCTCAGTGTCCCCTAAATAACTTGTGGAATGCTTAATGATACCCTGTGTTATTAATGAGCATGAGCTCCTAATGAGCCACATGCTCCTGGGTCCCCACCGTTGCCTGGTGGGGTTGTCCCAATGGGCCTGTGGGCTCCATCCCCCCCATTCTGGGATGCCCTGTTCCCAGGGGAACACGCTGAAGAACATGGAGTATGATGCCAAAGTCATGATCTGGGGCAGGGGCTGCAGCATCCTGGTGTGGATGGACCCATGGGGTGTTTGCCTGAGTCCTCGTGTGACCCCCCCGTTCTGGGTGCCTGATTCCTAGGGGGAACACACTGAAGAACATTGAGAAGGAGTGCAATGCCAAGATCATGATCCGGGGCAAGGGCTCGGTGAAGGAGGGCAAGGTGGGCCGCAAGGACGGGCAGATGCTGCCAGGCGAGGATGAGCCATTGCATGCCCTGGTCACTGCCAACACAATGGAGAACGTCAAGAAGGCTGTGGAGCAGGTCCGTGGGTGTCCTAGGAGAGCTGGGGGGCGGCCCCTGGCAGTGCAGACCCCCCCCCCGACACCCACTGTGCCCCCCAGATCCGGAACATCCTGAAGCAGGGCATCGAGACCCCCGAGGACCAGAATGACCTGCGCAAGATGCAGCTGCGGGAGCTGGCGCGGCTCAACGGGACCCTGCGGGAGGACGACAACAGGTCAGGGGGGCCCCACAGCCCCAGTTCACCCCAAATAACCCCCCAAGCCCCCAGATAACCCTCCTATCCCCTGCAGGATTCTGCGGCCATGGCAGAGCACTGAGACCCGCAGCATCACCAACACCACCGTGTGCACCAAGTGTGGCGGCGCTGGACACATCGCCTCTGACTGCAAGTTTGCCAGGTGACTCCAAAATAAACCACCAGATCTCTCTAAGATCCCCCCAGACCCCAGAAAACCATCAAACCCCTCCTGAGATTGTCGTAAAACCTTTGAGATCTTCTATGGCTCACCTGAAATCCCCTCAGCCACCTCAATTCTCTGCAAGTGCTCCCTAAATCTTCTGAGACCCCCCCCCTAAACTCCCCCTAAACACCAAGATTCTCCAGATATCACGAGATCTCCCCAAACCCTCTGCGGAACCTGAGATCTACCCTCAAACCCTCTGGGATTCTGCCGACCCCTGAAACCTCCCCCAGATCCTCCTCAAAATCCTGTGGGATGCCCCTGAGGTGTCCCCAAAGCCAGAGGTGTTTGGGGTGCAGCACCCCAGTCTCACTGTCCCCGTTGCAGGCCTGGGGACCCGCAGTCGGCGCAGGACAAGGCGCGCATGGACAAGGAGTACCTGTCGCTCATGGCCGAGCTGGGCGAGGCCCCCGTGTCCGTCAGCTCCAACGCCGCTCACAACAACAGCCCCTTGTCCAGCAGCCACCGTGCCGCCAGCCAGGCTGGGGGGCAGCCCCCGCCGGTGAGTAACCCCCCTTAACTCCCGAACGCCCCCCCAACAGCCCCCAGCCTCTGAACCACCAGGCAGGCTGGGGAGCAACCTCCCCTAGTGAGTGACCCCCTGATCCCCCGACCCCTTCTCCGCACAGAGCCACCCCCTGCAATGAGCTCTGCCCCCTTGGAGGCCTCCCTGACCCTTGTGACCCCCCGATTTCCCTCCCCCCAGAGCCAGCCTCCTGGATGAGCTCCATCACCTCAGAGCCTCCCAAAGTCCCTGAACTGTCAGACTGCCAGACTCCTGTGACCCCCCCAGACCTCATGTGATCCCCTCTTTTCCTACAGAGCCGCCCCCCCTGGATGAGCTCAGCGCCCTCGGAGAACCGCCCCTACCATGGGCTGCATGGAGGGCCAGGGGGACCAGGGGGCCCCCACAGCTTCCCCCACCCCATGGCCAGCATGGGGGGGGGCCATGGGGGGCACCCGCTACAGCACACCCCAAATGGGCCTCCCCCCTGGATGCAGCCCCACCACCCTCCCATGGGGGGGGGCCCCCACCCCCCGGGGCACCCCGGCCCCCACCACATGGGTACGGACAATCCTGGCTGGAGGGTTTAAGGGCTGGGTGGTCAAATGGGAGGGGGAGGATGGAAAAGGTTTTCTTGGGGTGAAAAGGGGGGGTTTGGCACCCCCCCCAGTGGTACAGTGGCTCCCTCAGGGTGGGGAGCTGGAAAGTTCTTGAAGAGGGGGGTGAGAATTTGAGATGGGCTGGGGGATTTGGGGGGAGATTTTGGGAAGGGGGGGCTGGGAGGATTTTAGGGGTGAGGGAGTTTGGACACCCCCTCAGATGCGGGGTTTGTTCATCTTCAACCTGAGAAAGTTTTAGAGACGGCGGAGGATTTTTTGGGGGGCAACGGGGGATTGGAGGGTGAAGGCTGGAAATGGGGAGGGATGATTTTGAAGGTGAAAAGGGCATTTCCCCAGGTATTGGTTTCACAGTGCAGAACCCAAACCTGGGGATGTTTTGGGGAAGGGGGCATTTGGCAGTGGGGGGGTGTCTCCCTCATCCCTAAGGCCACGGTCTCTCATTCCCTCAAGATCAGTACCTGGGAAATGCGCCGGTGGGCTCTGGGGTCTATCGCCTGCACCAGGGAAAAGGTGAGGAACCCCCCAAAACCCTTGAACCGCCTGCCCACCCTCCTCTGACCTCCCAAATCCCTCTGAGCCCCCAATTTTGGCCCTCCCCCAGGTATGATGCCGCCGCCGCTGGGTATGCTGCCCCCGCCGCCCCCCCCGCCAGGTGGGCAGCCGCCCCCCCCCTCAGGCCCCCTCCCTCCCTGGCAGCAGCAGCCACCGCCGCCCCCCAGCAGCAGCAGCACCCCCTTGCCATGGCAGCAAAGTGAGTAGCGAGGGGGGAACTAAGGTTTTTGGGGGGCCCTAGGGTGGCTTGGGGAGAGAAGGGTGGCCCTGGGGGAGAGGGGAGAGCACAAGGGGTTTTGGGGCATTTTTCCCGGGTGTGGGTCATTTGCCCTTCTCCTGGGGGAGGGGAAACTTGTTCATTTTCCTCTTTCTGGGGTCCCGCTAATAAGCGCCAGTGCTAACGAGCCCTTTTCCCCCCAGATACGACGACCACCACGAGCGCTGGCAGCGCCTCCCTCCCGCCCTGGCAGCAGCAGGCGGGAGCGGGTGCGGCGGGGGGGGGGGCGGCTTCTTCGGGGGCCCCCCCGCTCCCCGGCAGCCCCTCCATGGTGCCTTTGCCCCCCGGGGTGCAGCCCCCGCTGCCCCCCGGGGCCCCCCCGCCCCCCCCACCGCCACCTGGCTCCGGGGGCCTGATGTACGCGCCCCCCCCGCCCCCGCCGCCCCCCCCCATGGACCCTTCTAACTTCGTCACCATGATGGGCATGGGGGTGCCCGCCCTGCCCCCCTTCGGCATGCCCCCCGCGCCCCCCCCGCCGCCCCCCCAGAACTGAGCCTTGGACACTGCCGCTGCAGGAGACCCCCCCGGACTGATCCGTTGTGGGGAGCCCCCCCCACTCCCCAGGACTGATCTATTGTGGGGAGCTCTGCCCGGGCTGATCCATTGTGGGGAGACCCCCCTGAAAACACCGTGGGGAGTCCCTGCCCAGACTGATCCATTGTTGGAAGGCCCTCTAAAGACCATGGGCAGCCCCCCCTCAGAGTGATGAATTGCAGGAAGCCCACCCAAAAGACCATAGGGAGCACCCCCCAGACTGATCCATTCTGGGGAGCCCCCCTGCCCCCTAAATGGGCTGTTCCCTCCTTGGGAGCTTCCATCCCCCCCATGAATTGGTTGATTTTGGGGAGGCCCCTCCCCCCATTGGCTGTTCCAAGTGGCCCCCCTACGAACCTCTCCCTGGGACCATCTTGTGAACTGGTTGACCCCCACCCTGTACCCCTAAATCGGGGGGGCCCGGAACTGCGGGGGGGTGGGGGCTGTAACTTGGGTGCTGTTTGGTGGGGAGGGCAGCAGCACCCGCCTGAGCCCCCCTTTCCAGAATCTCGGGGTTCCCCTGTCCTGTGTCACCCCGCCCCCCTTCGTTCTGGGCCCCCCCATCCCCTGCTGTAGAGCCGCCACCCCTTTCCCCCCCCCGCGCTTTCTTTTGTGTATGAATAAAGGAGTGGGACCCCCCAGCTGGGCCCCCCCTCACTTTGTGTCTCGCGTGTGCCCTTTCTCTCCCCCCCCCCCGCACCCGGGTCGGGTTTCGATTTGCCCCCCCAAGGCCCATGAAACCCGAGCTGGGGCTGGAGGAGTCGCAGCCCCGCCACCCCCTGCGGCCGTCACTCACCCACCGCGGTCACCGCGAATGTCTTGACCTTCAGGGGGGATGATCCGGTTACCGCGGCGGGCGCGGACACCCCTGCGGGGACACGAACACACACACAAGGGGACACGCAGGATACCCCCCGGGTGGTTTTGGAGTGTGGCACACGGAGTGGGGGGCGGGGTGCGAGGGCAGCGGGTTCGGACGTCTCCGTGGGGGGAAACACATAGACCCAGTGGGACACTTGGGACTCCCCCGGACATTCCAGACCCCGCGGGCGGGTTTTGGGGGGTCTGGGTGGTCGCCGGGGTGCGTGGACCCGGCCCGGCCGCCAGGGGGCGCTGTCCGACCCGGCCGCCGCAAATGATGAATGGCGCGTGAATGGGGCAGGGCCGCCAGGGGGCGCTGTCGGGGCGTGGGGCGCTCAGTGCTCTGTCCCTCATGAATAATTAATGAGCAAAGTCCCCATACGGCGGGTTTGGGGGCGTGGTCCCCCACAAGCCCCGCCCCATCATGAATAATAAAGCACCCATGCTCTCATAGTGGCGGGGGCGCTGCCGCCACCGCCTCCAGCCCGGAGCCCCCCAAACCCGGAGCCCCCCCGGACCCCCTAGCCAGGTGCAGCCTCCCCAGAGGCTCCCGATCCCGGTGCCCCCCAGCCCCTGACGCCCAGGGACCCCTCAAAGCCCCTCCGACTCCGCGGCGACATCGCGCCCCCCCATCACTGTCATCATGTCTCGACCGCTGAGCGACGAGGATCGGCGGAGGCAGATCAGCGTGCGGGGGCTGGCGGGGGCCGAGAACGTGGCGGAACTGAAGCGCAACTTCAACCGGCACCTTCACTTCACTCTTGTCAAGGATCGCAATGTCGCGACACCGCGCGATTACTACTTCGCGCTGGCCCACACCGTGCGCGACCACCTGGTGGGGCGCTGGCTGCGGACACAGCAGTACTACTACGAGAAGGACCCCAAGGTGGGGGAAAAGGGGTCCTGGGGAGGTCTAGAGAGGACCTGGGGAGGCCTGGAAGGACCTAGGGAAGTGTCCTTGGGGACTGGGGGGTCCCGCGGGGAGCTGGGGGGTCTGGGAACTGCAAATCCAGCAGGTGCTGCCACAAGAAGGATCTCAAAGTGGAGGAAAGGGGGGTCTAAAGAGGTCCTGGGTGGTTCTGCAGTGATTGGGAGGGCTTTTGAGGAGGGTCTTAGGACTCTGGGCACTGTGCACCCAACAATGTTATGATGAGAAAGACCCCCAAGGTGGGGCAAAGGCATCCTGGGGAGGTCAGGGGGAGTCTGATGCATCCTAGGAGGGTCTGGGGGCTGCACAGGCAGTGCTACGATGAGAAGGACCCCAAGGCAGTGGAAAGGAGGCCATGGGGGGATCTAGAGAGCTCCAGGGGGGCCTGGAAGGATCTGGGGAGGTCCTTGTGGTAGTAGCAGCGGTGTTACTACGAGAAGGACTGCAAAGCGGGGGAAAGGAGGTTCTGGAAGGCTCTAGGGGGTCCTTGGGGGAGTAGCAGCAGTGTTATTATGAGAAGGACCCTAAGGCACTGTGAGTCTGGGGGCAGCTGTAGGTCTGGGGGGAGCAGACCTGGGGGGGGGGGAGATTCGGGGGGCATGTGAGGAGGGCATGTGCATGTCTGGGGGGTCAGGTTTGGGGGCTCTCAGGCTTGGAGGGGCTGTATCTTTGGGAGTGTAGGTTTCGGGGTACATTTTGAGTCCGTCCCCTCCTGCCCAGTTAATTTTATCCTGACCTTTCCCACTGACCCGCAGCTGCCATTTAATCCCGACACCGGATAGCGGGGGGGGGGAGGCGGCAGGGCGGGGGGGTGTCCCGGGGCTGGAGGGGAGTCCGTGGCCCCCGTGACCCCCCCCAACCCCCTGCCCCCACCGTGTTCCCCCAGCGCATCTATTACCTGTCCCTGGAGTTCTACATGGGGCGCACTCTGACCAACACGATGGTGAACCTGGCCCTGCAGAGCGGCTGCGATGAGGCGCTGTACCAGGTGGGAGGATCGAGGGGTCTGGGGGGGCCGGGGACCCTGGGGAGGGGGCCGGGGGGGGGGCTGCAGAGTGACTGCGATGAGGTTCTGTTCCTGGGGGTGCTGCGGGAGGGAATTTGGGGGGGGATTGTGGGGAGCAGAAGGGAATGGGGAGACACGGGGGAATATGGGGGGGACACAGCAGGGGATCAAGCAGGGTTTGGAGGGGACATGGGAGAGGATGGGGGGACTGGAGGGGAGGATGGGGGGCACAGAGGGAACAAGCATGGGAAATGAGGAGGATGTGGGGGGATGAGGAGGGGGACACAGAGGGGACATGGGGGGGCATGGAGAGGGATGTTTTGAGGTGTCCCCTGACCTCCCCTTGTTCCCTCCCAGCTGGGGCTGGACATGGAGGAGCTGCAGGAGATCGAGGAGGATGCAGGGCTGGGAAACGGCGGCCTGGGGCGGCTGGCAGGTCAGGGGGGGATTATAGGGGGCACTGAGGAAGTCCTGAAAGGATCCTGGGGGGTGACAGGGACCCAGGGGGTTGAGGGGGCCTGTAATGTCCCTGGTCCCCACGATGGCCCTGGGATGTGCCCACTGTCCTCCCCTAAGTGACACCTGGTCCCTGAGATCTCCCTGCTCCCCACCAGTCACCAGGATGTCCCAATATCCCCCCCTTGGTGACATCCCTGTCCCCATGATGGTCCCAGTCACTGGGAGCTCCCTGTTCCTGGGATGTTCCTGTCCCTCCCTGTCATCCTAGCCTGTTTCCTGGACCCCATGGCCACCCTGGGACCCCCCTAACCTTCCCTGCCATGCACAATGTCCGACCCCCCCAATGACCCCAAATGACTCCCTGACGACCCCCAATGTTGCTGACTGCCCCAATGACCCCTGAACCCCCTGTCTCTCCCAGCCTGTTTCCTGGACTCCATGGCCACCCTGGGACTCGCTGCCTATGGATACGGGATCCGCTACGAGTTCGGGATCTTCAACCAGCGAATTGCGGGAGGGTGGCAGGTGCGGGGGGGCCGTGGGGGACTGGGGGAGGCTACAGGGCTTTGAGCGTCCTGGTGAGTTCCTGGAGGCTGTTGGGGGGCGTGTCTCAGGGGTTTTGGGGTCCCCCAGGTGGAGGAGGGGCCAATGACCAGGAGTTTGGGGTCCCTGGTAGGTCCCGGGGGAGGGGTTGGGGGTCTCAGGTGTTTTGGTGTCCCCCCAGGTGGAGGAAGCCGATGATTGGCTGCGCTACGGGAACCCCTGGGAGAAGGCGCGTCCCGAGTACACGATCCCAGTGAGGTTCTACGGGAGGGTGGAGCATGGCCCGGGTGGGGCCAGGTGGCTGGACACACAGGTGAGGGGCACAGGGGTGGTACAGGTGTGCCCAGGTGTGATACAGGTGTGATACAGGTGTGTGAATGGAGGGGAGCACGGCCTGCGTGGGGCCAGGTGGGCTGGACATGCAGGTGAGGGGCAGAGGTGGGCAGAAGTGTGACCCATGTGACACAAATGTGGCACAGGTATGCACAGCTGTAATACAGGTGCGATGCAGGGGTATCACAGGTGTGTACAGGTGTGGTACAGGTGTGTGTGTGGGGGGCGGGAGCACAGGCCAGGCAGGGGGGCAGGATGGTGCTGTGCTGCAGCTCAGGGGGGGTACCCTGTTTTGGGGGGGCTGTGTGTGTTTTGGGAGGTCTGTCTGTGTTTGGGGGAGCTGTGTGTGCCTGGGGGGCCCTGGCACACTGGTCTGTCACACAGGTGGTGCTGGCCGTGCCCTATGACACCCCCGTGCCCGGGTACCGCAATAACACAGTGAACACTCTGCGTCTCTGGTCGGCCCGAGCTCCCAATGACTTCAACCTCAAGGACTGTGAGTGCCCCAAAACAGCCCAAGCCCACCGCCTGGAACCCCAAATACCCATACTGACTGGCCCCAGGCCCCCCCGAGGACCCCAGGGCTACCTCTGAGAGCGTCCTTGCACCCCAAATGCTTCCCCAAATCTTCCAGGGCACTGATGTACCCCCAATACACCCTGATTGTCCCCGACCGCCCTTGTCCCCCTCCCTAAGCCTCATCCAATCCTCTCTGCTCCCTCTTCCCCTCTATGTACCCCAAAAGCCCCTCTTAGGGCAGTGATGCCCCCCCAGCTCCCCCTGGAGTTCCCCCCTTCAGCCTCCCCCAGGGACCCCCTCCCTGCACCCCGAAATGTTCACCAGACCCCCAAATGTCCCCTCCAGGGCAGGGATGCACCGTCAAACCCCACCTTGCTCCCTACCAAACCCCCCTGTTCCTAAAAACCCCTCTGGGGCCCCAAAACCTCACCCCCGCCCCGACCTGCCCTGTCTCTCCAGTCAATGTCGGCGGGTACGTCCAGGCCGTGCTGGACCGAAACCTGGCAGAGAACATCTCCCGTGTGCTGTACCCCAACGACAACGTGAGGGGCTGGGGGGCAGCTGGGGGGGCCTGGGGGATCCTGGGGGGCTGGAGGGGGGCTTGGGATCCCCAGGGGGGCCGGGAACACCCCCAAACCTGCCCTGTGCTGTACCCCAATGACAATGTGAGGAGCTGGGGGGGGCTGAGGGGGTTCCTTGGGGGTCCTGAGGGGTCTGAGGAGTGCTGGGACACCAGCATTTGGGGCACCCCCAAACCTAGTGGAGAACATTTCCTGCATACTGTACCCCAATGATCATGTAAGGGGTTGGGGGGGAAGGCCTTTGGGGGTCCTGGAGGTCCCTATGAGGGGTCTCATGGGGGGGCTACTCCTGTTTTTTCAAGGACAAGGAGCTGAGGTTGAAGCAGGAGGGATTTGGGGGGCAGTATGGGGGTTTCACAGAGGGGCAATGGGGGGGTTATCTCAGTTTTTCGAGGGGAAGGAGCTGAGACTGAAGCAGGAATACTTCGTGGTGGCGGCAACACTCCACGACATCATTCGGCGCTTCAAATCCGCCAAATTCGGGAGCCGTGACCCTGTGAGAACAGCCTTCGACACCTTCCCCGACAAGGTGAACCCCAACCCTTCCATGATCCCTCCTGGACACCCCCAAAACCGCCTGGAGCCCCCTGTGACCCCCCTGTACCCCCCAGGTCGCGATCCAGCTGAACGACACCCACCCATCCCTGGCCATCCCGGAGCTGATGCGGATCCTGCTGGACGAGGAGCGGCTGGGCTGGGATGAGGTGGGGGACAGGGGCACTGATGGGGAGGGACATTGGGACCCCATGGTGGGGGGTCCCTGAAGGTTGCTGGTGCTCCGGGCTCTGTGTTCACCCAGGGAAGGGGGGCAGGGGGACCCCAGGAGTGTCCCCAGGTGGGAGGGTGATGGTGTGTGCTGAGGGCTGTGGGGGGCTGTGGGGGGCTGTGGGTCCCCCCTGTGCCCCCACCATGTCCCCCCAGGCCTGGGACTTCACAGTTCACATCTACACAAACCGCACGGTGCTGCCTGAGGCTCTGGAGTGGTGCCGTGGCTGGGGGGCCGTGGGGAACCGTGGGGCAGGTTTTGGGGGGCTGCGAGTCACTGTGGGTCCCCCCAGGCCTGGAACATCACGGTTCGTACCTGTGCCTACACCAACCACACGGTGCTGCCCGAGGCCCTGGAGCGGTGGCCGATCCACCTCCTGGAGTCGCTGCTGCCACGGCACCTGCAGCTCATCTACGAGATCAACCAGCGCTTCCTCGACGTGCGTGGGGGGCCATGGGGGGCTTGGGGGGTGAGAGGGTGGGGGCACTCGGGTCTGGGGGCACCTGGGCCCTTGAAGGGGAACCAGAGGGCCTCAAACCCTTGGGCTCTTGTGGAGTAGATGGGGCACAGGTGGGGCCAGACCCCTGGGCCCTTGGGGAGCACCTGGGGGACACGTGGGGGGCAGTTGAGGGACAGTGGGGAGCAAGGGGGAGCCTCGGTGGCTGAGGTGTCCCTGGGGCAGCGGTGGGGGAACCTGGGGACAGTGGGGCCAGTTGGGGCAGGTGGGACCAGTTGGGCGTCCCAACCCCCTGTGCCCACCCTCCCATTGTGTCTACGCCTCATTTCCCTGAAACAGTTGAATCTCTGGGTTGGGCAGAGGGGGCAGTGAGGGCAGTGGGTGCAGTGGGGGAAATGATGCCCCCTCCCAACGCCCTGTGCCCCCCTTTTTTTCCCCAGCGTGTCTACGCCTCATTCCCCGGGGACCACGACCGCCTGCGCCGGATGTCACTGGTGGAGGAAGGCGCCGTCAAACGCATCAACATGGCCCATCTGTGCATCGTGGGGTCCCATGCCGTCAACGGCGTTGCTGCCATTCACTCCCAGATTCTCAAGGACAGCGTGTAGGGCCCCCCCCCCCACTCCAAAATCCCCCACAGCCCCTCGGCTTCCCCCTTGCCCCTCACAGCCCCCACTTCTGACTGTCCCACCATCAGCTCCGTTACCCACATCCACTCCCAGGTTCCCAAGGATGCTGTGCATAGACCCCCAGCCCCCAAATGCCCCTTGACCCCTCACAGCCCCCCCAGCTCACCCTCAGCCCCCCACATCCCCGTGCAACCCTCCCATCTCGCTGTGCCTCTCGGCCTTTT
This sequence comes from Pyrocephalus nanus, assembly GCA_038380795.1. Taxonomy (NCBI): domain Eukaryota; kingdom Metazoa; phylum Chordata; class Aves; order Passeriformes; family Tyrannidae; genus Pyrocephalus; species Pyrocephalus nanus. The sequence continues at coordinate 109,550 of JAWZSU010000046.1, forward strand.
CCTGTTGTTGTTCCTTGTCCCACCTTCATCCTCCTTCCTGTCCCCATCCCTGAGGATCCCTGGGTGTCCCTGCCGTGTCCCCCCACCCCACATGCTGCCCCCCATCCAGGTTCAAGGATTTCTACCAGCTGGAGCCCCAGAAGTTCCAGAACAAGACAAATGGGATCACCCCGAGGCGCTGGCTGGTGCTGTGCAACCCCGGCCTGGCCGAGGTCATCGCTCAGGTGAGGGCTCACCTGGGCTCCATGGGACCACTTTGGACCACCCAGGCTCACCTGGGCTCACCTGGGCTCATCTGGGAGTCCTCCCCTTTCCCAGCGCATCGGGGAGGATTTCGTGTCCGACCTGGACCAGCTCCAGCGGCTCCGGGACTTCGTGGACGATGAGAGTTTCATCCGTGACGTGGCCAAAGTCAAGCAGGTAAGGGGGAACGTGGGCTTGGGGGAAATTTTGGGGTCCCCATGGGTTTAGGGGTCGCTGGGGGGTTCCATGAGGGTCCCAGCAACCCCTCCCCATTCCAGGAGAACAAGATGAAGTTCGTGGTGTACCTGGAGAAGGTGTCGGGGGTGTGGGTGAACTGGCCCAGGAGGGCTCTGTCAGGCTGTGGGGGCTCAGGGGGTACTGTGGGGTCCTGGCCACCCCCAACCCCCTCAGTCATCCCCCCCTGCAGGAGAACAAGGTGAAGTTCGCAGCCTACCTGGAGAAGATGTCGGGGGTGCGGGTGAACCCCGCCTCGCTCTTTGATGTTCAGGTGAAGCGGATCCACGAGTACAAGAGGCAGCTGCTCAACTGCCTCCACATCATCACCCTCTACAACCGTGAGTGGGGACCCCCGGGGACCCCCAAACCCAGCCAGTACTGCCCCCCAAACACCCTGAACCCCCGTGGGACTCCCCACCCAGAGACAGCCCCTTGGGACACCCCAGACACCCCAGCAGGGACCCCAAATGCCTCCACATCATCATCCTCGACAGCCATTAGTGGGGACACCTGGGCACCCCCAAATCTCCTTGGGACCCTCCCACACTGGGACAACCCCCTGGAGTCCCCTCAGAAACTACCCACTGGGACCCAGCCCCTGGCAGCCCCCTGGAACCCCCCAGCTGTCTCCATGACATCACCTCCTACAGCCATGAGTCCCCACCCAAAATGGGTGGGACTGTCCCCAAGGACAGTGAGAACCCGCCTGGGGGTCCCAGTGTCCACCCCCTCCCCGATCTGGGGGCTCTTCCCTGATTTGTGGTCCCCCCATTTTGGGGTCCCCTCCCATTTCAGGGATCAAGAAGGACCCCGGGAAACCCTTCGTGCCCCGAACCATCATGATTGGGGGCAAGGTGAGGGAAGAGCCTGGGGAGTTTGGGTGGTTTTGGGAGGGGCCTAGGGGGGGTTCAGGGGGATTTTGGGGACTCCTGGGGGCAGTTGGGGGGCTGGAGGTGCTCAGAGGGGTCCTGTGGGAATTTGAGGAGCTTCAGAGGGGCTCTCTGGGGGCTTGGGAAGGTCCTGGTGCATGTGAGGGTTCTCTGGGGGCTTGGGGGGGTCTCTGGGGGTCCCATCGAGTTTTGGGGTGCCCCTGACCCTCCCATTCCCACCCCAGGCAGCCCCCGGGTACCACATGGCCAAGATGATCATCCGGCTGGTGACGGCAATTGGGGACGTGGTGAACCAGGATCCGGCGGTGGGAGATCGGCTGCGGGTGCTGTTCCTGGAGAACTACCGGGTGTCCCTGGCTGAGAAGGGTGGGGAATTCTAAAACCCCCCAGCGAACCCCCAAAACACCCCCAAGCCCCTTGAAACCCGCCCACAACACCCAAATTCCCCCTTCAGCGTGGGGGCTGTTACTGGAGAACCATTGGGTGTCCCTGCTTGAGAAGGGGGACACACACCCCAAAACACCCCCAGGCCCCAACAGCTGCCCCAAACCCAACCCCGTTGTGGGCCCCAACGCGTGTCCTGCCCCGCAGTGATCCCGGCGGCCGACCTGTCAGAGCAGATCTCCACGGCAGGCACGGAAGCCTCGGGCACCGGGAACATGAAGTTCATGCTCAACGGGGCCCTGACCATCGGCACCATGGATGGGGCCAACGTGGAGATGGCGGAGGAGGCGGGCGAGGAGAACCTCTTCATCTTCGGCATGAGGGTGCCTGATGTCGAGGCCCTCGACAGACAGGGGTGGGGGTCCTGAGGGATCGGGGGGTCCCCCCGCTGCATCCCACAAAACCCCCATAGCTCCCACAGAACCCATTGAACCCCAGCGTGCCCCCGCGGTGACACGGGATCCCCAACCCCCCCGTACCCCACTCGTACCCCCCAGTATCTCACCTGTGCCCCCCCGCCTCTCACCTGTACCCACCTGTGCCCAGGTACCGCGCCCAGGAGTTCTATGACCGCCTGCCCGAGCTCCGCCAGGCCGTGGACCAGCTCAGCTCCGGCTTCTTCAGCCCCCGCCAACCCGACCTGTTCCGCGACATCGTCAACATGCTCATGAACCACGACAGGTCCCACAGGGGGCGCTGTCGGGCCGCGAGTATCGCGACAAGGGCGCTGTCGGGGCAGGGCCCTGTCGGAGGGAGGCGGCGGGTTGGGGTCTCCTGGGTGGGGGTCCCCAGGCCATGGAGGACCCGGTTTCGGGGATCTGGGGGAGTTGGAGGTGGACTCAGATGTCAGACCCCCCATGACTAGGGAGGGTCTTGGACACCTGGGCCCCCCTGACTCCCCAAATTCCCCCCCAGGTTCAAGGTGTTCGCGGATTACGAGGCGTATGTGAAGTGCCAAGAGAAAGTCAGTGCCCTCTACAAGGTGAGGACCTCCATAAAAGTGACCCCCCCCCAAAAGGGACTCTGCAAAAAAGAGACTCCGTAAAAGGGACCCCCAAAGTGACACCCCCAAAGGGACCACCCCAAATACATGGGGAAGTGATGGGGGTTTCAGAGGGTTCCCAAAACCCTGGAGGGGGAACAGAGGGGTTTGGGGAGGTCCCTAAACCCTAGGGAGGGGATGGAGGGTACCCAAAACCCCATTGAGAGAAATGAGGGGGGCATTAAGGGGTTCAGGGGGTTCCCCAGGTGTCCGTGGGGTTTGTGAGGGGACAGTGGGTGCAGAAGAGGGTGGAGGGATCCAAGGGGTCCCCAAAACCCTGGAGGGGGTACGATGGGGTTCCCAAATCCCATGGGAACAGAAGGGGTGGACACGGGGCTCGGGGGTGTCCGGGAGGACTGCGAGACGCAGGCGGGGTTGGGGAGCTCCAAGGGGGTTCCGGGGGTGCTTTTGGGGTTCTCTATCCCCCTGACCCCCTCGGCCCCTCCCCCAGAACCCGCGGGAATGGACCCGGACCGTGATCCGGAACATTGCGGCCTCTGGGAAGTTCTCGAGCGACCGGACGATCGCTCAGTACGCGCGGGAGATCTGGGGCTGCGAACCCTCCCGGCAGCGCATTCCTGCCCCCGACGAGTAGGGGATTCCTCCCCCCGGGACCCCCCGGAGCCCTCCGCCCGGGCAGTGCTGAACACCCGCACCCAGGGACTGCCCCGACCCCACCGTGTGCCTTCAGCCCCCCAGATCGCCTCCCAAACCCTCCCCCCAACTGCTCCAGACACCTGGGACCCCCCTGGACCCCACCACGTGCCTTGGCCTCCCTAAATCCTGCCCCCTCAAATTTACTGGGAGGGGTCAGGGGGATCCCCGACATTTGGGGCAGTTTGGGCCTTATTTGGTCATTTTTAATTTATTAAGGGAGGGTCCCCCCTCTGCCTCCACCTGGGGAACTGGGGGAAGGGGGAGGGGGGCTGGGGACCCTGCGGCATCACTGGGTGAACTAGGGGGGTCCCTCCCCTAAAAATAAGGAAAATAAAGGAATTAAAGGAAAAAAAGGAATTAAAGAAATTAAAATAATTAAAGAAAATAATTAAAGAAATTAAATTAAGGACAATAAAGTAATTACAGAAATTCTGGATTTTTGGTGTCTCCTCCCCCGGGATCTAGGATCCCCTCTCAACATTTAGGGAGTCTAAAGGGGTTCTTATGGGAGGGATCTGGGGGGCTCCGGCCTCCCGGGGTGGTTCTGGGGCCTCCACCCTCCTCACCCCTCCCGGGGCGCTCCCGGCAAGGCGTTTCTGTTTAACCACAAACCACTTCCCCCCTCCCCACCCATCCCGGGCACCTCAAAACCCCATCCCAACCCACCCCAAGCCCCCCCAGATCCCGGCTCCGCCTCCCCCGCCCCTCCCGTGTCCTCCCGGCACGGCGGCGGCCACCGGAGCAGGTGGGTCCGGGCTGGGAGGTCTCGGGGGTCCCGGGGGACTCTGGGGTATCTGGGGGGGATCTCGGGGAGTCCCCGAAGGGTCTCGGGGGCGGGGAGGGGGTGGGGCGAGGAGTGGGGCAGTGCGGGATCCCCGCGTGTCCCCCCAGAGCCCCCTACCAGTGCTTCCAGTTCCCCGAGGTAACCATCCCAGTGTGGTCAGTGCTCCCAGTACTGGCCCTGTCCCACTGCTCCCAGTTTTTCCATCACCCCCATCCCATTCCTCCCAGTTACTCTCATTCCAGTACCCGGGGGTACCCCTGTCCAAGTGCTCCCAGTACCCCCAGTTCCAGCTGTCCCAGTGCCCCGGGATACTCCCATTTTAGTGGTCCCAGTCCCCTCGCCAGTGCCCCCCAGTGTCCCTCACTCCCATTTCCACCAGTCTCCCCAGTCCCTCCCAGTCCCCCCCAGTCGTGTGTCCCAGCCCCGTACTGGGACGCTCCGGAACTGGGGCTCAGGAAGCGCCGCGTTATCGGTGAGTGCAGGACCCGGGAGGGGGGAAATTGGGGTGTCAGGGGCGATTCGGGGAGAGCGGGAGGGGAAATTGGACCACCCCCCCCTTCCCCGGCTGCGAGGGTTGTGCAAACGCTTGTGCAAGACCCCGTCCGGGGCAGGGGGGCCGCGGGGGGGTCTGGCACTTCTAAACCAAGACCCCCAGAGCCAGAGCCACCCCCCGCCGGGACCTCCAAATCGGGACTGCTGGGGCTTGGGGAACTGGGACTCCTAAGCCCCCCTTCCCCCCAGATTTCTCCCAGGCCCCCCATACCAGCCCCTTCGTGACCAAGGGACCCCCAAAATGAGACCCCCAAGGACATGGGGACCCCTCGGCCCCCCCCAGCTCCATTTTGGGAGGTCCTGGTGGGTCCCTGGTGCTGACACTCTCCCCTCATCCCCCCAGTTTTTGGGTCTCACCATGAGCTGCTCCCTGGACCTGGATCAAGCCCCCACCCTGGATGAGCTGCTGCGGGGCTGCGTCGATGCCTTTGGTGTGGGGGGGGCCCGGGTTGGGGGTCCGGGGGGGGGTCTGAGGGTCCGGGGGTGACCCTGGGGTTTGCGGAGTCCCCGAGGTCTGGGGAGATTCCAGTCCTTGGGGGGTTGGGGTGTTTGGGAACCCCCTGGATTTGGGGGCCCCTGAGGTTTAGGGGTTTCCTGGGGCTCGGTGGGCCCCAGCATTTGGGAGGGCCCTGGGATTTGGGGGGGGGGCTCTTGAAGGCGCTGGGGGGGGGGGGGCTGTGCACCTTCAGAGTCCCAGGGGTTTTGTTTGGGGGGGTTCTGGGCTCTGGGGTGTCCCTGAGGTCTGGAGAGCTCTAAGGGGACGAGGTTGGGGGTTTGGGGGGTTCTAGGGAGGTTGGGGGTCCCAGGGGGGGTTTGGGGTGTCGCTGGGTTTTTGGGGTGACCCCTCTGCCTCCCCAGACGCGCAGGGGAAGGTTCGGGACCCCCAACTCGTCCGGCTCTTCCTGGCGACGCACCCCTGGTACCTCCCCCAGGCTGAGGTGGCCGGGAAGCTGCTGAGCCTATATCCTTGGGGATCCCTCCAGAGCCCCCCCAGAAACCTTCCAGGACCCCCAAACTGCCCCAGGGACACCCCAAACCCCCGAGAACCCCCCAAAACCTCCCTGGACCCTTCGGAACCCTCCTGAGACCCCAACCCCACCCCAGGGACACCTAAATTCCTCAAGATCGCCAAACTTCACGGGATCCCCCCCAAAACGCCACCCCTGGTACCTGCCCCAGGCCGAGGTGCACGGGAAGCTGCTGATTTATTCTTGGAGACCCCACGGGACACCCCTGAGATCCCTTCTTTGACTCCTGGAGGGCCCTGAATCCCTGGGGACCCCCGACAGCCCCCCAAATATTCCTGATTCCCCAGGATGCCCCAAGCCCCCTAGGGACCCCCTCCCGACCACCCCAAGCCCCCCAGGACCCCTCTGGGAACCCCCAAATCCCTGCACAGGCTCCTTGACCCCTCCACGGTGCAGGAGTCAGGGGACTCGGCCGAGGGTCCCTCTCTGCGCCTCAAGATCGGCCACTTGGTCCGGTGAGTGACCCAAAAAACCCCTCTGGGCCCCTCCAAACCCCCTGAGACCCCCAAGCCCCCTCTGGGAACCCCCAAACCATATTGGGACTCCCAAACCCTCTCAGGGACCCCCAAAACTCTCTTCTGGGACCCTCCAGACACCTTTGGGGAACCTGCAACCTCCCCTGGGGACCCTCAGGCCCCCTCCAGAGACTCTAAATCCCCCCCAGACCCCCCAACCTCCCCCAGGAACCATAAAATACCCATCTGGGGACCCCATGACCCCCTCGGGGACCCCACAGGCCCCCTTTGGGAACCCCACAATCTCCCAGGGACTGCCACAGACCCTCTCTGAGGATCCCATAACCTCGTTGGGGACCCCCCAGATTTTTGGGGTTTCCCTGAGCCCTTTCCTTCCCCTCCCCCAGGTACTGGATCCGGGCATTCCCGCGGGAGCTCTCTGGGGACCCCCAGGTCTTGGGGCGGCTGCGGGAACTGGAGGCGGAGCTGGGGGGGGACTCCAAGACCCCCCTTGGCCTCAGCAACCTGTACGTGGGGGGGACACAGGGGGCAATGGGGGGCACTGGGACTTGGGGTGACACGGGGAAGGGGGGTACAGGGGAAAAGTGGGGGGCACAGGAATGGGGGGGCGGGATCAGGGGGCACACGAGGGTGCAGGGGGAGGGGGGATTGGGGGGGCACAATGGGGAAATTAGGGGCACAGGGGGAGGGGGTGGGTAGTGGACACAAGACCATGGGGGGCAGAGAGGGCATGGGGGGGCTCGAGGCGTGTCTGTTTGTCTGTTTGCACACGTGTGTGCAGCCCCTGCATGCACAGGCCAGAGGAGGGTGACGCCGAAAACGGTGACGATGACGACGGTGACACTGGTGGTGCCCCCGGGGGGGGTCCCAAGCCCGCGGCCCCCCTCGGGCCCCCCCGGGCCCGGTTCTCGCTGCTGCTGGAGCCGCTGGAGCCGCTGGAGCTCGCGACGCTGCTGACACACCTGGAGCACCGCGGCTTCGCCCGGCTGAGGGTGAGTCCCTGGGACCCCCGGGGGACACCTGGGGAGATACCTGTGTGAAACCTCTGTGACTGGGTGTCACTTGTGTGACACCCCCCATCACACCCCTGGCCACACTAAGTGTGGATTCTCCCGCCTAAGGGTGACCCCATCCTCCCCATACCCCCCAGCTCCCCGATGTGCTCACACGCGGGTGTGACCTCCCTGTCCCCCCGCAGCCCCCCGATGCAATCACACGCGGGTGTGACCCCCCTGTCCCCCCTGTCCCCCCAGCTCTCCGACATCCGCACCTTCGCTCTCTCGGCGGGCGCCTCCTGCCCGCCCTCGCTCCGCCGCCAGGTGGCGCTGTCCAACGGGCTCTCGCGCTGGGTTCAGCTGCGCGTTCTGCGCCCCCTGGCGGCCGCACAGCGCGCGGCGGCGCTGGGGCAGTGCCTGCTCCTGGCCCAGGTGAGACCCCCAGCCCCATGGCTGCCCCACAGTCCCACAGCACTGCCCCTGCTCCCCACCTGCCCCACAGCCCCTCCCATCAATCCCCTTACCCCCCCGCCCAGAGCCTCCTGGAGCTTCGTAACTTCAACTCCCTCCTGGCCGTGGTTGGAGGTCTTGGCCACGGCTCCATCGCGCGGCTGCGCCGGACTCTCGTTCTGCTGCCCCCCCACCTAATCCAGGTGGGGGTCCCGGGGTCACCTGGGGCGTTTGGGGCGGGCATAGGGGTCTTGAGGGTGCCTCAGGGGCACAGGAAGAGTTCTAAGGGGCACATGGGAGTCTTGAGAGGGTCCTAGAGGGGTCCTGGAGGGGTTCTTGGGAACACACTGGGGCACATGGGGGGCACAAGGGGGGGGGCGGGGAGGGGGAGTTCGGGGGGGGGTCCTGGAAGGCACATAAGGGGTCCTGGGAACGTCCTGGGGGACACGTGTAGGTCCTGGGGGGGGGTCCTGGGGAGGCAGTGGGGTGTTGGGGGTCTTGGGGGGTGGGAAAGTTCTGTCACCCCCAGGTTCTGCTCAGTTCTAAAATGTCCCTGTTGTGTTCTCCACCCCATCCTTGTGCCCCCTCTCTGTCCCTGTGTGTCCCCTCTGTCTCCGTGTGCCCTGTGTCCCCTGTACCCGCTGTGACCCCCCCAATCTCGCCCCGGTGCCCCCCCAGCTGTGGGCACAGCTGGCTGAGGCTGTGGGCTCGGGGGGGAACTATCGGGGGTACCGGGCTCTGCTGGGGGGCGCAGGGGGCACGGGGGGGTTCCGGGTTCCGGCGCTGGGGGTTCACCTGCGGGACCTGGTGTCACTGGAGGCAGCGTTGCCGGACTGGGGGGGCCCGGGGCGCCCCCACCCCAACAAGCTGCGTGCACGCTTCGCCCTGCAAGGGGTGCTGTTGGCGGGGCAGGAGCAGGGACCCCCCGGGACCCCCCACCCCGACCTGCTCCGCCTGCTGGAGGTGAGACCCCAAAATATCCCCCAACTCATCCCCCCAAGCCCTTCCGGGATCCCCTACCCCGACCAGCTCCTCCTGCTGGAGGTGAGACCCCACTGCACTCCCCACTGCCCCCGGACTCCCCGCAGTTAACCCCTCCCCTCCAGGTGTCGCTGGCGCTCGGACCCTCCGAGGAGCAGCTCCACCTGATGTCGCTGCAGCGCGAGCCCCGCGAGAGCGCCCCCGTGAGGGCGGGCGGGGGGGGGCAATGGGGAGGACGGGGGGGACGCGGGGGGTGGGAGTGTGCTGGGGGGGCTGGGTGTGTTCAGAGGGGGCCGGGGGGGCGAGGGGGAGGGGAGTGGGGAATGAGGGGGTGGGTGTGCACGGCAGGGTTGGGTCTGTCCGAAGTGGGGGGTGCAATGGAGGGTTGCAATGGGGGTGGTGTGAGTGTGCAAGGGGGGGCAGGGGGGGCCATGAGCGTGCAACCAGGTGTGTGTGTGTGCAACAGGGGGGGGGCTGCCACAGCAGAGGGTGACAACACTTGGTGGTGGGTGTGCAAAGACCTGCGGGGGGGCCATCAGTGTGCGATGGAGAGGGCAACACCTTGGGGAGGCGTCCAACCCAGGGGGGGTCAGTGTGCAGTGGAGGGCCACTGGTCATTACTGGGGGGCAGGGGGTGGAATAGGCCCCCCACAGGTTAAACCCCTCCTAACCCCGCTTCCCTCTCTCCCACAGGCAGGCCCCCCCCCAGAGCTGCCCCCTGCCACCCCCCCCGAGAGCTGGGTCCTGCCTGACCCCCCCAGACCCGACCCTGCAGGGCTGCGGCCACGCCTCGAGCAGCTCGTGGAGGTGGGGGGCGGTTGGAAGGGTCTTGAGCATGGCCTTGTGGGGGGCCCTGGGGATTTGGGGTGTTGAGGGTCTCTGGGGGGCTGGAGAGAGGCTTTGGGGGGAGCCGTAGGGGAACTGAGGAGATCAAGAGGTGTGGGGAGGGTCAAGGAGTTTGTGTGTCCTTGAGCAGGAGGGTTTGGGGGAACTCGAGGGTGAGGGGGGTGTGGGGATGACAGTTTGGGGTTTCCATGGGCCTCGAGGGTTATGGGATGGGGGGGGTGGAGGCATGAGGATCCTAGGGAGTTCTGGAGGGTCCCAGAGTGACATTTTGGGGGTCTCAGTCCATTTTCCGGAACTACGACGTGGATGGGGATGGTCGGATCTCCTGTGAGGAATTTGAGATTGTGCGGGAAAACTTCCCCCACCTGCCCCCACTAGGGGAGCTGGACACGGACAGGTGAGACCCCCAACCCCCTTGAGACCCTCAAACCCTGCTGGATCTCCCCAGGGACCCCCAAATATGGAACCCCTCTGACCCTCCATGACCCCTGTGCCCCTCCCCAGGACCGGGGGGCTCAGCCAAGGGGACTCAGATCCCCTGTGACCCCTCGTGACCCCCCCCTGCCCCCCCAGGGATGGGGGTCTCAACCAGGAGGAGGTTCTGGCCTATTTCCTGAGCTGCAGCCAAGGGCCCTCCCCGGGGCCCCCCCACAATTTCCGGGGGCTGCGGGGGCTGCGTGCGGCCACCTGTGAGACCTGCGGGCGACTGGTGAGTCGGGGGGGACCCCCCCCAGAGCCTCCCAAACCCACCTGCCCCACACAGGCCTCTGAACACACACACACAGAGAGTGGCTGGTGAGGGCACAGGGACCCTCAGTGACATGTGGGGACCCTCGGGCACCCTAGTGAACTTCTGTGAATCCCAGTGAACCCCTCACGTGTCCTTCCTGCGCCCCCCGGGTGTCCCTTGCACCCCCCCCCGCAATCCCCTCGTGCCCCTTTCACACCCCTCGTGCCCTTCGTGCACCCTTCGTGCACCCCTTACACGCCCCTGTCGAGCTCCCCCCATGCTCCTCATGCACCTGACACGACTCCTGTGCCCCCGTTGTGCATCCCTTGCACAACACCACATGTGGCCCCCCTGGTGCTTTGCACACCCCTCACTCCCAGCCCCGCACACCCCCCCGGCCTTGCACGCCTGTTTTGCACGAGTGTTCCACATAGGGGGAGGGTGGTGGGTGCACCCAGTAAGTCAGGGGGGCTTTGCATGAGGCCTGGCACGAGGAGTGGCCCCTCACAAAGGCTCCCCCCTGACCCTTCCCCCCCTCCCCAGATTTGGGGGCTGCACAAGGACGGGCTGGAGTGCAGTGGTGAGCAGGGGACAAAGGGAGGGGCAAAGGGGGGGTTATGGAGGAACTGGGAGGGCTCTGGGTGCTGAGGGGTGATCTGGGTGGCTCTGGGTGCCCTGGGAGTGCTTTGGGGGGCTCTGAGTGCTGTGGAGGAAACTGCATGTGGGAGGGGGTTCTGGGGGTCTCTGGGTGTGGTGGGAGGTTTGGGGGGGCTCTGGGTGCCATGGAAGAGTCCGGGAGCACTCTGGGTAATGTGAGGGGGGTTCTGGGGGGCTCTGGGTGTGACAGAGAGTTCTGGGGGGCTCTGGGTGTGACAGAGGCTTCTGGGGGGCTGTGGGTGTGACAGAGGGTTCTGGGGGGCTGTGGGTGTGACTGGGTCCTTGTGCCCCCCCAGGCTGTGGCCTGCGCTGCCACGTGGGGTGTCAGGAGGGGCTGCGTCCTGAGTGTCGCCGTCGTGCCCAGAGCGTCGCCGCCGCCCCCCCAGACCTCCCCGGACCCCCTGGGCCCCCCAAAGCCCGGCCCCGCTCCTTCAGCCTCTCCCTGCCCTGGCCCCGTCGGGCCTCGTTGCGCCCCCCAGGTGGGACCCCAAAACCAGCCCCCCTTGGAACCACCATTTGAGGGGACCCTGGGTTCTGTGCCCCCCAAAAACGACCCCCTCTGCCCCCCCAGAGCCCCCTGAGGAGCTGCAGGAGCTGGAGGACGGTGTCTTTGACACCCACCTGTGATGGGTAATGGGGGCCTGGGACCCCCAAACTGGGGTCCTGGATGCCAAAGTCTCCCCAAATTGGGGGGCTCAGACACTTGGAAGCCCCCAAACTGGGGGCCCTGGACACTGGGGCCCCTCAGTGACAACCCCTCTCCCTTTTCCACAGAGTCGAGGCTTTGGACCCCCCGACCTACCTCAGCCCATGGATTTTGGGGGGCACTGGGGGTCCCAGACACCTGGGTCCCCAGGGGGAAAGTGGGGGCCTTTCTTGTACTGTGGGAATAAACTCCGTGTCCGTGTGTCTGTCCGTGGGGTCCACTGGGGGGGGTGAGGGGGGAGGAATCCAGGTGTCCGGGCCCCGCCCCCACCCCGGGTATCGGCGATGAAGGGGGGAAGGGGGAGTCAGGGCCCCTCATCAGAATCTGCCGCTAATGAAGGCTAATGAGCACCCCACGGGGCACAGCTTGGGGGGGGCTCGGGAGAGCTGGGGTAGGGCTGGTTATCCTGAGGTGTCTCTATAGGCTTTCTATGGGGCATCATGTGGAGGGGTCACCACGGGGTGTCTGTGGGGCAACTGTGAGACCCCCGGAGGCTCCCTATGGGGCAGCCGTGAGACCCCCGTGGGGCTGGGACTGTGGGGCAGCTGTGGGGGTCCCTGCGGGGTCTCTGTGGGGCAGATGCAGGACCCCCCGTGATCTCTGTGGGGCAGCCATGGGTGTCCCTATGGGATCTCTGTGGGGTGGCCGGGGGTAGCACCATGCTCTGTGCGGAAGGGGGGGCGATGCGGGGGGATTTGGGAGGGGGGGGATGCGGGGGGAGGGTTGCGGGCGCGCGCGGAGCCGGAGCCGGGGAGGGAGGGGGGTTTGGGGGGGGCGATGCGGGGGGGGGGGTTTGCGGGGGGGGGATTGCGGACGCGCGCGGAGCCGGAGCCGTGCGCGTGCCCGGGGCGGGCGGGGGCTGCGGGAGCGGCGGGAGCGGCGGGTGCGGGGCCGCGGCCGGGACCGCCCGGGGCAGGTACCGCGGGGGGGCCGCGGGGGGGAGAACGGGGGGGCCCGGGGGTATCGGGGGCCGGCGGGGTGTGATGGGGGGCGCGGGGGGGGCGGAAGGAGAGGGGATGGGGGTGCGGGTGCCGGGTGGGGAGGCTGCGGGAGATGCGGGGGGGATATTTGGAGGCTCCGGAGGGGGTCCATGATGCGGGGGTGATGTGGAGGGAGTGGGGTGTGGCAGGTTTGGGGGTGCGGGGTGTGGGGCTGGGGTGAGGTATGGGGACACAGGAGGATGCGGGGGTAAGGTGGAGGATGATGGGGGTCGGGGGATCAGAATGGGGGACAGTTTTGGGGTCTCAGGGAGGGGGATGCGGGATGGGGGGGGCGGGATGGGGGATGCGGGACTGGGGGGACCGGAGGGTCACATCTCGCCCGCACATCGGCAGGCGGGGTCTGGGGGTGCCCTGAGGGGGGGAGGGGTGGTTGGGAGCTCCCCCACCCCGAGGAGGAGCAGCACTCTCCCCTCCCCCACTGCAGGGTCTGGGGGCTGCATCGTCTCCTCTTCCCCCCCCCCCCACTGCGGGTCCCCTCCGCCCCCCGCGGGATTTGGGGAGCTCATCCCCTCCCCCCTCGCTGCCGGGAGGGTCTCATCAACCCCCCCTCCCAAACCCCCAGGGCCCCCCCCCGGGCGCAGGGCCTGCGCTGGGTGTGCAGCACATGCGTGTGCGACAGGCCCGGGCCCCACGGGCGACATCATGTGTGGCACACGCGTGTGAGGGAATGAGAGTGTGAGGGAGCGTGTGAGCGTGCAAAGGGGGCACACGGCCCCGGGATGCATGTGAGTGTGCAGGGGGTGTGCACTGCACGGGGGTGCACACGCGTGTGCAGGGCATGGGGGTGAAACGGGATGCAGGTGGGCGGGCAGGGGGTGAGTGTGGGGTGTTGGGGTGCAGGTGGGTGCACAGGGCACGTGTGTGTGACACTGGGGGGCACGTGGGTGTGTGCATGTCTGGGGGGGTACTCACGACTGCATGGGGTGGGGGGTGCAGTCCTGGGGTGCACATGAGTGTGCAGGGGGTGTGCTGTGTTGGGGTGCACGTGTGTGGAGGTGTGGGGGTGTTAAACTGAGGTGCACAGGAGTGTGCAGGGGGGTGTTCACACTGCACTGGGGTGCACACGAGTGTGAACATGTTCGGGGGGGATATTTGCATGTCACAGGGTGCACACGAGCGTGCAAGGGCAGTGTGTGCAGACTTGGGGTGAACAGGAGTGTGTGTGTGTCTGGGGTGTGCACGTGCACCACAGTGGGGTGCACAAGCACGTGAGTGTGTTTGGGGGGTGTGCACCAAGCTGGGGTACACATGGGTGTGCAGGGAGGGGTGTGCAAAGCTGGGGTGCAGGTGAGTGTGCAGGGGGTGCACCCTGTGTTGGGGTGCAGGGCAGCGTGTGTGGATCTGGGGGGTCCCTGTCTGTGCAGACCTGGGGTGCACACGAGTGTGCAGGGGGGGTTCACACTGCATTGGGGTGCACACGTGTGTGAGCACGTTTGGTGGTGCATTTGCACTAAAGTGGGGTGCAGGGGAGCGCGCAGGGTGTGTGTGTGCACACCTGGGGTGCGGGTGAGTGTGCAGAGGGGGTGTGCACACCTGGGGTACAGGAGAGTGTGTGTGGGGTGCACAAGGTGTGCATGTCAGTGCAGGGGGGTTGTGCTGTGTTGGGGTGCACACGTGTGTGTGCACATCTCAGGGGGTGTGCACCAAGCTGGGGTGCAGGTGAGTGTGCAGGGAGGTGCACCCCAAAGCGGGGTGCACCCCAAAGTGGGGTGCAGACTCTCCTGGGGTGCACAAGCACATAGACATCTGAGGGGTGTGTGCACACCAACCCGGGGTGCTCCTGAGTGTGCAGGGGGTGTGCACCTCAAAGTGGGGGGCATGAGTGTGTGCAGGGCACGTGTGTGCCAAACTGGGGTCACACACGTGTGCGGGGGGGGGGTAGTGCTGCATTGGGGTGCATTTTGGGGGGTATACAAAGCTGGGGTGCACTCGAGTGTTTGGGGGATTCACACTAGTGTGCACAAGGGGGTGTGAGGGGTGTGCAAAAAACTGGGGTGCACGGGAGCCTGTGCAGGTGTGCGGGGGGTGTTCACGCTGGCCTGGGGGCACGTGGGTGTGCAGGGGGGTGCAGGTGAGTGCGCAGGGGGTGACATCTGTGCAGGGGTCCCCTGCACAAGTGTGAGCGTGTGGCTGCAGAGGGGTGCATGTGGAGGGGTGTGATCCAGTGTGCAAGGCAGGGGGGGTGTGACCCAGTAGGTGTCTGTGTGTGAGCACGTGTGTATGTGTGTGCATGGGGGGGGTGTGCAGGTGTGTATGTGAGCACATGTGTGTGTGTGTTTGCACGGGGGGGGGTGTGTGTGAGCACGTGTGTGTGTGTGTGTGCACGGGGGGGTGTGCAGGTGTGTGTGTGAGCACATGTGTGTGTGAGCATGTGTGTGCATGCACAGATGTGTGTTCAGGTGAGGGGGTGCACACGTGTGTGCCGGACGTGGGGTTGTACATGCATGTGTGTGCACACACACGTGTGCCTATGTGTGTGTCCGTGTGTGCACAGGTGTGTGCAGGCTCACGCGTGCACAGGCGTGTGCAAGGCAGGGTTGCTCACACGTGGGAGGTGCAGCCCCAGGCACATGCATGTGCAAGGGCGTGTCTGTGTGTGAGAGCACACGTGTGCGAGGCCGTGGCTGGGGGGGGTGGGACAGCCCGGACACGGGGTCGCCCCCCACAGTTCTCCCCCTGCCCCTCTCCCTCCCGGCCCTGTCTCCTCCTCGTGACCTTCAGGTGCCCGTGGGGGACACGGGGGACACGAGTGTCCGGGTGCCTCTCCCCCTCCCCCTTTTCCCCCCAAACCCTCACAGACGCCCCCCGGGGGACCCAGACGGCCGAGTGGGGGGGACTTCCCTACAGACGCCCCCCTAGAGTCCCCTTAACCCCCCTGGGGGGGTGCTGCGTCCGGATTCACCTTCTTCACTCACAGCCTCCCCAAAGCCCCCCCCAGACCCCTCTGGGGAGACCCAGGTGTCCAGGTGCCCCCTCCCCCCCTTATCAAGCATCAGTGATCGATAATTAATTAATTAATCACCCCTGGGGGGGAAGGGCACACCGAGGACACCCATGAAGTGGGGGTGTGTGCCCAGACGCGGGGCCTTCCCCGGGAGGGTCAGTGGGGTCTCTGAGGGGATCTCTGTGGGGATCCTCCTCACCCTGGGCCCCCCTGGGATTGGGGGTGGGGGGTGCCATGGGGAGGGGGTCGCTGTCAATCCCCCCTCCCCCCCTGCAGGTGCAGCAGTTTATGTGATTGGCTAATTATGCGGTGCATGTTAATGAGCCCCATTAGCCAATGAGGGGGTGTTATAAATAACCTGGGGGCTCATTTGCATGATGCCAGGGCCTGGGTTGCCGCGGTGACCGACCCCCCTCCACCCCCCCCAATCACCGGGTTAATTAAGGGGCTGATAACTGGCTGGGGAGGTAGGGGGGGGCACGGACGCCAGAGCCCACCCCTGGATACCTGGAGCCCCCCTGGACACCTGAGTCCCCCTGGGTTCCTCCTCCCTGACTCTCTTCCCCCTCCAGGTGCCTCCGGACCCCCCGGCCTGGCTGTCGCCCCCCGCCGGGGCCACCCATGCGGCTGTGAGAGGACGGGGGTGGCCGGGCCCCCCCAGGCCCCCCCAGGGCCGCCCCAACCCGCCCAGGCTCCGCAGCCACCCCAGGCACCATGACCTGTCCGGATGCCGAGGGGCACCCAGTGCCCAGGGGCCACCAAGAGACTAAAGCCCACTTGGGCTCTGTGACTCCCCTGGGCTCCATGACCCATCAGGGCTCCCAGGACCACCTGGAGACTGAGGCCCACCTGGGCTCTGTGACCAACCAAAGCTTCATGGGTGACCAGGACCCCCAGGACCACTCAGAGCCCAGCATCGATGATGGCTCCATGGTGCTGTTGGACTCAAAAGTCTCCCAAGGCTCCACACGCAACCAGGGCTCTGAGGACCACCCGGAGAGCCAGGTCAGCCAGGTCTCTGTGACCCACATGGGGTCTGTGGCCAACCAGCACTCCCAGGACCACTCAGAGACCAAGGTCCATCCAGGATCTGTGGCCAACCAAGGTTCCACGGGCAACCAGGACCCCTTGGCCCACCCAGAACCCAACGTTGCTGATGGCTCCATGGTCCTGTTGGACTCAAAGGTCAACAAAGGCTCCATGGCTTGTATAGACTTGAAGGTCCACCAAGACTCTGTGGCCTCCCAAGCCTGTGAGGACCCCCGAGAGCCCAAGGTCAACCAGGACCCCATGGCCAACCAAAGCCCCACTGCCCCTGTAGAGGACAAGGTTAACGAAGACCCCGTAGTGTGTCCAAACTTGAGGGTCCACCAAGATCCTGTGGCCAACCAAGCCCCTGCGGACCCCCAAGAGCCCAAGGCCAACCAAGATCCCATGGACCACCTTGACACCCAGGTTGGCCAAGACTCCGTGGCTCTTATAGACTTGAAGGCCTACCAAGCCCCCAGGGCCAATCCAGTGGATCCCCAAGAGACCAAGGTCAACCACGGCTCCACAGCGTGTTTGGGCTTGAGGGTCCACCAGGACACTGTGGCCAAGGGACGCTGCACCACCCGTCCAGGGACTGAGTCCCATCGACCACCCCCACCCACCTGGGCCACCGCGGCCCCCCGCCCATGTCCCCACGTCCCCTCGGGCCCCCGCCTGGGGCTGGTGCTGCTGACGCTGGGGTCCCTCGTGCTGCCCTGTGCCTGGGGGTCGGCACTGGAGTTCGGGGGCGCCCCAGGACAGTGGGCGCGCTACGGGCGGTGGGCGCCGGGCGCGGGGGGGCAGCTCAGCTTCCGCCTCAAGACCAACGTGACACGGGCGCTGCTGCTGTACCTGGACGACGGTGGCAACTGTGACTTCCTGGAGCTACTGGTGGCCGAGGGCCGGCTGCGGCTGCGCTTCGCCATTGCCTGTGCTGAGCCCGCCACGCTGGAGCCACCAGCGCCGGTCAGCGACGGGCGCTGGCACGCGGTGCTGCTGACCCGGCACGCGCGGCACGCGGCGCTGGCCGTGGACGGGGAGGCGCGGGCGGCCACCGTGCGCTCCAAGCGCCCCGACATGGCCGTGGCCAGCGACCTGTTCGTCGGGGGGATCCCGCCCGACGTGCGGCTCTCGGCGCTGACGCTCAGCACCGTCAAGTACGAGCCACCGTTCCGCGGGTGGGTGGCCGACCTGCGGGTGGGCGACGCGCCGGCGGCGCTGCTGGGGGCCCAGGGGGTCCGGGGCGACGGTGACGAGCGCTGTGCCCACCACCCACCCTGCGCCCATGGCGGCCGCTGCGCCCTGCACCGCGGGGAACCCCGCTGCGACTGCACCGGCACCGGCCACCGCGGGCCCTTCTGCGAGGAAGGTGAGGGCGCGGGGAAGGCGGGAGTTGGGGAGTCGTGGGAGGGGTGGCGGCTGTGGTGGGTGCGAAACTAGCTGGGGTCCTCATGTCCTGGTATTTCTCCATGTTCTTGCCGCATTGGGCACCTCCGCAACATTGGGCGTCACCGTGTTCCTCCATGTTCTTGTGTCCTCGTGTTGTTGCATCCCCGAGTCTCTCCATGTCTTTGTGTCTTCCTGGTGTTGTGTGTCCTCACGTGTCCACACATGTCTTTCTCCGTGTCCTCGTGGCACTGACCACACTCCATGGTGTTGGTTGTGTCCTCGTGCTGCTCATCACGCTGTTTCTCCCCATCTCCCCTGGTGTTGCACGTCCTCTTATCACGGTGTTCTCGTGTCTTTGAACTTGTGGAGTTCTGTGTCTTCTCAGTGTCCTCGTGGTGTTGGGTGTCCTCATGACATTGTGCCCTGGAGTTGCTCCATGTCCTCGTGTCCTCCTGGTTCACACGTCCTCTGTCCCTGTGTCCTTGTGTCACCTCTTCCTGCCACTGTGTGTCCCCATGTCCTGATGTCCTTCCTTACCCTTATGCTGTTGCATGTCCACACATGACCCCCCATGATCCTCCTGTCCCGCCCTGGTCCTTGTGTCTCTCCCTGTCCTGTTGTCCTTCCATGTCCTCATGTCCCCATCTTTGCCTGTTGTGCCCTTGTGCCACACAGAGAGGGTGGGTGGGTCAGGATCCCCCTGGCAGGGGGTTGACAGGAGTTTGGGGACCCCCAGCCCCTCCCTGGAGTGTCACCCCCCCATGTTTACCGGTGTAATTGCACACCCTGGTGCCCCCACCCGTCCCCAGGACTTGCACACCCTCATGCCATTGCATGTCCCTGTGGGCCCTCGTGCAAGGCACCCAGGCCTGGGTGACCTCAGGGGTGACTGGGACAGCTGGGTGTGCCCTGGGTGGGCTCTGGGCATGCCCTGGGCATGGGGGTCCCTCGTCTGGACCCGCCCTCGTGCAAACACGCCCTCGCACACGTCCCCAGGACCCGGGGACAACCGCTCGGTGTCACCGTGGTGACAGCATCCTCTGGGCGCGTTGCCAGGGCCGGTTGCCATGGCGCTGCCGGGGCTGGGTACCCATTGCCATGGCGATGCTCGGGCCTGTCTCCATGGCGACGGTTGTCATGGCATCACAGGATGCTCCCTCTGCGTCCTTGAGGGGGGAGAGAGACAGGGACAGGGGAGTGGAGGGTGCCCTGGGGTGGCACCATGGGGTACACGACCCCTGGGAGGGCAGGGGGGTTCTATGGGGTGTGCCAAGGGGATGCAGCCCCTGGAGGGTGCTGTGGGGTGCACTGTGGGGTGCACAGGCCCTGTGGGGTGTGCTATGGGGTGCTGTGTCCTTGTGGACTGTGTTAGAGGGTGCTGGGTCCCTGTGGGGTGCACTATGGGGTGTGCAGCCCCCAAGGGGTGCTTTAGGGTGCTGTGGGGTGCACTATGGGGTGCAGGGCCCCCGTGGGATGCTTGTGCAGTGCCTTGTGCCATGTGGGGTCCCCATGGGTGTGTACAGGGCGTGCCAACCTTCCCTTGGGGTGTGATTTCCTCCCTGGGAATGCAAACCCCTCTTGGGGGCTGCAAACCCCCAGGGACACCATGCAGGGCGTGCAAACCCCCCCGGGACATGGGGCAGGGTGTGCAAACGGCACCAGGGTGTGCAAACACCCCCCCAGGACGTGTGAACTCTCCTTTGGGGTGTGCACCCCACACACACGCTCTGCCCCGCCCCAAAGGTCATGCCGAGGTCGCAGGGGTGGGAGGGGGGCGGGTCATGAGGACACAGTGGGGACACAGGAGGGTCCTGGGCACTAACGGCTCTGCCCCTCCCCCTCCACTGCCCCCCCGGGACCCCCAGAGGAAGAACCCGCGGTGGAAGGTGAGTCAGGGCTGTGTGAGGGGGGCGTGTTGGGGGGTGAGGGGCGTGCACAGCGGGGCGGGGTGGGGGGTTTGTGGCTCAGCAAAGGGGCAGGAAGAGGTACAGGCGTGACAGGGGTGTCACCCCGGGGCCCTGGGGAGCTGGGGGGCCTCGTGTGTCACGAGGGGTCACGAGGGGTCACGAGGCATCCCAAGGGGGTGCTTGTGAAAGGCAAAGGTCTATGGGGTGTGAGGGGGAGGTGCTTGCACGAGGGGGCGGGGCCACAACAGAGGGCAAGGCTGTGAAAAAGGGGCGGGGCCCACACAAGGAGCACCACCCTCTGCCCTGGCCATGACATCACTCTCCGGGTGGCCCAATAAGACGCTGGCATGCAAATGAAGGGGATGGGACTGAGCCAATGAAGCGAGGCTCTGCTGTCCAGGGGGTGGGGCTATGCAAATGAGGGCAGAGCTGATGGAAAATGGGAGGGGTGGGAAGGATCACAGACTGTGGCTGGATTGGGTGAGCTCAGCCCCGCTCCTACACGAGGGCCGGGGATTGGATGAGACCCCACGAGGGGCGGGGCTTGCACAAGTGCACACAAATTGGTGTGACCTGTTGGATGGGCGGAGCCTAAGCAGGGAGCATGGTCTGTGTGGTGGGCGTGGTCAGTGCAGAGGCAGTGGGTTTTACAGGGGCGGGGCCTGTACAAAGGGCGGGACCCGCATCCACGTGCACCACACGAGGCCCTCCCGGAGCCCCCCCCTGGCCAAGGGTCCCGGGGTGGGGGAGGGTCCCCGCGCCAGGGGCGGCCCCGCCCCCCCGTGTCTCATCCCCTCCCCCACCCCCGGCTTTTCCCCGAAACCTCAGAAAAAGGGGAAAAACCCGCGGGAAGGCAGAGGGGGGGAAGGGCAGCGCTGCCTGCGTGGCCCCGCCCCCCCCGCGCTTGTCCCCGCCCCCTGCCCCTCCCACCCCCCCGGCATCGCCCGATGCCGTCACAAGTTAAAGGAGGTTTAAGTTGTGACGGGGCCCCTCCCCCACCCGGGGCCCCTCCCTCCCCCCTGGGACTTTCGGTCATTTTGGGTTTTTTGGTTAATTTTTACTTTTTTTAATTCTGATTTTTTTATTTTTGTCTTTTTAAATTAATTTCTCTTTCATTCCCATTTTCCCCTTTTGTTCCCATTTTGCCGCTTTTCCTTTACTTTTTCTTTTTATTTCCCTTTTTTCTTTTACTTTTCTCATTATTTCAACTTTATTATTTTGCCTTCTTTAATTATTTTTCATTTCTTATTAATAGTTGTTATTTTATTATTTCCCCTTTTTTCGTGACTTTCCCTTTATTTTTATTATTTTCCCTTTTTTACATATTTTCCCTTCTTTAAATTATTTTCCCTTTTTATTTTTTCCTTGTTTTATTCCTCTTCATTTTTAATAACAGTTCCCCCTTTTTTAGCATTTTCTCCTTATTTTAATTATTTTTCTTCTAAAAATTGTTTTCCTCTCTTGAATAATTTTTTTTTAATATTTTCCCCTTTTGAATCTGATTTTTCTTTTTTATCTCCCTTTTTTGCTTTGCCTTTCTCACTGGTTTTCTTCTTTATTTTCTCTCTTGTATTAGTTTCCCTTTTAAAATTATTTTTCCTTTTCCCACTTTTTTCTATTTTAATTTTTTGCTCTTTTCCCTTATTTTGCTGATTTCACCCTTTTTATCAATTTCCCCCTTTCCCTTGCTTTGACCCTTTTCACTTTTTTCCTCTTTCTCCTTTTTCCTCCCTTTTCCCTTTCGTCCCTTTTCCTTTTTCCCCTCCTTTCCCTACTTTTCTTTTTTTCTGTTTTCCGTTTTTCCATTTTTCTTTTTTTTCCCGTTTTTCTCTTTCTCTGCTTTTTCTCCCTTTCGTTTTCTTTCAACACTTTTGTTTCCTTTCCCATTTTCCCCCCAATTTCCTTTTTCCCGCCACTTTTCCCCATTTCCCTCCCCGCTCCGAGCACCTCCCCCTCCCCTTCCCCCCCCGTGTTTAACCACTTTTCTTTCCCCAAAATTTTCCCTTTTCCCATCACTTTGGCTTTCGTTCTCCGCACCTCCCCCTCGTCCCTCCCCCTCCCTCGCCCCGTCCCCTCCCTCCCCTCCCTCCCCCCCAGGTCCCGCCCACCTGCGACTCACCGGCCAAGGTAAAGACGCGCCCTCGGGCCCCTTCCCCACCCCCATCCTCATCATCCTCCCCCTCCCCTCCCTCCATCCCCCCCATGTCCCTCCATCGTGTCTGTGGCTCGTGCGACACGGGGGGAGGGGCGGCCGCCTCGCACGGGGACGAGGGGGGTGGGGGGGATGGTGGAGGGGGGTGGGGTGGGATGGGATGGGATGGGGGAAGGGGCAGCCCCTTCCATGAGCCCTCGTGCAAGGAGGGGGTGAGGGCAGCAGCCCCTCGCACGAGGCCTGGGGGGCTCCCCCTCACCCCATGAGGGCCGGGGGTGCATTTGAGCCCCCCACGCACGAGGGGGGCCGGAGGGTCCTGCACCTCAACCCTCCCCGAGGAGTGGGGTCCTTGCATGGGCATGGGGGTGTGGGATTGGGTGGCCCCTCGTGCGAGGACCTTGAGGGTCCCCTTGCCCCGGCCCGGGGGTCGCACACCTGTGCACACCTGGGCCCCCCCTGACGTGCCCCTTCCCCAGGGCCCGCCGAGGTCGCTGAGGGGGGGCCCGGCCGCGGCGCCGGCGAGATCCAGCAAGCGGCAAAAGGTCAGTGAGGCGTGACCCTCCCCACTCACCGGGGACCCCCCCTAGATCCTCCAGGAGCCCCCCTGTCCCCCTGGACATCTGGGTCCCCTTGGGGCCACCCACCCACACCTTGTCCCCCCCCAGGCCGCGCCGAGTACGTGGCCACGTTCCGGGGCAGCGAGTTCTTCTGCTACGACGTGTCGCGGTCGCCGGTGCAGAGCAGCGCGGACGAGCTGGCGCTGGCGTTCCGCACGCGGCAGCGCCACGGGCTCCTGCTCCACACCGGCCGCGCCGCCGACTTCCTCAACCTGTCGCTCAAGGCCGGCGCCGTGTGGCTCGTCATCAACCTGGGCGCCGGTGCCTTCGAGGCGCTGGTGGAGCCCGTCAACGGCAAGTTCCACGACGGCGGCTGGCACCACGTGCGCGTCACGCGCAACCTGCGGCAGGTACGGCAGGGGAGGGCAGGGGAGGGGAGGGGGGCGGTCCCAGAGGGGGCAGCTGGGAGCGATGAGAGCCTTGGGCAGCCACCCGGCTGACGGTCTTGGCAGCTCCCCAGCTGGGAGCACTTGGAGCAATGGGAGCCTTGGTCAACCGCCCGACTGGGAGCACTGGGAGTAATGGTGGCCTCGATGAGCTTCCCAACTGGGAGCTCTGGGAGCAATAGGAGCCCTGGTCAACCATCCATGACCACTGGGCATTCAGCTGAGCTCTCCAGCTGGGAGTACTGGGAGCAATGGCTGCCTTTGTCGGCTCCCCAACTGGGAGCGCTGGGAGTGACGGGAGCTTTGGGCAAGAGCCCAACTGGGAATACCAGATGGCTTGGCCAGCTCCCCAACTGGGAGCACTGGTTGTCTTGGTGAAGTACCCAACTGATAGGATTGGGGGTCTTGGCCAACCACCCAACCAGGAAATCCAGTTACCTCGATCAGCTCCCCATCTGGGAGCACTGGGTGTTGGGTAAGCTACCATACTGGGAGCACTGGGAACAGTGGGTCCCTTGATGTGCTCCCCAACTGGCAGCAAAGGGTTCCTTAATCACCTCCCCAACTGGGAGCACTGGGAGCCTTGATTGACTACCCAACTGGGAGGACCAGTGCCTTGGTCAGCTCCCCAGCTGGGAGCACTGGTTGCGTTGATCGCTCCCCAACTGGGAGCACTGGTTGCTTTGGTCAAGCCCCAGCTGGGGCTTACGGACATGCGGGTCAACCACCCAACTGGGAGCACTGGGTGCCTTGGCCACCTCCCCAACTGGGAGCACTGGCTGCTTTGGTCAACCACCCAACCGGGAGCATTGGGAGCACTGGGATTCTTTCAACCACCCAACTGGGAGCACTGGGAGCACTGGACATGTTGGTCAACCACCCGAGCTGGGAGCACCGACAGCAGGATCTCTCCCCAACTGGGAGCGCTGGTTCCTTGGACCCTCCCAAAGTGGGAGCACTGGACACGGGGGTCCCTGCCCGACCCGGGCTCCCCGTGTGGCGACAGGTGGGGGTGGGGGTGCCCCCGCCCCCCCTCTAACAACTCTCTGCTTCTCTCCCCCAAGGTGGGCGCCGCCCCTCCCCCCCCCGTGCAACGCCCCCCCACCCCCTCCTTGTGCAACGCCCCTCCCCCCCTGTGTGTGCGCGTGCCACTAACACGCTTCCCGCCGCGGGGCCCCCCCCCACTAACCTCCCGCCCCCGACTAATCCTGGGGGGGCCCCCCCTTAACGAAAACAACCGACCCCCGACCCCCCCCAACGCCCCCAAACGTCACGTTTGTGTTTTGTCCTTCTCTCGCCGCCAGCACGCAGGGATCGGACACGCTATGGTAAACAAACTGCATTACCTGGTAGTTATCACTCTATTGTTACTCCTTGGCTTCGCCGTGGCCCCACCCCCACCTTTTGGGGCCAATCCGGGGGATTTTGGGCAATTTTCACCCATCCGCCATCTTGCGGCCGAGCTTCGGCTCCCTCATGCCAAAAAGAGCTGGTTTCCCCCCCAAAAAAAATCCTTCCTGAGAGGGCGTGTGTTACTCGATGGGGGTGATGTGGCACCCCAACCCATCCCCCACCCCATTTTGGGGTGAATTTTAGAGGTTTTGGGCAATTTTCACCCATCCACATTTTGTGGCCGAGCTTCAGGTCCCTGACGCCAAAAATATCCATTTCCCCTCCAAAAAAAAATCCTGCCTGGGGTCAGGAAGGGCTGATTTCCCCCAAGGGAGTGATGTGTGGTCCCACCTCCCCCCATTTTGGGATGAATTTTAGGGTTTTGGGGCAATTTTCCCCCAGTGCATCATCTGGGGTGAAGCCTCGGCTCCCCGGTGCCCAAACAAGGCATTTTCACCCCAAAATCCCACCCGGGGAGGCTCCTGTTCCCTCGGAGGCTGATGTGCAGTCCCACGTCCATTTTTTGGGGTGATTTCTTGGGATTTGGGGCAATTTGATAGCAACTTCCCCCCAGACACAGCCAAGCCTCAGGTCCCCGACGCCAAACCCGGCAGATTTCCCCCCAGAAAGCCAGTGGGAGTCTGGGGAGGCCGGATTTCCTCGAGCGGAGGATGGAGGGTCCCAAATTCACCTCCTTTCAGGGCGAATTCTTGGGATTTGGGGCAATTTGCCTGATCTGCCACCTCGTGGCCAAGTCGCGGCCCTGCAGGGCCAAAACCAGCCGGTTTTCCCCCAAAATCCCTCGCGGGGAGGCGTTATTCACGGGGCGGATGTCACACTCCCCCCGCGCCGCCCCCGTTTTGAGGTAATTCCTTTGGATTTTGGCCCATTTTTGCCCCTCTCTCCGCAGGGAGCCCCGCCCCTTTCTAGCCCCCCTAAACCAGCCGCTTTCACCCCAAACCCGCCCCAGGGGGTGTCAGGGCCGCAGGGAGTGGGTGACATTTTTTGGGTGCCCCCTCCCCAAATCGAGGACGGAAACGGCGTTTTCAGGACAAGCTGCCGCCCCTCCCCCGCCCCCCGCGCAGGCAGCGGGGCCGCCCCTCCCCCTCCCGGACCCCCAAATCCCCCCGGGGTCGGGTCAGGCCCCGCTGCCTGCGCCGCGTTCCCTGCACGGCCCCGCACGCCCTTGCACGGCCTCACTAACACTGTGACCTGCCCGGCCTTCCTCCCCTGCCCTGCTCCTCATCCTCATCCTCCTTCCCCTCCTCATCCCCCCCGGGGGCACCGGGGCGCCCCCACTGCGGGGGGAGGGGCGGGGGGGCTCCACGGGACACGAGTGGGGGGGTTCGGGAGTCGTGCACAGGTATGTGTGTGGGGGGGGGGGGTGTACAGGTGTGTGCATAGGTGTGTGCACAGGTGTGACCGTGTGTGTGTGTGTGTGTGTGTGCACAGGTGTGACCGTGTGTGTGTGTGTGTGTGTGTGTGTGCACAGGTGTGTGCACAGGTGTGACCATGTGTGTGTGTGTGTGCACAGGTGTGACCGTGTGTGTGTGCACAGGTGTGACCGTGTGTGTGTGTATGTGTGTGTATACAGGTGTGACCGTGTGTATGTGTGTGTACAGGTGTGACTGTGTGTGTGTGTGTGTGCACAGGTGGTACCATGTGTGTGTGCACAGGTGTTACTCTGTGTGTGTGCACAGGTGTGACTCTGTGTGTGTGCACAGGTGTGACCATGTGTGTGTGTGCACAGGTGTGACCACGTGTGTGTGTGTGCGTGTCCATGTGCGTGTGCTCACACGTCAGAGCTGCCTCGGGGCTGCCCCGGTCCCTCCCAGGGCCCCGCTGCCCCCCTGCACGCCCCCACCCCGTTCCTCGCACACCCCTCACCCACGCGCTTGCACACTCCTCGCACACGTGATGCCCTTTGCGCACCCTCTTCACAGCCCTCGCACACGTGTGACGCCCTTTGCACACCCCCTGCACGCCCCGGCACACGTGTGACATCCTTTGCATGCCCCTCGCACGCCCCCCGTGAGCTCCCCCCACTAACGGCCGAGTTTGTGTCTGAGCTTCGTTCTGCCCCGGGACCCCCCAAAACTCGTTACTAACCCCCCTTCCCCCCCCGTGTCACCCCCCCCGTGTCACCCCCACCCGCCCCACCTCGTCACCCCACTCCCATCCTCACTTGGGGGGTTCCTTGAGGGGGTCCCCTCTGGAACAGCAGGAATTAGGGGGCCTTGGATCCCCCCCCCCTGCACCAGGAGTGCCCACAGGACCCCCCAACGAGACCCCCCATTGTCACCCCCTTGAACCGTCCTTCCCCTCCAGGTGCCCCCCAAGACCCCCCAGACCCTCATCGTCCCCATCACCCTCTACGTCTCCAGTGTCCCCCATGCCCCTCATCATTCCCCCCCCCACACATCACCCCCCATCCTCGTCTCCCACCACTCCTCCCCCCAGACCCATCACCCCCAACGTCACCTCCCCCAGCCCCCCGTCCTCCACTGTCCCCCATTTCTCCCATCACCCTCCATGCTCCCGGACATCCCCATTGCTCTCCATCACCCCCTGCTCCCATCTCCCCCTCACCCCTTTCCCCCCAACCCCCTTCCCACCCCCCCGTTTTGGGGTGCCCCGGCCATCCGGGGGGTCCCCGCTGAGGCCGCGCCGCTCATGCCGCAGGTGACGATCTCGGTGGACGGGATCCTGACCACCACGGGCTACACGCAGGAGGATTTCACCATGCTGGGCTCCGACGACTTTTTCTATGTGGGGGGGTCCCCCAACACTGCCGACCTGCCGGGGTCCCCCGTCAGCAACAACTTCATGGGCTGCCTCAAGGACGTGAGTCTGGGGGGACACGGGGGGGCTCAGGGACCCCCCTTCCCTCATTTCCCCCCCCGGTGGTGTCCAGGTTCATGGGGCATGGTGGGGCGTTAGGGGAACCCCGAGTCCCCCCGTGACTCCCCCGCCCCCCCTCGTCGTTGATGTCCAGCTGTATGGGGTGCAGTGGGACCACGGTGCGTGGGCTGTGGCTCACAGCGAGGTTTTGGGACTCCTGAGACCCCCCCGACTCCCTGTGTTCCCCCTGCGGGTGGTGTACAGGTGCTTGGGGTACAGTGGGATGTTGGGGACCCCCCTGGCCCCCCGACTCACCTGTCTCTCCCATTTCCCCCCCCGCAGGTTGTGTACAAGAACAACGACTTCAAGCTGGAGCTGTCGCGGCTGGCGCAGGAGGGGGACGCGCGGGTGACGCTGCACGGGGCGCTGCTGTTCCACTGTGACCCCCCCCCGGCGCTCGACCCCGTCACCTTCGCCACCCCCCAGGCACACCTGGCACTGCCCACCTGGCCCCCGGCCCGCGCCGGCTCCGTGTCCTTCGACTTCCGCACCACGGAGCCCAACGGGGTCCTGCTCTTCGGGCAGGGCCCTGCCCGCGACCCCCCCGCAGCCCCCCGGGGGCCGGCCCCGCCGCCCCCCGACTTCCTGGCGCTGGAGCTGCTGGACGGGCACCTGTACCTGCTGCTGGGCATGGGCGCGGCGGGGCTGCGGCTCCGCGCCAGCGCCCGCAAGGTCACGGACGGAGAGTGGTGCCACGTGGACGTGCAGCGCGACGGGCGCAAGGGTGAGGGGCCGGGGGCCGAGGGGGGAGTCGGGGGTGGCAAGGGGGGGGGCTCAGGGGGCAGCGAGGGGCAAGGGTGGGAGTACAAGGACAGGTGGGTGCTCAGGGAGGTGCCCAGGGAGGGTCTGCACAGGTGTGAGGGGTGGAGTCCAAGGAGAGGTCACAGCTCTGCAGGGTGGGCACAGAGGGTTTGGGGGTGTGGGGGCTGTACAGGTGCAGGTCCCAGGTGTGCAGGGGGTTGTGCAGGTGGGAGGTGTCTCCCCTATCCCTCCCTTTGTCGTGCACCTGGTGCACCCCAATATCCCTCTGCGTTTTCCCCCCTTTCCCCTGGGCTCGGTGTCCATGAACGGCCACAGCACCCCCTGACCCCCCATACCCCAATACTGACCCCCGCACGTCCCCCCCAGGCTCGGTGTCCGTGAACAGCCGCAGCACCCCGTTCCTGGCCAGCGGGGACCGCGACGTGCTGGACGTGGGCGCAGAGCTGTACCTGGGGGGGCTCCCCGAGGGCCGGCCCGGCCCCCCCGCGCCCCCCGAGCTCTGGGCTGCGGGGCTGCGCCTCGGCTTCGTGGGCTGCGTGCGGGACCTGTTCGTGGACGGGCGGAGCCGCGACGTGCGGGCGCTGCTGGGGCCCGGGGGGGCCCCGGGGGTCGTCCCGCTGTGCGCGCGAGACCCCCCCCGGCTGTGCGCGAGCGGGCCCTGTCGCAACGGAGGGACCTGTCGCGAGGGCTGGAACCGCTTCGTGTGCGACTGCCGCGGCACCGGCTACCTGGGGCCCCGCTGCGAGACAGGTGAGGGGGGGACGGGGGCATCAGGGGTGCCCCAAGGTGGAGGGGTCACCCTGGGGGGCCTGGGACCCCCTGAGCACTTGGGTCCCCCCGACACCTGGAGATGGGGGTCCCCAGACCGAGGGGGTCCCCCCAGGTCCCCACAGAGGGGGTCCCCACATATCCAGTGCCAGGGTCCCCCCTCTCTGCCCCCCACCCGAGGCCGCAGTGCTGAGCTGTGATCTCCAGGGTCCCCTGGCCACGGGGGTCCCTGTGCCGGGGGGTCCTGGTGCCAGGGGTGATGGGGGTTCCCCTGTCCCCGCAGAGGCCGCGGTGCTGAGCTACGATGGCAGCATGTACCTGAAGGTGCAGGTGCCGGGGGAGCAGACGGAAGCCGAGGACGTGTCCCTGCGCTTCATGTCCCCCCGCGCCTTCGGCCTCGTCCTGGCCACCACCTCGCGCCACTCGGCCGACACCCTGCGCCTCGAGCTGGACGGGGGGCGCATGAAGCTCACCCTCAACCTGGGTGAGCCCCCCGGGACCCCCCAAATGCCCCCAGTATGGTCCGACCCCAAAACCCTCCCTGGAAACCTCCCTGAAATCATCCCAAATGGGGCCCGAGTCGGTTCTTGTCACCCCAAAACAGCCAAAATAGTGCCTGGGACCCCAAAATAGTGCCTGGGACCCCAAAATTGCTCAGCTGCTGCCTGGGATCCTGGAATGATGTTCAGGACTTGGTGCCCAAATCAGTTCTCATGACCCCAAAAATGGTCAAGTTGGTTCCTGGGACCCCCAAACATCCAAACATTGGCCAGTTCAGTGCTCGTGGCTCCAAAACATTCAAGTTGGGGCCTGGGACCCCAAAATGATGTTAAAAACCCTAAAATGATCCCTGAATCCGTTCTCTTGACCCTGAAATGATCAGGATTGTGTCTGGGACCCCCAAAATGGTGTCCAGGTCCCAAAAATGTTTCCCAAAAGGTGCCTGAGTTGTTTCTTGTGGCCCCAAAATGTTCAAGTCAGTGCATGGGGCCCCAAAACGTCCCCCAGTGGGCACCCTGAATGGTGCCCA
Source organism: Pyrocephalus nanus (assembly GCA_038380795.1). Classification (NCBI taxonomy): domain Eukaryota; kingdom Metazoa; phylum Chordata; class Aves; order Passeriformes; family Tyrannidae; genus Pyrocephalus; species Pyrocephalus nanus. Next base: position 139,546 of record JAWZSU010000046.1, read on the forward strand.
GGTCCCAAAAATGGTGCCCAAGCACCCCAGAATCACACCTGGGACTCCCAGCCAGGCTGAGAGGGAATTAAGTGAGCCGACTCGTCACCCCCATCCCCGTCGAGTCCCGTCGGGTCCCCTCCCCCCTCCCCTGGTTTGGGGCCTTCGTGACCCCCCCGCTGCCACGTGGGGCACAGCGCTGGGACCCCCCAAGGGGTTGAGAGTCCCCCCAAGAGATTGGGGTCCCCCCCCAGGGTTGGGGATCTCCCCTTCAGCCCCTTCCACTGGGGGGGACCCCCATGGGGCTGCAGGTCCTCTATGGGGTGGGGAACCCCCCATGGGATTGGGGTCCTCCTGTGGGATTAGAGACCCCCCAATGGAATCAGGGGACCCCCCATGGGATCAGGGACCCCCCCCCCATGGAATTGGGACCCCCCATGGGATTGGGGACCCCCCCGGTCCTGGCGTTTGCCCCCCCCCGCCCCGCAGCGGTTGACGAGGGGGGACCCAGCCCTGGGTGCTGGATCCCAGTGGATCTCCCCTGATCCCTGGGATCCCCCGGGCTGGGCCCTCAGGGCGGCCGTGACCCCCCAAGAGGTGCCAGAGACCCCCCAGTCCCTCCCAGACTGGCTGCTGGCCTAACCCCAGCCCAGTCCCATCCCAATTCCATCCCAATCCTGGTCTATCCCAGTCCAATCCTGCTCTCCATCCCAATCCTAGTTCCCATCCCATCTCCATCTGAACTCCAGATCAGTCCCAATCCACTCGCCATCCCAGTCCAGTTCCAGTTCCATTCTCAGTCCCATCCCCATCACGGTTCTCATCCCAGTCCCAGTCCAGTCCTCATCCCATCCCACCCCAGTCCCTCCCAGTGCCCCCCACTGGCACCTCGCCCCCCTGGCCGCCCCCCCCCCGTCCCCGGGGCGCCCCTGGCGGCGGCAGCGAAGGACCTGACCCGTGTCTTCTCTTCCCAGACTGTGTCCGCGTGGGCTGTCACCCCAGTAAGTGCCACCCCTGCCCCCGGGACACCCCAGAGCCCCCAAAACCCCCCCGGACACCTCCCCAGGACACCCCACAGGAACAACCCTCTGAAATCCCGGGACACCCCCTGACCCCCTCAACCTTTCTGGAGCACACGAAACCCACCCCGGGGACCACCAACCCCAAAAAACCTCCCCCAACTTCCCCCTTGAGTGCCTGGGTCACCCCCCTATGTGTGTGACAGGTGTGTGTGGACAAGGGGGAGGGGGCTGGGTGTTTAGGGGTGTGCACACACGTGTGTGTGTGTTCAGGTGTGTGCACATGTGTGTGCAGGAGGTGTGTTTTAGGGGTGTGCTCATGTGTGTTCAGGCATGTGCCAGATGTGTCCAGGTGTGTGCCAGGTGTGTTCAGGTGTGTTCAGGTGTGTGCCAGGGGTGCCCAAGGGTGTCCAGGTGTGAGCACACATGTGAGCACACGTGTGCACGGGGTCCATGTGTGGTGTTTGTGCGTGTGCCGCTGACAGCTGCTCACCAGGGCGTGCAGGGGGTGTTTGCAGGTGTGGGTGTTGTCACCTGGCTGTGCATGTTCACCTGGTGTCCCCGGTGTCCCCTGGTGTCACTGGGAGCCCTGGCATCACCCGGTGCTGCTCAGTGTTGAGTCACCTGGTGTCACCCGGTGTCACGATGTCACTGGTGTCACTGTTGCCACACTGTCACTGGTGTCAGTGTCACCCGGTGTCACTGGGTGCTGTGGAGTCACCAGCACAGCAGTGTCCCTTGGTGTCCCCAGTGTCACTGGTGTCCTAGTGTCCCAGTGTCCCCAGTACAGTGATGCCCCCCTGATGTTCCCATGGTATGTCGATGTCCCGGTGTCCCCTGGTGTCCCGGTGTCCCCTGGTGTCCCGGTGTCCCCCAGTGTCCTGGTGTCCCCAGTGTCCCGGTGTCACCCGGTGCCCGTGTCCCCGCTGCCCCCAGGCAAGGGCCCCGAGACGCTGTTTGCGGGGCAGCGGCTGGACGACAACGAGTGGCACTCGGTGCGCGTGGCCCGGCGCGGGCGCAGCCTCCAGCTTGCCGTCGACAACGTCACCGTCGAAGGTGACACCGCGGGGACGGCGCGGGCAGATGGGGGTGGTGGGATGTGGGGGCAGGGGGATGGGGGGTGCTCAGGCCACGGGGCCCGTGGGGACATGGATGAAGGTCTGTGGGGACATGAGGAGATGAGTGCACAGGTCCCTGGGGACGTGGAGGGGCGGGGGCGACGTGGCCAGGTCGGCAGGGACACGGCTGTGTGTCCCCTGGCATGTGGTGCCAGGTCCATGGACAAAGGTCTGTGGGGGCACGAGGCAATGGGTGACCAGGTCAATGGGGACATGGCCAATGGGGCTGCGGGTCCGTGGGGGCGTGGGTGAAGGTCTGTGGGGCTGGGTGGCGATGGGTGCACAGGGCCCTGGGGATGGGGGTGCACAGGGACGAGGTCACCAGGTCCATGGGGATGTGGTGCACGGCATGGAGGTCCACGGGGTGCACGAGGACACGGGGCTGTGGCACATGGGACCGCAGCTCAGCGGGTCCTTGGGTGCCCGGTGACCGCCCCCTGCTCCCCCCGTTCCCACAGGGCAGCTGTCGGGCTCGCACACCCGCCTGGAGTTCCACAACATCGAGACGGGCATCGTGACCGAGCGGCGCTTCCTGGCCGTGGTCCCGTCCAACTTCCTGGGCCACCTGAGCGGACTGGTGTTCAACGGGCTGCCCTACCTGGACCTGTGCCGGGACGGCGACATCAGCTCCTGCGAGCTCAACGCGCGCTTCGGCCGCCGCGCCATCGTGGCCGACCCCGTGGCCTTTGGAGGCCGTGGCTCGTACGTGGCGCTGGCCACGCTCCAGGCTTTCGCCTCCTTCCACCTCTTCTTCCAGTTCAAGACCACGGCGCCCGACGGGCTCATCCTCTTCAACGGCGGCAGCGGCTCCGACTTCCTCGTCGTCGAGCTCGTCAAGGGGTGAGGGGGCACTGGAGGGCTCCGGGGGAACTCTGGGGGGGCCTCAGGGTCCTTTGGTACCACCTGGGGAACACCAGGGATCCCATTACCCTTCTGGGGATCTCAGGGACTTTCCCAGACCTTGGGGGCACCAGTGAGGTCCTGGGGCCCTTGGCGACCTCCTGAAGCCCCTCGGGACCTCAGAGACCACTCAGGACACCAGGAGGGTCCTGGGGACTTCGGGGACCACCTGGGGACCTCAGGGACCTCCTCAGCCTCATCCAACCGTGGGACCCCTTGACCCCCTGACCCCTCATGGACTCCCCACCCCAAGTGCCCAACCAGCCTTAGGCCCCGCCCCCTCGGCACACGCCACGCCCCCACAATGACCACACCCAGGCCGAGACTGCACCCCTAATCACAGTCACGGTTTGATTTGGGGAGGGGGCTCCTCTCACCTCAGCCCCATCCCCGTTTTTTTACCAAGCCCCGCCCCTTCCACACCACGCCCCATCCCTGGCCACGCCCCCCGGCACAGTAGCACGCCCTGTGTGATTGCCCTTTTGGAGGGGGGGTGTCCCCTCGAGGGAATCCCCTGGGTCCAGGCCCCTCCCCCCGCCCGGACCACGCCCCGTCTGAGGCCCCGCCCCCCACACAGGTACATCCACTACGTGTTCGACCTGGGCGAGGGCCCCTCGCTCATGAAGGGCAACTCGGAGCAGCCGCTGCACGACGGGCGCTGGCACGAGGTGGCCGTGGCTCGGGAGGGGGGGGCCCTGCACGGGCTGCGCGTGGACGGGCGGCCCGTGACCCAGCACGGGCAGGGGGCCCGCGGCCTCCAGCTCAAGGGTGAGCGCCGGGGAGCACCTGGAGGGGGGGTTTAAATGCGGGGGTACCCACGGCGGGGGGGGGGGGATGGACAGGGGAGCACCGGTGGGGGAGCTTCTACAGGGATCACCTGGGGTGGAGGGGGTCACCTTAGTGGGGTCACCCTCGGCAGGGGCACGTGGGGAGGGTGTAAGCCCCTGAGTCCCCGTGGGCAGATGCACCCTGGGGGGCCGGTGGGGTGCAGGGGAGGGGTCTCCCTGCAGTGTGTCCCCCATGGGTTACCCCCCTGCCAGAGGAGCTGTACACCGGGGGGGGGGGGTCAGCCCGGGGCTCTCGGGGGGTGCAGGGGGGGTCCGTGTCTCCTACCCAGCTGACCACCCCCCATGTCTCCCCAGGTGAGCTGTATGTCGGGGGGGTCAGCCCGGGGCTCCTGGGGCGGCTCCCGCGGCTCGTGGCCTCCCGGGGGGGCTTCCGGGGCTGTTTGGCCTCGCTGGACCTCAATGGGCGACTGCCCGACCTGCTCGGGGATGCCCTGCGGCGCGTGGGGGACGTTCGGAGGGGCTGCGACGGTGAGGACTGGGGGGAACGGGGAGGCAGGGTTGGGGTCAAGGAAATGGGGGGCACAGGGGTATGGGGGGCACAGGGGTATGGGGGGTATGGGGATATGGGGGGCACAGGGATATGGGAGGCACAGGGATATGGGGGGCATGGGGATATGGGGGAACAGGGGTATGGGGGGTACAGGGATATGGGGGGAACAGGGGTATGGGGGGCACAGGGATATGGGGGGTATGGGGATATGGGGGGCACAGGGATATGGGGGGCATGGGGATATGGGGGAACAGGGGTATGGGGGGCGCAGGGGTATGGGGGGCACAGTGATATGGGGGGCGCAGGGTTACAGGGGGGTGTCTGTGGCTGGGGGATGGTGTCAGGGGGTGCAGGGGGGGTGCACAAGAGTGGCTTTGGGAGTTGGGGGGGCTCACAAGGGATAAGGAGGTGCACAAGGGTTGGGGGGGTGCAGGGGGGGTGCAAAAAAGTGGATGGGGGGGCAGGAAGAGGTTTGGGGATGCAGGGTGGGGGTTTGGGGGTGCCCGGAGACCAGTGGGGATGCACAAGAGCACACAAAGGTGCCCAGGTCACGGGGGGGAATGAGGGGGGCCCAAAGGCAGGACGGTGTCGGGGGGTGCACACGGTGGGGGTGTCACGAGGAGGGCCCTGCTCTCCTCCATCGGAGCTGGGTTGGGGAGGCCCGGGGGGGTCCCCACAAGCCCCGGTGCCCCCCAGGCCCCAGCACGACGTGCGCCGAGGACTCGTGTGCCCACGGGGGCGTTTGCCTGCAGCAGTGGGACGGGTTCACCTGCGACTGCAGCATGACGGCCTTCGGGGGGGCCGGCTGTGCCGAGCGTGAGTGGGGGGCTGGGGGGCGCGGGGGGGCTGGGAGGGGGGTCTCTGGGGGGCCCAGCTGTGCTGAGCGTGAGTGGGGGGCACTGAGGGGTGCAGGGAGACCGGGGGGGAGCGTGGGGGTCCCTCACACCAGGAGGAACCCGCGCCCCTCTCACGAGGACCCTGCGATCCCCAGGACCGTGCACAGGGGGCAGCTGGCCCCGTGTGGTCTCAGGTGGCCTCGTGTGTCACACGTGTGTCCCTTGCACGGGGGCCTGTGCCCCAGGGCACTTGCACGAGGGCCGTGTGATCTCACGTGTCACACGGGACATGCGTGTCCCTCACACGAGGGTTGTGTGGTCTCACATGTGTCACAGGACACGTGTGGGGGGTGTGTCCCTCCTAGGGGTGTCCGTGGCCCTTGTCCCTTGCACGAGGACTCTGTGCCCCCAGGGCTGTTGCACGCGGGGTGTGAGGTGTCACGTGTGTGTCCCATGGGACACGCGTGTCCCCCACGTGGGGGTGTTCGTGGCTCCGTGTGCCTCACATGGGACACGCGTGTCCCTCGCACGGGGCCCTTGTCCCCCTGTGCCCCCTTTCCCCCCATGTCCCCCCCCGCCCTCCAGGCTCAGGAGGGTCCCTGGTGTTTGCACACACGTGTGGGGCACGAGGGATGTGTGGGGACTGCAACCCCCTCAGCCCTGGGGGGCACCAGTGGGGCAGGACGTGGGTCACGATGACGCCGTGGGACAGGACAAGGGGGGGTGACCCTGGGATGGGGGGCTGGGGCTGCTGGGGGGCACTGGGGGGTCTCTATGGGCTCTGTGGGGCTGCTCTGGGGCTCCATTGACCCCGTGGGGTTCTGTGGGGCTCTGTGGGTCACAAGGTGGGCTCTGTGGGGCTGCCCCGCCCCCCGTGTGTCCCCAGGGGTGCCCGTGGGGGTGTCCGGGGGTCTCTGTGGGGCTGCTCTGGGGCTCCACCGACCCCCGTGGGTCCCTGTCGGTCTCTTGTGGGGCTCACTGGGTCACGGGGGATATTTCTGAGGGTCCCTGCAGGGCTCCCCCGACCCCCCTGGGGGTGTCCGTGGGTCCCCGTGGGTTCCGAGGGAGTCTCTCTGGGGCTCCGTGGGGCTGCCGTGGCTCCCTGTGGGGGCTCCGTCGGGCTCCCCCGCCCCCCGCCGGGGGGTCTGTGGGTTCCCCCTCGTGGGTCGCGCGTGGCCCCTCCCCCCCGGCCCCTCCCCCCGCCCCTCCCCCGCCCCCGCCCCTCCCGCTGCAGCAGCCGCCGCCGCCGCCGCCCCACGGCCGCCCGCGCCCACCGACCCACGGCCCCACCGACCCACGGCCCCACCGGCCCCACCGGCCCCACCGACCCACCGGCCCCACCGCGCCGCCGGAGCCGCCCAGGCCAGAGCCCCCCGGCACAGCCCCCGCTTCATCCCCATCCTCATTCCCATCTCCATCCTCATCCTCATCCTCCCGCAGCCTCCGCCCCACACCGTCCATCTCCCCCCCCTCCTCCGTCCCCCGCCCCACATCGTCCATTCCGGCCCCACATCCCCCCCCCCGTACCCCCCCAGCCCCCCCATCCTCCATCTCCCCCCTCCTCCATCCCCACATCCCGCATCCTCTAAACCCCCCCCGAGCCCCCTCAGCGCCCTCCATCTCCCCCCTCCTCCCTCCCCGCATCCCCGACCCCGCATCGCCCCCGGCCCCACATCTCCCCCCCCCGCCCCACATCCCGCATCCTCCATCCCCGGTCCCGCATCCTCGGCCCGCCCCGGCCCCCACATCGCCCCCGCTCCCGCCCCACATCCCGCATCCTCCATCCCCCCCCCGACCCCCCCATCCTCCGCCCCCCAGGCCCCACATCCCACGTCCATCTCCTCCCCCGGCCCCAGCCCCACATCCCCCCCCCCCGGATCATGCTCGACCCCCTCTGAGCGCCCCCCGCGCCCCCCCCGCCCTGGCCCCCCCCGCGCCGGGGCCCCCCCGCGCCCCCCCCCCGCATGCGCTGAGCCCCGGGGGGGGGATCCAGACCCCCCGCGGGGGGGGCTCTCGGCGCCCCCCGGCCCCGCTGCCCAGGGGGGGTCGGGACCCCCCGGGCCCTTTGGGGGCACCGCCGCTTTTCTAGGGGAGGGGGGACGCCCCCCCCAGCCCCATTTCGGGGGCGTTTGGGCCCCCCCGGCCCCAATCTAGGGGGAGGTTTGGACGATCCTTCCCCCCCCCCCCCATTTGAGAGGATTCAGGGCTTCCCCAGACCCCATTTTAGGGGAATTCTGCCCCCCCGACCCTTTTGGGGTGATTGCCCCCCCCCGGCCTTATTTTAGGGGGATTTGCCCCCCTCACCTTTTTAAGGGGGGACTGGGGCCTCCCTGGCCCTATTTGAGAGATATTTGTTCCCCCCCTCAGCCCCATTTCAGGGGGGTTTGGGGTAACTCAGGGCCTCCCCCAGCCCCATTTTCGGGGTGACCCGGGACCCTTCCCCAGCCTCGTGGGTGAATTTTGGGATCCTTGAGACTCACAGGGGGATTCAGGGACCCCCCCAACCCTTGTGGGGTGACCCAGGGCCCAGGTTCAGGGGGATTTGGGGCTTTTCCCACTCGAGGTCTGGGGCTGCCTCCCCCAGCCCCATTTTTGGGCTGATTTGAGGTCTCCTCATCCCAATTTTGGGCTTGAGACCCTTCCCCCCAGCTGCATTTTGGGTGTCCACCCTCCTCAGCCCCATTTTCGGGTTCAGCATCCCCCAGACCTTCTTTTAGGCCACAACCCCCTTCAAACCCCATTTTTAGGGTTCAATAACCCCCCCAGGACCTCATTTTGGGGCAAAACACCCTCCCTTTACCACCCCTTCCCATTTTGGGGCTCAATCCTTCCTAAACCCCCCTTTTGGGGGTCTCACTCCCTCCCCTCCACCTCCACCCCCATTTGGGGGCTCCCTCTCTCCCTTCACCCCCATTTTGGGGTCTAAACCTCCTCCATCCTCCCTTTTGGGGACAACCCCCTCCCTTCACCACCAGCCCCCCATTTTTGGGGCCACCCCCTCCTTCTCTCCCTTCACCCCCCCCATCACCCCCCACCCACCTGGGGGCTCCCCTTCTGCCTTCACCCCCTCATTTGGGGACCCCACACCTGCCCCCCCTATTTTGGGGCTCAGTCCTTCCTAGACTCCATTTTGGGGGTCTGACCCCCTCCCTACACCCCCCCCCCTCCTTATTGTGGGGATTCCCCCCTTCCCTCCTCCATTTGGGGGTTCTCCCTCTCCTTTAACTCCCCTCTCCCCTATTTTGGGGGTCTCCTCCCACCTCCACCCCCTCACTGGGGGCCTCCCCTCACTCCCCCCCCTCCATCCTTTTGGAGGCTCCTCCCCCTATTTGGGGGCTCCCCCTTCAGTACCTCCATCGATTTGGGGGTTCCCCCTCTCCCACTTCACCCCCCTCCTCCCCATTTGGGGGCTTCCCTTCTCCTTTCACCCCCTAAATTTGGGGGCTTCCCCCTCTCCACCCTCTCATTTAGGGGCTTTCTCCTCCCTCCCCACCCCCTTTTGGGGGCTCCCCCTTCTCCTCTCACTCCCTCCCCCCCAAATTTGGGGGCTCCCCTTCTCCTTTCAACCCCCCCCAAATTTGGGGGCTCCCCCATCTGTCCCCCCACCTCCATCTCCATTTGGGGGCTCCCCCCCCCATTTTTGGGGTCCCCCGTGCTGGGGTCCCCCCGGCACTGCCGGATGGGGGGGGGCTGCTGAGGGGCCGATGGGGGGCCGGGGGGGCCCCGGGGCGCTGGGGGTGCTGGCGCTGGGGGCGCTGGGCGTGCTGGGGGTCCTGGGGGTGCTGGTGCCCCCCGCCCGCCCTGCCCGCGTCTCCTCCAGCCTCTCGACCACCCACCACGTGCACCATTTCCACGGGCGCCACGGCACGGCCCCGATCGCCATCAACCGCGCGCCCTTCCTCACCCGGGGGCACCACGGTGAGCCTTCATCACCTCACCTTCATCACCCTCCTCATCCTCCCCATCACCATCAACCGCGCGCCCTTCCTCACCCGGGGGCACCACGGTGAGCCTTCATCATCCTCACCTTCATCACCCTCCTCATCCTCCCCATCGCCATCAACCGCGCGCCCTTCCTCACCCGGGGGCACCACGGTGAGCCTTCATCATCCTCACCTTCATCACCCTCCTCATCCTCCCCATCGCCATCAACCGCGCGCCCTTCCTCACCCGGGGGCACCACGGTGAGCCTTCATCATCCTCACCTTCATCACCCTCCTCATCCTCCCCATCGCCATCAACCGCGCGCCCTTCCTCACCCGGGGGCACCACGGTGAGCCTTCATCACCCTCACCTTCATCACCCTCCTCATCCTCCCCATCGCCATCAACCACGCGCCCTTCCTCACCCGGGGGCACCACGGTGAGCCTTCATCACCTCACCCTCATCATCATCACCATCTCTTTCATCACCTTCGTCACCCTCATCATCATCATCACCATCTCCTTCATCACCCTCGTCATCATCATCATCATCACCTTCATCACCCTCGTCATCCTCCCCATCACCATCAACCTCATGTTCTTCCTCACCCGGGGGCACCACAGTGAGCCTTCATCACTCTCATCCTCCTCCTCATCTCCTTCATCATTGTCATGACCTTCCTCATCCTCTCCATCGCCATCAGCTCTGTCCCCTTCCCCACTACAGTGAGCCTTCATCATCACCACCTCCTTCATCACCATCTTTCACTTCCTCCTCCTCATCCTCCTCATCCTCCCCATCACCATTGCCCACACACCCTTCCTCACTCAGGCACCATGATGAGCCTTCATCTTCATCGTCATCCTCCCCATCATCATCAACCTGGGGCCCTTCCTTGCCCATGGCTCACCGAGCCTTCCTCACCCTCCTCATCAACCCTCCTCTTCCTCATCCTCCTTCTCCTCATGAGCCCATCATCCTGCTTACAGGGACCCTAAATACCTCCTCAGCCTTTTTCCTCCTCCTCCTCCTTTTCCTCTTCCTGGAGATGCCCAGATGGGCTTTTCTCACCTTCTTCCTCCTCCTCCTCCTCCTCACTGCCTTGGGAATCCAGGCCAGCCTTTCTCCTCCTCCTTCTCCTCCTCCTCCTCCTCCTCCTCCTCCTTCTCCTCCTCCTCTTCACAGAGACCCCAAAACCCTCTTCCTCCTCCTCCTCCTCCTCAGCCTCAACCTCCTCTTCAAGATGACAGAGGCACAGCTGGCCTTCCTCCTCCTCCTCCTCCTCCTCCTCTTCCTGCTCCTCAGCCTTGCTGCCTCAGGGATATGACCAGACTTCTTCTTCCTCAGCCTCCCCCTCCTCCTCCTCAGCCTTGGGGACACTTCCTCCTCCTCTTCATCTGGCCTTTTGACACAGCTGGCCTTCCTCCTCTTCATCTTCCTCCTCCTCTTCATCTTCCTCCTCCTCTTCATCTTCCTCCTCCTCTTCATCTTCCTCCTCCTTTTCATCTTCCTCCCCTGTGGTCCCCAAGACTGGCCTTCCTCCTCCTCCTTCTCTTTCTCCTCCTCCTCCTCCTCTTCCTCCTCCTCTCCTGGCACCAGGCAGGGTTTAGGGGTCAAGGCAGAGTTTGGGGATCCAGGCAGAGTTTGGGGATCCAGGCAGGGTTTGGGGGTCAAGGCAGAGTTTGGGGGTCCAGGCAGGGTTTGGGGGGGGGGCTGTCTGAGTGTGGGGCCGTCTGTGCCCCCCCCCCCACGCGTGTTCATGCCGTGTCCATGTGTGTTCCCTTGCACACGTGTGTGCCCGGCTGGGGGGGGGGGGTGCAGAGCTGCTGGAGGGGTGCACAACTGTGCACGTGTGTCTGTGTGCACACGTGTGTGTCTGTGTGCACATGTGTCTGTGTGTCAGTGTGCACACCTGTGTCTGTGCACACCTGTGTGTCTGTGCACACCTGTGTGTCTGTGTGTCAGTGTGCACATGTGTCTGTGTACGTCTGTGCGCACACGTGTGTGTCTGTGTACGTGTGTCTTTGTATGTGTGTCTGTGTGCACATGTGTCTGAGCACACGTGTGTGTGTTTATGTGTCTTTGCACACATTTGTGTCTCTGTGCACACGTGTTTGCCCCTCACCCCGAATCCAGGGGTCTCCCATGAATGGCGAGTCCCCCCCCAATTCCAGGGTCCCCCCTCCAACCCTGGGCTCCTCCCTATGTCTGTGGGTCTCCCCCAGATTCCAGGGTCCCCCACAAATGCCAGGGTCTCCCACAAATGCCTGGGGTACCCCTGCATCCCAAGTTGTCCCCCCAAATTCCAGAGTCCCCCTCCCAGATACCAGGACCCCCCAGACTCACAACTCCCTCTGTGCTGAGGGTCCCTTCAAAAGCTGGGGGTCCCTCCTCAACTTCTGGGCCCCCCCAAACACCGGGTCCCCCCCAAATCCAGGGCTCCCCCTGGACTCCTGAGGCCCCCCCAGACCTCACAGGGCTCCCCTTGTGCTGAGGGTCCCCCCAAACTCCCCCCAGGCCCCGCTTTCCCTGCTAACTTTCCCCCTCCCCGTTTCTCTCTCCCCTCCCAGCGGGCACCACGTACATCTTCGGCAAAGGGGGGGCCCTGATCACCTACACGTGGCCCCCCAATGACCGGCCGAGCACGCGCGCGGACCGGCTGGCGCTGGGGTTCAGCACCCGGCAGCGCGACGCGGTGCTGCTGCGGGTGGAGAGCGCGGCCGGCCTGGGCGACTTCCTGCAGCTCCACATCGTAAGGGGGGGCTGCGTCTGGGGGCGCAGAGGGGGCTGGGGGGTCCTGGGAGGCCAGGGGGGGTAGGGCTGGGGGTGCAGGGGGGGGCAGGGGGTGCAACGGGGGGCTCTGGGGGTGCTGCTGCGGGCAGAGAGTGCAGCCGGGCTGGGCAGATCCTGCAGCATAAGGGGGGGATAAATTGGGGTACGGGGGGGGGATAAATTGGGGTACGGGGGGGTACAGGGGACTGGGGGGCTCTGGGGGGCCCTGGCTGTGCTGCTGCGGGCGGAGAGTTATATTATATATATTATAAGGGGAGGGGGCGAATTTAGGGGTGCGGGGAGGGGCTGGGAGGGTCCTCGTGGGGGGTGCCTGTGAGTCAGTCCATGGGGGAGCCCGTTGGGGGTCTCTGTGGGACAGGGACCCACGGGTGCCCCCCCCTCTGCAGGTCCAGGGGGCCGTGGGGGTCCTGTTCAACGTGGGCACGGAGGACATCGCGCTGGAGGAGCGGGGGGCGGCCGTCAGCGACGGGCGGTTCCACGTGGTTCGCTTCACGCGCAGCGGTGGCAATGCCACCCTCCAGGTGGACGGTGGCCCCCTGCACGAGCGCTACCCCCCAGGTACCCCCCGCCACACCCCGGGCACCCCAGGGCCCCTGCAGACCCCCAGGTACCCCCAGGGCTCCTAGAGACCCCTCCCAGGTACCACCCAGGTACCACCCGGGGCACCTCTGGACACCGAGGCACCTCCAGGGCACCTCTGGACACCGTGGGGCACCTGTAGGTGCCCCAACAACTGATACAGGGACCCCCACGAGACCCCCAGAACAGGGACAGGCACCCCAGGGCACCCCTCCTTGCACCTACAGACGCCCTGGGGGACCCACAGGACCACCCGAAAGCAGGGATGGGCACCCCAGGGGCTTCTACAGACACCCCAGGGACACCCCAGGCACCTGGGGACACCCCAGGACATGCCTATGGCACCCACAGACACCCCAGGGACACCCTGGGGCACCCCTATGGCTCCTATAGGCACCCCATAGGGCTCAGAGATACCCCATAGCACCTGCAGCCCCCCATAGCCCTCCATAGCACCTGTAGCCCCCCCACGATGGGCCCCCACCCCTAAAGAGGGCACTAATGAGGCACAGCTAACGAGGGGCCCTGTGGCCACACCCCTGACCCCCCCTCCCCATAATGCCCCCCTAAAGGCCACATAAACCCCCCCCCACCCCCCAGTGACACCAGGACCCCCCCTCCGGTGACAGTGGGGCCACCCCCCCTGCCAGGGTGGGGACATCAGTGGGGACACCACGGCTGGGACGGTGACACTGAGGGTGACACTGAGGGTGGCACCACAGGCCCACTGTGGTGGCACTGATGGCACCGTGGTTGTGCCACGGCCGCACCGTGGGGACACTGATGGTCCCACCATGGTCACACCGTGGTGACACTGACAGTGGCACTGTGGCCACACCGTGATGGTGCCGGTGGTGCCACCAGCCAATGGCTGAATCGTGGTGACAGTGACAGTGACAGTAACAGTGACAGTGGCAGTCCCACCGTGGTGCTGCTGATGGTGACACCAATGGTGACGCTGATGGTGACACGATGGCCTCATCATGGCAATGTCAACCCTGCCACCAGTGACGAAGCCTCAGTCACATCGGTGGTGGCACCGCGGTCCCATCACGGTGCCACTGATGGTGACACCAACGGCAAGACCGCAGTCCCACCATGGTGACACTGATAGTGCCACCGACGATGAGGCCGCTGTCCCACCACGGTGACCCTGGCGGTGACCCCGGCAGTGACCCCACAGTCACGCTGCAGTGACGCCCCCGCCACTGCCCCCCCCTCACTGCGGTGGCCGTGCCGGGCCGTGTCCCCCGTCCCCGGTGCCCCGTCCCGTGTCCCCGTAACGCTCTTCTCCTCCCTCCGAAGGCAGCGGGGACAGCGAGCGGCTGGCGCTGGCGCGGCAGCGCATCCCCTTCCGCCTGGGGCGGGTGGTCGATGAGTGGCTGCTCGACAAAGGTAACGGCAGCGAGCGCCCAGCACGCCTGGGGACCCCCACCTGGGCACCCCCACACCCGGGGACCCCCACCTGGGCACCCCCACACCTGGGCACCCCCCTGGACCTGGGGACCCAGAGATTTGGGGTCGCAGGTGTCTGGAACCCGCTGATTTGGGGACCCTGGTGTCTGGGACCCCCACACCTGGGCACCCCCCACACCTGGGGACCCCAGAATCTGGGACCCAGAGATTTGGGGGCCCTGGTGTCTGGGACCCGCTGATTTGGGGACTCAGGTGTCCAGGACCCACGTCCCACAGGACCCCATTGTCCGGGGACCCTTTTGTTGTCCAGGGGGAACCCCCAGGTGCTGGGGGGGGTCCCAGGTGTTGGAGGGGGTCCCAGGTGTCGGGGGAGGGGCGGCCCCTGCCCTACCCCCTCATGACCTGGTTAAAGGGACGCTAACGCACCTAACGGCCCCCCTAAACCGCGCTGAGCCCAGAGCCCCCCTAAACCCGCATAAACCCGCTAAAACTCCATAACCTGCACCCCCAGGGACTGCCCGGGGCCGGGGCCGCGCCACGTGTGCACGGGGCAGGTGTGCTCCAGGTGTGCTCCAGGTGTGTGGGAGGCAGGTGTGCTCCAGGTGTGCTCCAGGTGCGCATGGGGCAGGGCAGGGATGCTCATAAGCACTGTTTGTGCACCAGGGCTGGGGGCACAATGAGAGCTTGGGGTGTTCACCAGGACAGGTGTGCGTGAGGACAGGTGAGCGCCGGGACAGGTGAGCACAAGGACAGGTGAGCACGAGAACAGGTGTGCACAGGACAGGTGAGCACAAGGACAGGTGTGCACAGGACAGGTGTGTGTGAAGCAGGAGCCTGCACAGGTGTGTCTGCACACAAGGGCCACGTGTGCGCAGGAGCCGCCCCGGCCTTGCACGCCCCTTTGCACACCTGTTCACACCTGTTCACATCTCTGCACACCTCACATGCCCCGGCCCCGCTCAGGCACGGCCCCTCCCCTCTCCCCTTCCCCCCTCCAGCCCCAAATGACCCAAAATTGGCCAAATTGAGCCCGAGCGGAGCCGGGGGCCGGGGGGGGCGTTGGGGTCCCTTTAACTGCCCGGGAGGGGAGGGGGGGCGAGGGAGGGCTGGGGGGAGGGGAGGGCAGGGGGCGTGTGGGGTCCAGCTGCTCCTCCTGCAGTGACACCCTCGCGTGTCCCAGGCGTGGAGGGGAGGGACACGATGCTGGGGGGGTGATGGGACGAGGCAGGTGTGTCAGTGCTGGGTGTGCCCAGGTGTGCCAGGTGTGAGGCTGTGCCAGGTATGCCAGCCCCTCTTTTCCCCCCTGGGGCAGCAGCCGCCCCTCTGCAGCAGCCGTGGGGGTGTGGATGGGGAGACAGCGTCGGGGTGATGGGGCCAGGTGTGTCAGTGCCAGCTGTGCCAGCTGTGCCAGGTGTGCCAGGTGTGCCAGTGCCAGGATGGGGGTCACAGGGTGTCGGGGGGGTGGTGCCAGGTGTGCCAGGTGTGTTAGTGCCAGGTGTGTCAGTGCCAGGACGGGGCTCTTGGGGTGATGGGGTGTCAGTGCCAGGTATGCCAGATGTGTCAGTGCCAGGTGTGCAAGGCGTGTCAGTGCCAGAATGGGGGTGACAGGGTGACGGGGTGTCAGTGCCAGGTGTGCCAGGTGTGTCAGTCAGTGCCAGGTGTGTCAGTGCCAGGACAGGGGTGACGGGGTGTTGGCGCCAGGTGTGCCAGGTGTGCCAGGTGTGCGAGCCCCCCCCCTCTCCCCCTGCAGGGCGCCAGCTGACCATCTTCAACAGCCAGGCGCGCGTGCGGGTGGGGGGCCGGGACCGCGGCCGTCCTTTCCAGGGGCAGCTCTCGGGGCTCTACTACAACGGGCTGAAGCTGCTGGCGCTGGCGGCCGAGGGACACCCCCGCGTGCGCCTCGAGGGGGACCTGCGGCTCGTGGGGGACCCCCCGCCGCCCCCCGCCCCCCCCGGCGCCACCCCCGCGCCCCCCGACATGGCCACCACCATCATGGAGACCACGACAACCATGGCCACGACCACCACCCGCCGCGGGCGCTCCCCCACCCTGCGCGACACCGTCGCTCAGGTACCGGGGGGGGGGGATCCTGGGGAGGGATGTGGGGGCCAGGGGGGTCTGGGGAGGGTGAATATGAGAGGCAGGGGAGCATCTGAGGGGGAGGAGGGGTCCCAGGGGCAGGACAAAAGGGAGGGATGTGGTGGGGAGGGGGCCCAGGGAGGGGCTGGAGGGGAGGAATGGTGGGGACAGGGAGGGACCCTGGGGGGGCTGGATGGGGAACACCCTGATCATCTGGGGGCATTCTGGGGACTCGTGGCCCCCCCATGACACCGGGAGTCCCCCAAACCCTGGGGTCCCTCAGGGAGGCTTGGGGAGTTTGGGGGTCCCTGGGCCCACGGGTGACCCCTCGGTGCCCTCCTGTGCCTCCCCCGTGCCCCCCAGAACACGGACGACCTGCTGGTGGCCTCAGCCGAGTGTCCGAGCGACGACGAGGACCTGGAGGAGTGTGAGCCGGGCACAGGTGGGTGCGGCTCCGGGGCCCCGGGAGCACGCGTGTGACACGGCTGCACACGCGTGTGACAGGGCTGCTCACGTCTGACAGGGCTGCTCCCACGTGACAAGGCTGCACACGCGCGTGATGTGGCCACACACACGTGTGTGACGGGGCTGCACACGTGTGAGCGATGTGGGCACACAGGCCCAGGGCTCCCCCCTCGCCTGGCAGTGGTGAGACCCCCGCACACGTGGGGGGGCTGCAGCGCTCCCGGGGGGCTGCGGGCGCCGCTCAGGCACGGCCGTGAGATCCTGCACATGCGTGTGCGTGTGGGAACACGCCGGGCCGCTCGAGGGGCACAGGGGCGCCCACAGCTGCACACACGTGTGCACACACAGAGACATGCACGCACACACGTGATGCACACACGTGTGCGTGCACACACACACACTGACACACACACACACACGTGCACACAGAAAGGCACGAGGGTACATGTGCACCCACAGGTACTGACAGTGCACACATGTGTGCACCAGAGCTGCTCACACACACACACACACACGTGCACACACGTGAACTGCTCACACACACACGTGTGCACACACATGAACTGTTCACACACATGTGCACACATGAACAGCTCACACACACACATGTGCACACACATGAACTGCTCACACACACACTAACATACGTGTGCCCCACAAACGCAGCCCCCCCATGCACACGCCCCCCGTCCCCTCACCTGTGGCCCTGCCCCCAACACACCTGCACACGTGTGTTCCCACCCACTTTGTACACGCGTGTGCCCTGGAGGGCTCCGTGCAAGCCCCACCCCCGCCCACCCCCCTGGATGGACAGACACAGAGACAGACACACGGACACGTGGATGGACACACTGATAGACGCACAGACGGACACGTGGACTCATGGGCAGGCACATGGACACACAGACAGAGACATGGATGGACACGTGGACGGACAGGGAGAACCCCCTGGCTCTGGGGTCACCCCCATGTGAGGTCATCACGTTCGCTGCCGCCGGGGCCTCTGGGGAGGACCCCCCTCTGCCCCCCCCCTCCCCCCAGGGCTCCCCCCAGTGTCACACGGGGCTCCCTGAGCCCGGACACCCCCCGGACACCCAGGGTGTCACCTGGACACCTGGGACCCCTCGGACACCCACAGGTGTCACCTGGACACCTGGGACCCCCCAGACACCCAGGGTGACACCTGGGACCCCCCAGACACCCAGAGTGACACCTGGGACCCCCCGGACACCCAGGGTGTCACCTGGACACCCCCCAGACACCCAGGGTGACACCTGGGACCCCCCAGACACCCGGGGTGTCACCTGGATACCTGGGACCCCCCGGCACCCATAGGTGTCACGTGGACACCTGGGACCCCCCAGACACCCGGGGTGTCACCTGGGACCCCCCAGACACCCGGGGTGTCACCTGGACACCTGGGACCCCCCGGCACCCACAGGTGTCCTCTGGACACTGGGTCCCCCAAATTCTGCTTGCAGGGGAGGGGCAGCAGCACTGAAGGAGGGGGGAGTGAGGGACAGACGGACAATGGACAGTGGATAGAGAATGGACAGGCAGCGGACAGACAGTGGACAGGGGACACTGGACAGATGCTGGACAATGACAGATAAATGGGGGACAGACGGACAGATGATGGATCCATGGATGGATGGACTCAAAGATGGATGGACAGATCCAAGGATGGATGGACGGATGCATGGCCAGGTGGACGGCCAGGTGGCTGCAGGGGTGGATTTAGGGACGGATGGATCTGGGCATGGATGGATGGACGGACAGACGGATTTAAGGCTGGATGGATGGACAGAGGGATGGCCAGAGAGCCACAGAGATGGCCAGGTGTAGGGATGGATGGATGGATGGATTTAGGGATGGATGGATGGATTCAGTGAAGGATGGATGAATCTTAGGGTGGACAGACACATGGATGGATTTAGGGATGGATGCATGCATGCATGCATGGACAGACAGATGGCTTCCAGGACGGATGGATGGATCTGAGGACAGATGGTCACACAGGGATTTAGGGGTGGATGGATGGAGACATGGACAGATGGTTGGATGGAGGGCTGGATGTGCTCAAAGGCGGATGGGCGGAGTCAAGGCTGGGTGGATGGATGGATGGATGGATGGATGGATGGATTCAAGGACAGATGGACAGATGGATTTAGGGATGGATGGATTAAAGGATTTAAGCATGGATAGGTAGAGGGACAGGTTTAAGGCTGGATGGATCTGAGGGTGGATGGATGGATGGACACAGGGACAGATTCAGGGAGGGATGAATGGATGGCCAGTTGGACTCAAAGATGGGCAGACGGATGGATGGATTCTGGATGGATCCATGGATGGATTTAGGGATGGACAGGGTAAAGGATGGACAAACGGATGATTCAAGGATGGATGGATGGAGGGATGGATCCCAGAGTTCATGGCTGGATTTAGGGATGGACAGGTTAAAGGATGGATGGATGGATGGATGGATGGATGGATGGATGGATGGATGGATGGATGGATCCCAGGCCGGTGGCCGGCGGTGGCCGGTGGTGGCCGGTGGTGGCCAGCGGTGGCCGGGGCCGGCCGGGGCCGGGCGCTGGCGCCGCAGGGGTGGCCGCGGCACCTTCTCACCGAGTGTCTCTTCTCTTCTTTTCTTTTTGTTCTTTTTTTCTCTTTTTTCTCTTTCTCTCGTTTTTTGTGTGCTTTCCCTTCCTTCCTGCAATTTCTTTTTCCTCCACGCTAAAATCACCCGGCCCCATCCCGCGATGTAAGTTGACGGCAGCGCCGCGGTTTGCTCTTAACAAAAAAAAAAAAAAAAAAAAAAGGCAAAAAAAAAAAAAAGGCAAAAAAAAAAAAAACGGAGAAAAAAAGTAGCAGAATTAGCTAAAAAAAAAAAAAAAAAAAATAGTAACCTGTAGAGCGGAGCTGGCGCGGAGGTGGCGGGGGGTGGTCGGGGGGTGCAGCGGGGTCGCGGCGGCGGGGGCTGACGGGGGTCTTCTCCCCCCCCCGTCCCCTTTCTGTCTCTGCAGGCGGGGAGCTGGTGCTGCCGGCGTCCCCGGGCCCCCCCGCGCCTCCCGCGGCCCCCCGCGCCCCCCCGGGCTGCGGCCCCGACTGCGACGAGCCCTCGGGCTTCGCCTCGGGGGAGGCGGCGGACCCCGACCCCGACCCCGGCCGCGCCCCCGGCCCCGAGCAGCCGCCGGCCGACGACGAGGACTTCGTGGGGCTGGGGGGGGTGGGGAGCCCCGAGGCCGCCGCCCCCCCCGCGGCCACGGCCGCGCCCCGCGGCGCCGGGACCGAGCCCACGGTGGCGGGCGCGGCCCCCCCCGGGCTGGTGCCGGCGGGCGAGCGGCACCCGCGGGAGGGCGGCGCGGGCGGGGGGCGGCGCGGCGGGGGGGGCTCGGCGCCGCCTGTGACCCGGCGCCCCCCCGTGCCCCCCACAGCCGCGCCCGGAGCGGTGGAGGTGGTGCGGGAGGCGGGCGGCACCACCGGCATGGTGGTCGGCATCGTGGCGGCCGCCGCGCTCTGCATCCTCATCCTGCTCTACGCCATGTACAAGTACCGCAACCGCGACGAGGGCTCCTACCAGGTGGACCAGAGCCGCCACTACATCGGGGCCGCCCCCGCCGCGCCGGGAGGGGGCCCGGGGGGCGCCCCGGGGGCCGCTTCGCCGCCGCCGCCCGCCGGGACCCCCAAGGAGAAAGCGCCCCCCGCGCCCCCCAAAGCGCCGGGCAAAGCGAGGCGCAACAAGGACAAGGAGTACTATGTGTGAGGGGGGGGGGTCTCCCCGCGCGCGTGTGTCCCCCCCGAACCCCCGGCACCCCCACAGCCCGGGGGTGTCACCACCCGCCCGCCCCCCCCGCCAGCCGCGGGGGCGCCTCTGTGGTCTCTGTGTGTGTGTCCGCCCCCCCAAAAACAAATCCCCCAAACGGGAAAGGGGGGGGCGCGGGGGGCGCGCGGGACCCCCTCGCATGGGAGGTGGGACCCCCCGACAGGGGTGCGGACCCTTCCCCGACCGGTTCCCCCCCCCCGCAAAATCTCGGATCGGTTTTTTACCGCCCCTCTTTACCCCCTCCCAACCCAACTCTGGGTCGTTCTTTGGGTTTATTTTTTAATTTCGAGAACCCCGATTGGGGTCGGGACCCCCCTCGGGATCCCCCCAAGCGCCCCCCTGCCCCTCCGAATCCCTTCGAGCCCTCCCCGGGCCGCCCCCCCGCCGCGCACAGAGGAATACACGGTTCTATACTTCGTACAGCGGCTCTGCCTCTTCCTGTGCCGCCCCCGGGACCCCCCGAACCTCCCCGGGACCCCCCGAACCTCCCCGGGACCCCCGAGCCCACCGGGACCCCCTTGGCCACCCCCGCCGCCGGGGGGCGCCACCACCTCCTGCTCCTGCCCCATCTCCTGACCCCGCCTTCGTCCGTGACGTCACCACTGCGGCCCCGCCCTCTCCGCCCACCGGCGGCGCTTCCGCCCCGCGCGGGACCGGCCCGGGGAGCGCGCGGAGCCGTGACGCTGCGGTGACCCCGCGGTGACCCCCCAGGACTCCCCCGGGACCCTCCCTGACCCCGCCATGGAGGGGGACGGGGAGGGGGAAGGGGCGTCCGCCCCGCCGGGAGCCGCCGGTGAGGGGGCGGAGCCGCGGGAGGAGGGGGCGGGGTCCGTGGAGGAGGGTTGGGGGCAAGGGGAGCGGGCGGGACCGAGACCCCCGGCGGGGGGGCCCGTGGGTCGCTTGGGGTCCGTGAGACCCCCGGGACCGTGGGATTCGTGGGGCGGGGCCACGGGCTCGTGGGGGTGGGAGACTCCCGGGGGTCCTTTCGGGGGGGATTCCGGGGTTGGTTCCCTGGGGGTTGGTGAGTCCGGGGGTGGGTGTGGGGGTCCCACGGGAGGTTTGGAGGTTTCTGGGTAGACGTGGGTGGTCTCACGACCCCTTCTCCCCCGCCCCGCTGTGCCTCGCGGACGGGTCGTCTGTGGGTGGGAGTGGAGGGCGGGGGGTCCCCGGGGGGGGTCCCTGGGTGGTTTTGGGGGTCTCTCAGCCCCCGTTGCCCCCCCCAGCCCTGGTGTACCTCCCGGACGGGTCGGCGCTGCCGCTGCCCCTCGAGCCCCCCCCGGGCCCCACGGCTGCGGAGCTGCTGCGCCGACTTCAGGGGGCGCTGCGACTCCCCCCGACCGCGGGGGAGGCCCTGGCGCTGTGGTTGGGGTCGGACCTGCTCGGTGAGGGGGGGATATGGGGACATGGGGGGTCAGGGTGGGACAGGAGGGGCACAGAGACACGGGGGGTCAGGGTGGGACAGGAGGGTTATGGGGACGCGGGGGGTCAGGGTGGGACAGGAGGGTCATGGGGACATGGGGGGGTCAGGGTGGGACACGAGGGTCACAGGGACGTGAGGGGTCAGGGTGGGGCAGGAGGGTCGTGGGGACGTGAGGGGTCAGGGTGGGGCAGGAGGGTCATGGGGACACGGGGGGTCAGCTCATGCTGTGGTTGGGGTCGGAGCTGCTCTGGGAGGGTGGAGAGCGGGCTGTGGGGGACATGGACCCAAGGGTGCCCCTCAGGGGATGAGGGAGGGGCACAGGGGAGGAACCTGGACCTGGAGGGGGTGGGTCACAGGGTAGGGGTCACGGACACGAGGGGGCAGGAGGTTTACAGGGGTGACTTGGACACGGGGGGGCTCATGGGGAGGGGCCGTGAACACGGGGGTGGATCTGGGGGTCCACTCCTGGGCCTGGGTCCCTGGGGGATGGGGGGGTCAGTGGGCCCCCATGGGAGGGGGTGTCCTGGTGGGTGTCCCCATGGCCGGGTGGGTCCGTGGGGGTTCCTGTGGGGGTCCCCTGCCAGTCAGCAGGTCCCTGTGCCCTCGGGGGTCCCTTGTGGGGCCCCCAGGGGCGGATTCCAGCCCTGTGTCCCCTCCAGAGGTGCAGCTGAAGCCGCGGCACCGACCCCTGCGCCTGGTCCGGCACTGGCCGGAGCTGCTGCTGCGCTTCAGCCTCGGCTCCCCCGCAGCCATCGCTCAGGGTGAGGGGTGGGGGATCCCCTCGGGGGGTGGGGGATTCCCTCGGGGGTTTGGGGGGTTCTCCAGGCCCTGCTGACCCCCTCGCCCCCCTCCAGATGAGCCGTGTCTGCAGCTGCGCAGGAACGTTTTCTTCCCCAAGAGCCGCGAGCTGGAGGTGAGGGGGAGCCTGGTGGGGACCCCCAAGTGGGGGGCTGGGGGGAAATATGTGGGGGACCCTGGGGGGCATGGGGGTTGAGGGGTGGGGTGACACATGAGGCCGTGTGGGTGGATGTGAGGGTTCTCTGGGATGGCATGGGGATCTCTGGGGGTCTCTGGGGTGACGCGGGGGTCTCTGGGGGTCTCTCGGGGGGTCACAGCTGCAGGAGGAGGAGCTGCTGCGGCTGCTCTACGAGGAGGCCCGGGAGCATCTGCAGGGGGGTCGTTACCCCGTGGACCCCCCCGAGGCGGCCGAGCTGGGGGGGCTGAGCTGCCGCCTCCGCCTGGGACCCTTCGAGCCCGAGCAGCACACGGAGCTCAGCCTGCGGTGAGCTGAGACCCCCCACCCCGGGAATCCCCCCGGAACCTCCCCACCCATGGGACCCCCTCTGCCCCAGGACCCTCCCCATGGGACACCTCCAGGGACCCTCTGAGATTCCCCCTGGGACCACTCAGAGGCCTCCTCCAGGATCCCACCTGGGGCCACACCCAGGACCCCTCCCTGAAACCCCTCCCTGCCCCGTGACACCACACCCAGGATCCCTTGACCCCCCCCGTGTCCCCCCTGAGCTCCCCTGTCCCCTCTGACCCCCCTTTTGTCCCCCCTGACTCCCCGTTATTCCCCTCTTTGTTCCCCCCAGGCCGCTGCTGGCGGAGCTGCTGCCGCCGGGTCCTCCAGCCCGCTGGGGGGCGCTGTTCCGGCGCTCCCGCTCCCCGGGCCCCGCCCAGCGGCTCCTTGACGCCTTCGCTCGCGCACCGGGCCCGGAGGCGCCCCCTGCTGGGCTGTATCGGGACTTCCTGCGGCGCTGCCACGGCCTGCCCGGATACGGGTGAGAGGGGGGCCCAAATAGACCCTAAAACAGACCCCAAAATAGACCCCCAAGGACCCCCTCCAGTATCTGGGCCCCCAAGTCACCACCCCTGCACCTGGGACCCAGGAATTTGGGGGCAGCATGGGGACTGGGGGTGACGACCCAGGTATGTGTGACCCCCAGGTGCTGGGGGGTGGAATCTCGGTGTTTTGGGGTGACCCCAGTGTGTGTCCCTCCCTAGGTGTGCCTTCTTCCCCGGGGCCATCGAACGCCCCTCAGGGGGGCTGCTGGGCCGGGGGGGGCTGCGCCCTGTCAGTGTGGCCGTGGGGCTTGAGGGGGTCACCATCATCGACCCCCGCCAGAAGGTGAGGAGCTGGGGGCCTGGGGGTGGGATCGGGTCCATGGGGGGCTGGAGGCAGGATGGGGGCAGCTGGGGGGTCATCATAGGGAGGGGGGACACTGTGGGGCAGAGGGGACTCCGTGGGTTTGGGAAGGACAGTGTGGGACAGGGGGGACACCATGAGCTTGGGGGGGGACACATTGTGGGGCTGAGGGAGGTTCTGTGGGGCTGGGAGGACGCTCTGGGGTGGGGAACACTGTGGGATGGGGGGATGCCATGGGACTGGGGGGGAACATGTAAGGTGGGGACACTGTTGGGCTGAGGGGGACACTGTGGGGCTGGGGGCACATTGTGTGCCTGGGGGGACACCACGGGACTGATATCCTCCCCCAGCACGTGCTGCTGGCTCTGACGTACCCTGAGCTGTGCTGGGAGCTGGTGGGGGCCGTGGGGCAGGATGGGGATGCCCCCCCGGGGCAGGATGGGGACCCCGCTGAGCCCCCCCAGCTTTGGCTCGAGTTTGACGGGGACCACGAGGGAGCCCCCGTGAACCGCCTGCTGAGGGTCTTCTCCCCACAGGTGGGACCTCCGGGATGAGGGGGCTGGGGGGCACTGGGTAGTGGTGAGTGTGGGGGGTGGTTGGGGGGCACTTGTGGGGTGGTTGCAGGTTTTGGGAGGTCCTGGGGGGCCCAGGAGGGTGGTTGGGGGGCTCTGGGGGCAGCATCTTGTGGGGGCGGTTTGGGGGTCCCCAGGATGTCCCCAGGAGATTGGTTTGTGAGTGTTTGCAGCGAGTTTGGGGTCGGTTTGGGGATCGGTTTGGAGGTGTTTGGAGTCGGTTTGGGGATGGGTTGGGGGGTGTTGGGGTCAGTTTGGGGATCGGTTTGGAGTCGGTTTGGGGATGGGTTGGGGGGTGTTGGGGTCGGTTTGGGGATTGATTTGGAGTCGGTTGGGGGGGTTGGGGTCGGTTTGGGGGTGTTTTGAGTGGGTTTGGGGGCTTGGGGTCGGTTTGGGGGGTCCCTTCGGTGGGCGTGGCCCCGCGCGCTGACAGCGCCCCCAGGCGGAGCTCATGAGCGCCCTCATCGAGTGCTGCATCGAGCTGGGCGGGGCCACGCCCGCGGCCGCCGAGGCCCCGCCCGCCGAGGGACAGGCCCCGCCCCCGGCCCAGCCCGGCGCTCGAGGCGCCCCCTTGCGGCGGCAGGAGAGCGTGACCAGGCCCCGCCTCCAGCGCCTCGCGACCATCGACTACGTGCAGGACGGTGGGCGGGGCCAGTGGAACTGGGGGCGGGGCCAAAGGAGCAGGGGCGGGACTGGGGGGACATGAGGGGGATACAGGGGGGGATACGGGGGGGTTATGGGGGGGACAGAGGGGGACTTGGGGATGGGGGGGATATGTGGGGGTCAAGGGGAATATGAGAGGGCCACAGGAAAGTGGGAGTGGGAGATACACACCTGGCGGGGACATGTTTGGTCTGGGGGGTAACATGGGGAGGTCAGGGAGAATGGGGGGGTGACACACACACATTGGGTCTAGGGGGGACGTGGGGGGTCCTGGGGACAGTTTGGGGCCAGGGGGGATATGGGGGTGTGACATGCACACAGGAGGGTCTGGGGGGGGGGATTTGGGGTGTGGGACACGGGGGGTGGCCCAGGAGACTGACCCGCCTTCTCTCCCCACAGGGCAGGAGCTGCGGCGGGTGAAGCCCCCCCGACGCTCGGGGTCCTTCTTCAGTCGGGTGGGGGGCGGCTCCTACAGCCCTGTGGTTGGGGGCACCCGGGGGGCAGGGGGAGCCGGGCCCGAGCAGGGCTGAGCCCCTCCAGGGCCCCCAAAACCCTTCCCATCACAGACTGGGAGCACTGGGAGTCCCCCAGGGCCCCCAAAATGCCTCCCAGCACAGACTGGGAGCACTGGAAGTCCCCTAAAGCCCCCCACTTTGTACCCACCCCCCACAATAAACTGTGCTTCCCCCCCTTCCCTCAGCCATGGTTTGGGGCCAATTCAGGGCAGTTTGGGGCAGATCTGGGGATAATTCAGGGTGATTTGGGGCAGGTCAGAGCTCTTTCAAGGTGGTTTGGAACTAATTCTGGGTGTTTTGAGATCAGTTTGTGGCAGGTTTGAGCCAGTTCAGCAGATTTTGGCTAATTCAGGGCATTCTCAAGCCAATTATGGGGAGTCTGGGGCCAGTTCCAGGGGGTTTGGGGCCAAAGCCGGGGGGTTTGGGACACACCACAGCACTTTTGGGGCCAAATCCGGGGGGTTTGGGACACACGAGGAGAGTTTGAGGCCGATTCCAGGGGGTTGGGGCTGACGCAGCCAAATGGCCGCCCCACGTGACCGCAGCCATTTCGGGGCCGGGATCACACAGACACGCGTGTGACACGCATGTCACACATGTCAGGGAGTCCCTGAGCTGGGGGGGTTCCCTCGTTAGTACTAACGAGCCCTAAGGGAGAAGGATTTTGAGGCAAATCCTGCCAATTTCGGGGCATCACTCGCTGTTCACTCAGGGCCTTTAGAGGCGCCCTTGGCACACCCCTCCCACCCCCCAAAATCCCCCTATTTCACTCTTTAACCCCATTTTCCTCCTTTTCTCTGCCAGCTGGGGCTGAGTTTAACCCGTTTATCACAGTGTTTTACCCTTAACACCCTCACGCCCCCGCTCTGCGGCAAA
This sequence comes from Pyrocephalus nanus, assembly GCA_038380795.1. Classification (NCBI taxonomy): domain Eukaryota; kingdom Metazoa; phylum Chordata; class Aves; order Passeriformes; family Tyrannidae; genus Pyrocephalus; species Pyrocephalus nanus. Next base: position 166,013 of record JAWZSU010000046.1, read on the forward strand.
ACTGCCTCAACGCCAAGTAACTTCCTTTTTAAAGTCATTTTTCGAAATTTAAGGCTTTTTTTAAAGGGAGAACTGGTGGTTTGAGAGAGTGTTGTGCTGTGGGAGGGGTCCGTGTTAAGGGGATTTAAAGGACACAGGGAAATTGCTCTGAAATCCAGCGTTTATAAGCAAAACAAACAAAAAAAAAAAAAAAGAGGGAAAATATAAATATTTTTATAACATGATGGTATAAAGAAATATTTTTTAATAAATATTTTGACCAACGGTTTCCTGAGGGAAATCGGGAAGGACGCGCCCCCCCCCGGGAGGCGCCATTTTGGGGGTGGCGGAGAGCGGCATATTGCTGAATAAAAGGGGTTTTTCTGAAGGAAATGAGGCATTTCTGAGCTAAAACCGAGCATTTCCGAGGGAAACAAAGACTTTTCTGAGGGGAAACGGACTTTTCTGAGGGAAACCGAGTGCTGAGGCAAATCAAGCATTTTTGAGACAAATCGGGCATTTGTGAAGGAAGTAGGACATTTTCTGAAAGAAATCCGTCATTTTTCTAAGGGAAGTCAGCCATTCCTGTGGCAAATTATTTTCCTGGGTGAAATCGAACATGACTTTTCTGAGGAATATGGGGCACCTTCTGAGGGAAACCGGACATTTCCTGGGGTAACTTGGGCATTTCTGAGTTAAAACCAAGGGGGAAAGGGGGTGGTTTTTTTAACCGTTCGGTCCCTGCGGACACGCCGGGGGTGACTCGGCACCGCCCCCTCCGCTGCGGGCCAGGGCGGGACGCGGCGATGCCGCCACGCTCTCGGTGCCGCCCCCGCGGCCACTGCGGCAGAGCGAAGGGCGGGGCGCGGCCCCCTCACCGCGGATCCCTCCGCCGCTCACGAGGCCGCGGGACGCCTCACGCCAGATCCCTCCGCTTCCGGGACCGCATCCCCCACGGATCCCTCCGCCGGGCGGATCCTTCCGCGGCTGCTCCCGCCTCCGAATTCCTTGTTTTTTGGCCTGTAAATGGAGGTGGGGGAGGGGAAGGAGAGGCGGTGGGGGCGGGGAGCGATGGGGGGAGGGGGGTTTGGGCCTCTTTAGCAGCGGTTTGGGGGGCCTCAGCTTGGGGGGGGGATAAACTCCCGCCCCGCCCTCTCCCCTTTCCTGAGGTATCTTTTGTGTGAAAAGCCTCTAAAAAGGGTCGGTTTTCAAAAAGGCGAAAAGCCTCAAAGAAATGCTGCTTTTAGGGTGTGAGGTTGGAGGGATTTGGTCTCAAAACCCCACTGAAAGGAGGCTCAGAAGGGCAGAGGGGCCCCAGCCCGCTTTGGGTTAAAAAGAGACCGTTTGGGTTATAAATGTGCTGAAAAACTGCAGGTTTTGGGCTCAGTGGTGATAACTGAGGGCAAAACCTGTGCCCTGTCCCCCCAAAATGGCTGAAATCGACCGAAATGTGCTGTGGAGGCTGTTTTGGGATCATTTGGGGGGTTTTAGTGCAGTCCCGCTTTAAAAAAAAACCTCTCTTGGCCTTTTATTATATTTTTTCATAATAAACCCCCAGGTTGTGGTGAAAATCAGTGAAAAGCACACTTCTAAATGAAAATGCCTGACAATGGCCCCTCCAAGCCCAGGTGCTGAGAAAAAGCAGCTTTTCAGAGCATTTCTGTGCAAAAGCCCATGAGTTTGGGGCATGTCAGAGGTGCTAAAATAAAACAAAGCTGCAGTGGGAGGGATGTGGCTGAAATTACCATAAATGGGCAAATTATTGCAGTAAAAATCACCACTGAGGGAAAGCTCCCCAAAATTCAGGGTTTTTTTGGGGGGAGGCCTGAAATGGGGGGGGAGATGTGATCAGTCTGCGGGAGTTTAATGGCAGAATAATGCAGGAAAATAATAATAATTAACAGCAATGAGGAACCATTTTCTCCTGCAGGAAACGCCCCGGAAATGTTGGAACAACCCCCACCACCAGCCCTAAAATGCCTCCTTGGCTTTGTCAGCAGCTTTAATTAGCCCAAGAGCAGCGTTAATCAGCATTAATTACAGGTTTGGGGGGCACGGGGGTCCCCTCCCTGACAACAATTCTGGGGTGTCATTTCCTGCCTGGAAACGCCCCCAAATGCTGGAAAAGAACACCTCCAAATACCACAAAACGCCTCAAAAGCTCCCCAAAGAGCCTTGAAATGCCTCAAAATGGTGGGGTTTTATTCACCTGGTTGAAAAGAAGTAGTTCCATGACTCAGCAGGGCCCAAAACGGGCTGAAATGCCTCAGTTTTGGTGCCTTTCTGTGGAAAAGAAAAAATGAAAATGGTGGTTTGGGCTGTGCTGGAAAAGGAGGTTAAAAAGGTTAAAAAGAAAAGGTCGTTTGGGCTTTGTTGGGATAAAAAATACGTGAAAAAAAGGGGGGTTTTGGGGTCTGTGTGCCCTCAAGGATTTTTTTTTTTTTCCCGGGGGATTTGTGATCCCTTTGGGGCGCAAAAGAGCCCTTTTGGCAGGGGCCCAACCCCATGACGCAGCAAAAGCGAAAACAACGGTCAAATGAATGAATAAATACCAAAAAAAAAAAGCTCTAAAATCGCCAGGGAAGGTCGAAGCAGGGGTTTTGGGGGGGGGTGGTTTAGGGCAGAGTGGGCCAAATCGAGCGAAAAAATCACAGTTAAATTTAACCGGTTTTGTGTCAGAACCCGCCCGAGGGCCCCGGGGCAGTGGTGGGGGCAGTTTGTGAGGGGGAAAAATCCAAAAAAAGGGGAAAACCCGGCAAATAATGAGAAAGGAGGGTTTGTTGGGGGGGAAGGGGGAGGGGAGGGTGTCGGGTTTTGGGGGCCGCAGCCCTTTTTTGGCGATTTTAGGGACTATTTTGCCCCCCCCGGGGGCGGCGCCAGGGCTCGTTTATAAGGGGGGGCCCCGCGCCAGCAGCGCCCGGCCGGGAAGCAGCCCCGAAAGCGCCTGAATTCGGCCCAAAACCGCCCGGTCTGAGCCCAAAGTGCTCAGAGCCGCTTGATTTTATAGAGAAAAAGCTCCTAAAATGGCTTTATTTTCTAAAGAATGCTCCGCAAATGGCTTTACTGCCGATAAAAAGCTCCTAAAGCTGCGCTGGTTTATAGAGAAAGCTCCTAAAGCCGCTCTATTTTATAAGAACAGCTCCAAAATCTGCTTTATTTAAAGAGAAAAGAGACAAGAGCTGTTTCCTTGAAAGAAAAATCAGCTCTTAAAGCTGTTTTCTTTCTCTTAAATGCTTCCATGGCGGCGATCCCAGCGGTGGGAAGAGCCGGGGCGCTTTAATGGGAACGATTAATGGAAAACTTCCTTATTTAACAAAAAAAGAATCTCCTAAAGCTGGTTTTTATTTAAACCGAAGCTCTTAAAGCTGGTTTTAGAGAAATCGCTGCCTTCAAGGCCGGTTTCTGGGCGAAAATGCAGCTCTTGCAGCTGTTTTATTTAAACTTTAAAATACTCTAATGGGTATTTTCTCAAAGCCGGAGCGAGCTGGGGCACCTTAACCAAAAATGAGCTTTTTAAGCTGCCTTAATTTAAGATGAAAAGAAAAAGCGCTCGTTACGCTTATTTCTGCTAAAAAACCAGCTCCTAAATTTGGGTTAATTTAAATTTTAATTTTTAACAAGCTCCTAAAGCTTCCCAAAGGGGTTTTGCCCCGTCGGGGCCGGGCAGCGCAGGGGGCGGCCGGTTTGGGGTGAAACGCGGCATTTTCAGGCTCAGGATGGACAGAGAGGAGCCAGTTTGGGGGAGAAGCAGGAAAACCGAAGAGTGAAGATGGAGCCAGCAGGGAAAGGGACGTTTTTCCTCGCAGCGGCCCCCGCTGGGGAAAAAATGGACTTTTTGGTAAAAAAGCGGCGGTTGGGCAGGGGAGGAGCAGAGAGAAGAGAGAAAAGAGGAAAAAAGGACAGAAAATAGAACAAAAAAAGAGACAGAAAATAGAAGAAAATTGGAAAAAAGAAAATTGAAAATTAAAAAAGAAAAAATAGAAAAAAATTGGAAAAAGAAAATTAAAACTAGAAAAAATGGAAAAATTAAAAATAGAAAATAGAAGAAATTTAAAAAAAAAGAAAATAGAAAAATAGAAGAAATTAGAAAAAAGAAAATAGAAAAAATTGAAAATAGAAGAAATTAGAAAAAAGAAAATAGAAAAATAGAAAATAGAAGAAATTAGAAAAAAGAAAATAGAAAAAATAGAAAATAGAAGAAATAAGAAAATAGAAAAAATAGAAAAATAGAAGAAAATAGAAAAAATAAAAAATAGAAGAAAATAGAAGAACATAGAAAATTGATTAAAAAAAGAAAATAGAAAAATTGGAAAATATAGAAAAATGAAAATTGGAAAAAATATTAAAAGGACAATTTTAAAAAAAGGAAAATTGAATAAAGAAAAACGCAAGTGCTGATAATTGGAGAAGATGGAAGTGAAAACAGGGAAAAATGAGAAGAGAGAAAAAGTAGAAGAGAAAAATAAGAGAAGAGAGGAAAAATGAGTGAAAACGAAAGAGGAATTAGAGGAGAAAATACAGAAAATCAGAAGCAGAAAGGAAGGAATCAGAAGGAGAAAAAGGAAGAAAAATCCCGATTTGGGTCCCGGAGTTGAGAAAATTGAGGAAAATGCCCCAGACGGAGCCGGGTGAGGCCCCTCCCCCCACGTGGGGTTGGGGGTTTTGGGGGGATTTGGGGGGTTTTGGGGTTTTGTCGTTTCAGGCGCCGCCGCCGTCGCCCCCTCCCCACCCCCCTTTTCTATTAAACCCCCCAGAAATGGGGAAAACCCCCCAAATCCCTCCAGCGCCCTCCGGCTCCGCCGCTCCCGCCGGCGCCGCTCAGTAAGTGTCCGAAATCTCTTGTTTTTACCCGGAAAGGCGTCGTGCGGGAGGGGTCGGTGGGAATGCTCCAGAAAAGGGACCAAAAGGGACAAAGAACGGTGTTTTTTTTTGTGGGGGCAGGGAGGGGGGTCTCCGGTTTTTTTCCCCCTCAGGGAAGCAGCAAAACGCAGGAAAAAAAAAAAAAGGCAAAAAACGGTGAGAAAAAAGCCAAGGAAAGGGAAAAAAAAAGAGAGGACTTAACCAGAAAAGGCCATTCCGCACCCAAAACACGCTCAGGAATTTGAGGAGAACGCCCCCAGGTTTGGGGAATGCAGAGAAGTAAGAGTTGCTTTAATTTCGTTTTTAGGGGGTGGTTTTTGGGGGAGGGGGCGTTTTTGGGGTGTTTTCCGCCCTTTCCACAGCTGCAGTTGGGAGGAGGCAGCAGCACCAAAAAGCCGCTTTTTTGGCCCAAAGTGAAGCTGGAAATTCAGGAATGTGGCTCCAGGAGATCCCTTAGGAAAAAGAACGTAAACCTCCCCCAAATTCACCCAAAACCCTGTGGGGGAAGGGGCTGGTGGGGGGGAAGGGGTTAATAATGATGTTTTCAGGTTTTTTCTCCAAAACCAGCTGCAGAAATGCTTAAATTTAGACTTTTGCCCCCAAAACGGGAGTGAGCAAGGGGGGGAGCTTCAAATTTGAGGCAAAACCCCCCCGAATCGGCATCAGCAGGTACCGGGCACGCCCTACCCTCACCCTGAGCCCCCCGGGACCCGCGGGGAGGGAGGGAGAGGCGGCGGATTTGGGGCAATTCCGGCCGGTTTTGGGGCGTCGGGGGAGGGGGGGAGCGCGAGGACCCCCCGGTCGTGGCATGTGGGCACCCCCCGACCCCAAAACCCTCCAACCCCCCCCTAAAACCCAGCGGGTTCGCGGGAGTATGCGACGATCGGGCGGTTTCACCGATTCGGCCGCTTTTCCCCCAAAAATGTTCTGACAGGGTTCGGGGGGGGGGTCTCGTGGGTGTTTTTTGCAGCCCTCGCCGGCCCTGCCCCCGCCCGAGGAGCCTCCGAGCGCCAGATTGGGGCAAAAAGCCCCCAGACAGGGTCTGCAGGAGAAGTAGGGACCAGAAATGGGTATTTGTGCCGCTTTCACCCCAAAATGGGCCGTTCCGGGGAGGGGGGGGGGCAGCTTTGGGTTTGGCCGCTTTTCCCCCCCAAAAATAACCCAAAAAGGGCTAAAATTGCCCCAGTATGCGCTGCTGGACAGGTCCACCCCTCAGCTGGGAGTTTGAACCCAAAAATGGGGCTTTTCCACCCAAGAAAGTGCTGAGTTAGCACCTTCGCGGTGCTGGGGGAGGGGGAGGTGCTTTTTAACCTATTTCCCTGAATTTTCCCCCAAAAGTGGAGGGATGGAGGAGCAGGTTGGGGGAGGGGGGGTGGTGTTGTCTCTCTCCCCTCCCCACAGTGACAGTGCCAAAACCGCCTCGATTCACCCCAAAATGGACAATTGGTGCCAAAAAATGGCTAAAAACTAGAAATTGCCCCCAAAATAAGAGGCAGGAAAAGGTGAGCGAGCGGAGTAAGTACCGGAGGGGCCCCGGGACGCGCCGACCCCAAAATCCCCGTTTCTCTGCCCAAACTGCGCGGGGCGCGCGTTTAACCCAAAACCCCCCCTTCCGAGCCCATTTTGCGCCGGGGGCGCGCGATTAACCCCAAATCCCCATTTCTCAGCCCATTTTGTGCTGGGGGCGCGTGTTTAACCTGAACCCCCCCCGTTCCGAGCCCATTTTGCGCCTGGATCGCGCGTCTGCCCCAAAATCCCCATTTCTAACCTCATTTTGCGCCCGGGACGCAACTCGGACCCAAAATCCCCAGTTCTGACCTCATTTTGCGCCTGGGATGCGACTCCGACCCGTAATCCCCGTTTCTCAGCCCAAACTGCGCCGTGGGCGCGGGACCGACCCTGAGCCCCCCAAAGTGGGGCTTTTCCCCCAAACCACCCCTTTTCGGGCTCCGTTCAGCCCCAAATCCCCGCGACCGGCCCCAAACCGCGCGGGTGGGGCCGGGCCCCTTTGGGGACATTTTTCCCCATTTGGGGACGGTTTTTTTTTTCCCCCGTTTCGGGAGGTTTTTTCTTTTCCTGAGAAAACTTTTCCCCGTTTTCTCAGGTTTTGCTTTTTCTCCTCCGGACCCAAAAAGGCCAAAAAAAAAGCAAAAGGCGCTGGTGGTGGCACCCCCGGGAATCCCTGGGGCGGGGTTCGACCCCCCGCGGCGCCTGCGCTGGCCTGGGACGCCCCTGCTCTAACAGGGACCCCCATATTGTGACAGGGACCCCCCTATTGTGACAGGTGCCCCTCATTGGGATGCGCCCCCACCCCAGTTTATCGAAGTTGCTTTGGCGGAGCCCACAATACAGGGACGGGAGGGCCCCATATCGCGACAGGGACCTCTCTATCGTGATGGAGACCCCCCCCATATTGCGATGAGGGCTCAGATTTCAGCCTGGACCATGACGAGGACCCCCACGCTGCTCTGATGACCCAGGACTGTGGCAGGGCCCAGTATGGCGGGGAAGGCGCCCTGTCATGACAGACCCTGTGCTGCGACAGGACCCCCATATCGTGTCAGGACCCCCGTATTGTGACATGTACCAATAAACTGCTTAACCCTGACCAGCCTTGTGTCCTCCCTGGGGACTGGGGGGGGTGTCGGGGGATTTTGGGGGGTTTTGGGGTCACCCTGAGGCTCCGAAGGTGTATCGTGACATCATTTCCTGTTCACCGTGACGTCACGGTCGTTTCCGGTGATGACGTAACTGCCGCTTCCTGTCTGCGTGTCCCCCGCAATCCCCGCCTTTTCATCCTGGTCCTGCCCCCTGCAGTGGCCCCGCCCTTCTCACCACGCCCCTCGCCACACAGACCACGCCCCCTCCTTCGGCCCAGTCGCTGGGTCTTTATCGGTCCCGCCCCCGTGTTGGCCCCGCCCAGAAACTCACCCAGTCCCTCTTTTTACTCCGCCCAGACCCCGCCCCCGGGCTGTCATTGGCTTCTCCCGGCTCCTCCCCCGACCCGCCATTGGCTCATCCCGCCCCCGCCCCCCGGTCCGTCCCCGGATCCTCCGCCGGCGCCGCTTCCCGGGATCGCTCGGACCGGACCCGCCGGGCCCCCCCCGGGCCGCCCCGGGCCCCCCGCCCCGCCATGTGGCTCTTCTCCCGCGACCCCGTGCGGGACTTCCCCTTCGAGCTGGGCTCGCCCGACGCGGACCCGGCCCCGGAGCCGCCCCCGGACCCCGCGGCCCCGGCCCCGCTCTGGCGGCTCCAGCGGGGCCGCCGCAAGGTGGGATCGAGGGGGGCGAGGAGGGTCCCCCGTGTGCCTTCCCTGTCCCCGCGTGTCTTCCCGCGTCCCCGATGCCCACCCAGGGCCCCATCCCTGTGTCCCCTTGTCCCCGTCCCCGGGTTCTAGATGCCCCCTCCATGCCCCATTCCCGGGTCCCCCCGATCCTCCCCCCTTCCAGTTCCCCCGTGTCCCCCCAGGCCCCAAATGTCGGCCCAGGTCGCCACGTCTCCCCATGTGCCCGCCTGGCCCCACACTGTCCCCTTGTCCCCTCCTTTTCCCCCCCCATTGTCCCCTCACTGTCTCTCCAGCTCTCCTTGTCCCTCTGTCCCTTCACTGTCCCCTGACCATCCCCTCAGTGTCCCCCCAGTCCCTGACTGTCGCCCCCTGCCCTGCCAGGCCGACGGGACCCCCGTGTCCGTGTTCACCCACCCGCTGGGCCCGGGGGGCGACCCCGGGGGGGCCGCGCTGGCCCGGGCGGGGCTGAAACGGCTGCGGAGCCTCCGCCACCCCAACGTGCTGGGGTACCTGGACAGTCTGGAGGTGACACTGGGGACACCGGGGGGGCACTGGGGACACCCAGCGTGCTGGGGTACCTGGACAGCCTGGAGGTGACACTGGGGACACCGGGGGGGCACTGGGGACACCCAGCGTGCTGGGGTACCTGGACAGCCTGGAGGTGACACTGGGGACACCCAGGGGGCACTAGGGGGGGGACATGGAGGGGACAGGATGATGAGAGCACCTGGGGACACTGGGGGAGATGTGGAATGAGGGGACATGGACCTGAGGGGGGGGACGTGGCAGGGGGCATGGCAGGGACATAAAGGGACTTGGGGGACACAGGGGATGGGGGGAAATAGGGGGGACACGGGACCAGGGTGAGGGTGGTGGGTGGGGGTCCCTGGGGAGGTCCCTGATCTGACCCAGGTGACCCCCCCAGACGGAGCAGTGCCTGTACCTTGTGACAGAGGCCGTGACCCCCCTGCGGAGGCACCTGAAGCTGCACCCCCCAACCGGGGACTCGGGGGAGCAGGAGGTGGCCTGGGGGCTGCAGAGGCTGCTGGTGAGGAGGGGGGCTGGGGGGGGCCTGGATGGGGGTCAGGCATCTGGGGGAACCCTGTGATTTTGGGGGGGGACACTCTGAGAGCTGGGGGGTGGGGGGGGGGCTTGGGATCTGTGGGGGTCATTAGGATTTGGGGGGGGGGGTGTCTGAGGGCACACAGAGACCAGGGGGTGGTACCCCCCTATCTGGGGTTGAACCCACCCCCCTTGCCCCCCCAGACTGCCCTGGCCTTCCTGGGGGCCTCGGGGCTCGTTCACCACTCGCTGGGACTCGACGCCGTGTTCGTGGACCCAGGGGGAGAGTGGAAGCTGGGGGGGCTCGAGAGGGTGGGGGCTGCCAGCGATGGGACCCCCCCCCGCCCCCCCGGGGAGCCCCCCCGGCCCCAGGACCCCCCTGAGCTCAGCGACCCCTCCAGAGGGAAGGGGGAGCCCTGGTGAGTTGGGGGGAGGGGGTGGTCATTGAGGGTCTCGGGGGGACACAGGGAGTGGGGGAGGAAGGGGGGGGTTATGGGGGGTCATGAGGGGGGCCATGGGGTCGTGAGGGGTCAAGGGAGGACGTGAGGGAGCCATGGGGGTGACACAGGGCCTGGCGGGGGGGACAGGGGGACATTGAGGGTCTGGGGATACACAAGGAGTGGGGTGGGGCATGGGGGGGATAATGGGGGGACCATGGGGATGTGGGGGGGACATGGGAGTGTCACGGGGCTGGTGCTTGGGGAAGGTGGTGGGGGGCTCTCAGGGGGGCTCTGGGGACCATGGGGGTCCCCACGGTCCCGTCCCGCCCCCCAGGGCAGGAGACATGTGGCGCCTGGGCTGCCTCATCTGGGAGGTCTTCAATGGGCCCCTCCCCCGGGCAGGGGCCCTGCGCAGCTTCGGCAAGGTCAGGATGGGGGGGACCCCCTTGGGCACCCCCAACTCATGGGGACACCCCCTGGGCCCCCCTGAACTCCTGGGGACCCCCCTGGGCACCCCTGAACTCCTGGGGACCCCCCTGGGCACTCCCAAACTCCTGGGATCTCCTCTGGGCCCCTCAAACTCACGGGGTTCTGGTCCCCCCTGACCTTGTTTTTGCCCCCCAGCTGCCCCCCGGGCTCATCCCCCCGTTCTCAGAGCTGGTGGCCGCAGATCCGGGGGCTCGGCCGGGCCCAGGGCCCCTCCTGGAGCGGCTGCAGCGCCCGGGGGCCTTCCTGGCCTGTGACCTCGTCAGCACCGGGCTCTTCCTCGAGACCTTCCAGGTCTGGAATCTCTTTTATTTCCATCCTCACGCTCAGCTCTGTGTTTTCATCCTCGTCTTCACGCTTGTTCTGAGCCCTGTTTGCCCATCCTCATCCTGGCTCTCATCCCTGCTTTTTCATCCTCATCTCTTTTTCTTCATCCCCATCCTCATCCCTGTTTTCTCATCCCCATCCTCATCTCCATGGTTGTTCTTACCTTAATCAATCCCGTTCTCCTGTTCCCCCCTGTTCTTACCTTAATCAATCCTCATCCCCATCCTTGTCCTCTCACCGTCGTCGTCACCTTGAACGCTGTTCCTTCATTTCCATCCTCGCTCCCTGACCCTCCCTGACCCCCCCCGGCCCCCTCTGTGACCCCCCCAGGTCCGGGACCCCTCGGAGCGCCGGACGTTCCTGCAGGACCTGCCCCCGCTCCTGGACTCTCTCCCGGGGCCGTTCCGGCTGCACAAGCTGCTCCCACGGCTGCTCCAGGCCCTGGAGCTTGGCAGTGCCGATGCCAGTGCCCTGCCCCCCCTGCTCAAGGTGGGGAGAACCCCTCCTCGACCCCATAGAACCCCCCCTGACCCCACAGAACCCTCCCTGACCCCACAGAACCCTCCCTGACCCCACAGAACCCCCCCTGACCCCACAAACCCCCTCTGACCCCACAGAACCCCCCCTGACCCCACAGAACCCCCTGACCCCACAAACCCCCCCTGACTCCACAGAACCCCCCCTGACCCCACAAATCCCCCCTGACCCCACAAACCCCCCTGACGCCCTCGGTGCCCCCAGGTAGCGAAGGCCCTGGACCCCCCCGAGTACCAGCAGCGAATCGTCCCCGTCCTCGTCCGGCTCTTCTCGTCCCCAGAGCGGGGGCTGCGGCTGCGGCTGCTGCAACTGGTGGGGCTGGGAGGGACTGGGGGGCACTGGGAAGGGACTGGGGGACACTGGGATGGGGCTGGGAAGGACTGAGGTGGGGCTGGGTCTCAGGGAGTGTCCCTGGGGGTCCCATGGTGGGGTCCCACTCTGGGTTGTCCTTGAGGGGCTCAGGGGACTCTGGTGTGTCCCTGGGGGGCTCAGGGGTCTCTGGTGTGTCCCTGGGGGGCTCAGGGGACTCTGGTGTGTCCCTGGGGGGCTCAGGGGTCTCCTCTGCTCCTCCCCAGCTTGAGGAGTTCATCGAGTTCCTCCCCGAGGCCACAGTCGATGCCCAAATTTTCCCCCACGTCGCCCACGGGTTCCTCGACTCCAACCCGGCCATCCGGGAGCAGACGGTCAAGGTGGGCCCCCAAATCAGCCAGGACCCCCCCAGAACTGCCCCAAAATCACATGGGAGTCCCCCAAAACCACCTGGGACCTCCCCTGCCAAAATCACTTGGGTGGGACCTTCCTATAACCTGGGGACCCCTCCAATTGGGTGGGATCCCCCCACCCCCAAATCACCTGGGAAATCCCAAACAGGTGGGACCTCCCTCCAAAGTCACCTGGGGGCCCCCTAAATAGGTGGGACCCCCCCCAGTGGGACCCAATCATTGGGGGACCCTCTAAATGGGGGGGGGACACAAGGTGGGACTTCCCCCTACAGTGACCTGGGGTCTCCCTCCCCAAATGCCCTGGGAACCCTCTGAGTGGGTGGGGCTGGGAGGGACCCCCTCCATGAGCTCTGGGGGTCCCACCTGACCCCCCCTGTGCCCTCCCCCCCCAGTCGATGGTGCTGCTGGCGCCCAAACTGGGGGAGGGGCGGCGGGGGGGGGACCTGCCCCGGCTGCTGCTGAAGGTGCAGGGGGGGGACGCCCTGGGACCCCTGCGCTGCAACGCCACCCTGTGCCTGGGCAGGGTGGCCCCCCACCTGCCCCCCCAGGTGAGTCCTGACCCCCCTGAACCCCCTCTGAACCCCCCCTGAACCCCCACCCTGTGCCTGGGCAGGGTGGCCCCTCACCTGCCCCCCCAGGTGAGTCCTGACCCCCCTGAACCCCCCCATAACCCCACCCTGTGCCTGGGCAGGGTGGCCCCTCACCTGCCCCCCCAGGTGAGTCCTGACCCCCCTGAACCCCCTCTGAACCCCCACCCTGTGCCTGGGCAGGGTGGCCCCCCACCTGCCCCCCCAAGTGAGTCCTGACCCCCCTGAGCCCCCCCATAACCCCCACCCTGTGCCTGGGCAGGGTGGCCCCTCACCTGCCCCCCCAGGTGAGTCCTGAACCCCCCCTGAACCCCCACCCTGTGCCTGCCCCTCCCCGTGAATCCCGAGCCCCCTGAACCCCTCGCTGAGCCCCCCCAGAAGTGGTGGCAGGTCCTGCCCCTTCGCTGTGCCCCCCCTCAAAATACCCCCCCAGTGTCCCCACCTGACCCCGTACATCCCCCACCGCGTGTCCCCCACCTTTCCCCTGTGCCCCCTATCCCTGTGACCCCCCCAGACCCATCAGGGGGTCCTGGCCTCCTCCCTGACCCCCTGTGACCCCCCCTGTGACCCTCCCTGTGCCCCCCCAGACCCGGAAGCGGGTCCTGGCCCCCGCCCTGGCCCGGGCCACGCGGGACCCCTTTCCCCCCGCCCGCGCCGCCGCCGTGGCCGCCTTCGCCGCCACCCACGAGTGTTACCCCCCCCCCGAGTGCGCCCAGCGCGTCCTGCCCGCCCTCTGCGCCCTCACCGTGGACCCCCACCCGGGGGTCAGGCAGCAGGTGGGTCCTGGGGGGGCTCGGGGGGGTCCCGTGGGAATGGGGGTGTGGGTGGTCAGGGGGCTGGGTCCCATTGGTGGGGGTCTCAGAGTGGTGGGTGCTGGGGAGGGTCCCGAAGAAATTGGGGGGGGGGTTCAGGGGGCTGGGGGTCTGTCTGGGTGCTTGGGGGGGGTGTCCCATGGAATGGGGGGGCTCAGGGGGCTGGGGGGGTTGCTGAGGGTCCTGTTGTGATGGGGATTTGTTGGGGGGGCTCACTGCAGGTTTGGGGGGGTCCCACCGCAGTGGGGGCTGCATGGGGTCTGGGGGGGGTCTCTGGGTGCCCCCACACCGGGTGCTGTGGCGGGGTTTGGGGGAGGGAGGGTTTTGGGGGGTCCCTCAATCTGGGGGTCCCCCCTTCTTGTTCCCCCCCCAGGCGTTCCGGGCCATTCGCAGCTTCCTGGACCAGCTGGAGGCGGCGGCCGAGGAGGGGGGGGCACAGCAGGGGGGTGAGGACCCCAAAAATGGGGGGGGGGCACAGCAGGGGGGTGAGGACCCCAAAAATGGGGGGGGGGGCACAGCAGGGGGGTGAGGACCCCAAAAATGAGGGGCTCTGAGAGAACAGGGGGGAACAGGTCAGGGGGTGAGAGGAGGAGGGGCCTGGGGAGGGTTTGAAGGGGGGGGGGGGCAGGGGAGGGGTTGTGGGGACCCCAAGAATGGGGGGGGGGGCTGAGGGGGGTGAAAGAAGGGAGGGGCCCAAGAATGGTAGGGGCAACTCTGGCAGGGGAGGGACAGGGGAGAGGGGGAGAAATTGGGGTCCTGGGGGAAAGGGAGGACAGGGGGGGCTGCTGGGGGGGCAGTAATGGGGTAACACTGAGACTCCGGGGGGGGGCATGGGGGTGGTTTGGTGGAGCCCCCCCATGACCCCCCCTTTTTTCCCCACAGACACCCCCGGCTCTGCTGCAGCCCCGGGGGGGCCAGGGGGGGGCTCGGGGGGTCTGGGGGCCGCCGTGTCCTGGGCTGTCACCGGGGTCACCTCCCTGACAGCGCGGCTGATGGGGGGCGAGGGGGGGGCACCCCCACAGCCCCCTACCCCCCAGGGACCCCCGCAGACCCCCCCCGAGGGTCCCACAGCCCCCCAGAAAGGTGAGTGTTCCCCCCTCAGCTCCTGACCCCCCCCTCCAGCCCTGGGGACCCCCTTGACCTACTGTTTTAACCCCTCAGAGCTCCCCGCCGAGGAGACCCCCCCCGAGGAGCCCCCCCTGGAGGACCCCGATGGGTGGGACGATGACTGGGGGAGCCTGGAGGTGAGTTTGGGGGGGGGGTCAGACTTTTTTGGGGGGGGGGCACAGTGTGACCCTCCCTGCCCACTCATCTCTGTATCTCACCCCCCCAGGACATGGAGCTGCCCCGGAGCCCCCCCATGAGCAGCCCCGAGGACGTTGTGGCCCCAACAAAGCCCCCCAGCCCCTCCCCCACAGAGCCCCCCCCCTCTACCCCTCCCCAGTCTGGGGGGGCTGAGGAGGAGGAGGGGGGATGGGGGGTGGGGGGCGAGTGGGGCACCGAGGATGCCTGGGAGGACCTGCCCACCCAGCACGGTGAGACCCCCCCCGGGACCCTCTGAACCCCCCCGAGCCCCAGGGACCCCCAGGAGCCCCCACAGTCCCCCTGGAACTGCCTGGGTTGCCCCCCCACACCCCTGGGACCCCCAAGAGTTCCTTGGGACCCCCCCCTCAGGACTTTCTGATCCCTCCCACCCAAGCCCCCCGGGACACTCTCCCTGTGGCTCCCCCAGGACCCCTGAAGTGCCCTCTCCCCCTTCCTCCCCCCCAGTGTCCCTTGGACCCCCCCCCAAGTGCCCCCCCCCCCCCAGTGCCTCCAGGGGGACCCTCCCAAACCCTGAGGGACCCCCCCAAGACTCTCCAGACCCCCCATTTTCCCCACTGGGACCCCCTGGGGTGCCCCAATGCCCCCAGCCCCCCCCCCCGTGACCCTCCCTGTCCCCCCCAGGGCCCCCCCCGTCCCGGCGGCAGCGGGAGCAGCAGCGGCGCCGGGAGCTGGAGGCGAAGCGGCGGGGGGGGCTCCGGGGCCCCCCCAAACTGGGGGCGCGGAAACTCGACTGAAGGGGGGGGGCGGGAGGGGGGGGTCGCGGGGGGGTTTTGGGGGTCGGTAATAAAAAGTTCCGGATCCGCAGCGGCCTCGTGTTGGGGGGGGCGGGAACGGCGGGGGGGGACACACGACACGTGGCTGGGGTGTCACGTGACTCGGCAGTGTCATGTGACTCACCGGTGTCACGTGACTCACTGGTGTCACGTGACTCACTGCTGTCACGTGCCCCCCCATGGCCGCCCGGGGGGGGCGGAGGCGCCGGGAGGAGGTTGGGGGGGTCCCCAAACTGGGGGGGGGGGGAGGAAACACGAGGGGACCCCAAGAACGGGGGCCCCCAAAATGGTGTGGGGAAAACGAGGGAGGGGGCGAGGGAGGGAGGGAGGGGGGACACGGACCGGGGGGAGGGGAGGTCGCAAAGGAGGGGGAGGCCCCGGGAGTCGGGGGGGACACCCCGAGTGCTGGGGGGAATCCAGGCTGGGGGTCACAAAGGGGGGAGACACGAGGAGGGACACCCAGAAATGTTGGGGGGGCTAAGGGGGGGGGCACAGGGGTTTGGGAGGGGGCGTCCAAAGTTGGGGGGGGACTCCGGAATTGAGGGGGGGACACTCAAAAGGGGGGGGTGGGAGGCCCATTGAGGGGCTTCCCATGTTGGGGGGGGTACCCACCACCCCCCCCGTGCTCCCCCAGGACCCCCGAGTTCGCCTCTCCAAGGCCCTGAGTTACGTCCTTCGTCACGGGGCGGCGGCCGAGGGGCTGCCCATGGGCCCGGGTGGGTGAGACCCCCAAAAAACCCCCCTAAAACCTCCCCGGGGCTGCCCATGGACCCATTGGGTGAGACCCCCCAAAAAACCCCCACCAAAACCTCCCCGGGGCTGCCCATGGGCCCGGGTGGGTGAGACCCCCCAAACCCTCCCCCCCCAAAACCTCCCCGGGGCTGCCCATGGGCCTATTGGGTGAGACCCCCCAAAAAACCCCCCCTAAAACCTCCCCGGGGCTGCCCATGGGCCTATTGGGTGAGACCCCTCCCCAAAGCCCACCCCTCAAAGCCCCTCAGCTGCTCCCTGGCACCCTCCTGTGCCCCCCTGATCCACCCTGGGACCACCCCAAATGCCCCCCCGGGACCCCCACCCGCTCCCTGGGCCCCCCCAAGGCCCTCGGGGCCCCCCCTGACGGGGGTCTCGGGGGCAGATGGCTTTGTGGAGGTGGGGGCTCTGCTGCGCCTGCGTCGCTTCGCGGGGGTCTCGGAGGGGGACGTCAGGAGGGTCGTGGCCGAGGACCCCAAGGGGCGCTTCGCTCTCCGCCCTGACCCCCTGAGGGTGCGGGCCAACCAGGGGCACTCCCTGCCGGTGAGGGGGGATTTGGGGGGTCACAGGGGGATTTGGGGGGCTCTGGGGAGGGATCTGGAGGGGTCCCGGCTGTGATTTGGGGGCTCAGCTGGGACTGGGAATCCTGGGTGGGATTTTGGGGTCCTGGGTGGAATTTTGGAGTCCTGGGTGGGATTTTGGGTCCCAGGTGGGATTTTGGGGTCCTGGGTGGGATTTTGGGGTCCTGGGTGGGATTTTGGGTCCCAGGTGGGATTTTGGAGTCCCGGCTGGGATTTGGGGGTCCCACCTGACCCAGTTCCCCCCCGTGGGGCTGTGTTTGAAGGGCAGGTGCCGGAGCTGGAGCTGACCCCCCTGCAGACCCCCGAGGCGCTGCCCCCCACCCTCGCCCACGGCACCCGCCGGCGCCTGTGGGGCCCGATCCGGGCGGGGGGGCTGCGCCCCATGGGGAGGCAACACGTGCACCTGGCGGGGGGGCTGCCCGGGGACCCCGGGGTGCTCAGCGGTGAGTGACCCCAGGGACCCCCCCCTGGGACCCCTGAACCCCCAACACCCCCCCTCAAAACCCCCCAGGTTCCTCTGGCACCCCCAAACGCCCCCCTAGGAACCCCCCAAGTCTTCTCCCTGGACCCCCCAACTCTACTGGGACCCTCAGGGCCCCCCTCTAGAGCCCCCCAGGAACCCCCAAATCCCCCTGGGAACCCCAAATCCCTCCCTAGAACCCTGTAAGAACTCTCAATCCCCCCTGGAGCCCCCCAGGGACCCCCAAATCCCCCTGGGAACCCCAAATCCCTCCCTAGAACCCTGTAAGAACTCTCAACCCTCCCTAGAGCCCCTCAGGGACCCCCAAATCCCCCTGGGAACGCCAAATCCCTCCCTATAGCCCTGTAAGGACTCCCAACTTCCCCTGGAGCCCCCTAGGGACCCCCAGTTCCCCCTGGGAACCCCAAATCCCTCCCTAGAGCCCTGTAAGGACTCCGACCCCCCCCCTGGAGCCCCCCAGGGACCCCCAATCCCTCCCCCACAGGAATCCGGCCGGACTCCGACATCGCCATCATCATCGACGGCCCCCGCGCGCTGGCGGGTGAGGGGGGGCCCGAAATTTGGGGGGGGGGGGCTCTGGTATTTGTGGGGGTACCCCAGTATTTGGGAGGGACCCCGATATTTGGGGTTTCTGACTGTTTGGGGGGGGCATCCCAATGTTTGGGGGGGAGTTCTCCGGTTTTTGGGGGTTCCCCAGTATTTGGGGGGTGATCTCCAATGCTTGGGGAGTCCCTGATACTTAGGGGGGATCTCTGATGTTTGGGAGGGGTTCCCCCCTGGTATTTGGGGTCCCCCTGATGTCCGTGTGACCCCCCCTCTGTCCCCCCCAGACGGGATCCCGTTTTTCCGCTCGGCCAACGGGGTGATCCTGAGCCCGGGGGACCCCCAGGGCCGGATCCCCCCCAAGTACTTCCTGAGGGTCCTGCAGCTGCGGCCACACCGTGAGACCCCGAAATGGGGGGGACCCCGAAACGGGGGGGAGGGAGAAACCCCGAAATGGGGGAGGGGGGACCCCGAAACAGGGAAGGGGGAAGTGGTCTGGGGGGCCCCGGGATTTGGGGAGGACCCACGGGTTGAGGGGAGGGGATTTAAGGGCACACGGGAATTGGGAGGGCTTGGAGGGTTTTTGGGGTGGGGGCTCCAGGCTTTGAGGGGCTCCGGATTTGGGGGGATCCAGGGAGTTTGGGGTGACCCAGGAATTGAGGGGGACACACGAGGGACTGGGAGGAGGGAGGGGATTTGAGGGTTACCAGGAATTGAGGAGGGGGGGAAGGAACACTCTTGTTGCCATGGTAACGCTGCTCCGTTGCCCCCCCCAGGGTGTGAACTGCCCCTGGATGGGCCCTGGGATGAAGAGGGGGAGAGACCCCCCCGAGGATCCAGGGGGATCCGAGCCCCTCGTGCCTCGCAGAGCCCAATAAACCCTCCGGCCCCCTGAGCTGGTCGAGCATCTCAGACCCCCCCTCAGTACACCCCGAGGGACCCAGCAGCGATCCCAGTCTGTCCCAGTGATCCCAGTCTGTCCCAGTGATCCCAGTTCCCTCCCAGAGCTCTCAGATCCAATTCCACACACAAAATCTCCTTTATCACAGCCGGGTGCCCGCGGCCGCCAGGATTTTGGGGGTTCCCCGAGGGGTCCCAGTGGGTTTGAGGGGTGCCCTGGGGGTCCCGGGTGGGTTTGGGGGTCCCTCAGACGATCCCACACGTCTCCCTGCGGGTCAATCTGCGCCGCTGGGGGTCGAGGCTCCGCTCCAGTTCCTCGTCCTCCTCCTGCGCCCTGGTTGGGTGTGGGGGGGGTCAGAGGGGGACCCTGGAACCCCCCCCGGACACCTCAGGGTCCCCCTGATCCCTCCCCGTGCACCCCAAGACCTGTGGATGCCCCCAGGACCCCTCGGGACGCTCCATAACCCCCCCAGACACCCCCCCCCCCAGGCTCCCACCTGGTCTCGCGCCGGTGCCGGTCCCGCACCAGCCGGTCCCGCCGGTTCACCAGTGCCACCAGTTCCTCCAGCAGGAGCTGCTCCCGCTGCCGCTGCGCGGGGGCCTTCAGCCACTCTGGGGGGGCACGGAGGGGTTGGGACAACGGGGGGTCCCCCAGAGCTCCCCCCTGTGCCCCCAGAGCTCCCCCCTGTGCCCCCAGAGTTCCCCCAAAGTCCCCTTGTCCACCCCAGTTCCCCCAATGTCCCTGTCCCCCCAGTGTCCCCTCTCTGTCCCCAGTAGCCCCCAATGTGCCACCCTATGTCCCCAGCACCCCCAGTGTCCCCCCATGTCCCACCCTCTGTCCCCAGCACCCCCAGTGTCCCCCTGTCCCCTCATGTCCCACCCTCTGTCCCCAGCAGCCCCTGTGTCCCACCCTCTGTCCCCAGCACCCCCAGTGTCCCCGTCCCCCCATGTCCCACCCTCTGTCCCCAGCACCCCCAGTGTCCCCCTGTCCCCCCATGTCCCACCCTCTGTCCCCAGCACCCCCAGTGTCCCCTCATGTCCCACCCTCTGTCCCCAGCACCCCCAGTGTCCCCATGTCCCACCCTCTGTCCCCAGCACCCCCAGTGTCCCCCTGTCCCCCCATGTCCCACCCTCTGTCCCCAGCACCCCCAGTGTCCCCTCATGTCCCACCCTCTGTCCCCAGCAGCCCCCGCAGTTCCCGGCTCAGCAGCTCAAACCGACGCTCCAGGTCCCGCTCCTGGGCCCTGGGGAGGGACAGGGGGGGACACGGGGGTGTCACCGGGGGTGGCAGAGCCCCCTTATATCCCCCAACCCCCCCGGTGTCCCCCCCGTGTCCCCAGAGCCCCCTCACAGCAGCTGCAGCTGGTCCTGCCGCCGCACCAGTAAGTTCCGCTGGTGCACCAGTGCAAACCAGTCCTGGAGGAGTCGCTCCTCGCGGGGGGGGTCGGCACCTGCGGGGACACGGGGGGACATCGGGGACATCAGCGGGGTTTGGGGAACAGAGGGGGGAGTTCAGGGGGACATCGGGGACATCAGCGGGGTTTGGGGGACAGTGGAGGGAGTTCAGGGGGACACAGGGAGCAGTGGAGGACATTGGGGGGCATTGGGGACAGGGGAACGGGAGGGAGGGGACAGTGGGGACATCGGAGGACACTGAGGGACAGGGGGAGCAATGGGGGCATGGGGGGACATGGGAATATTGGGGGTGATGGGTGTGTCCCCCCTGTGTCCCCCCATGTCCCCACTATCCCCTCACCGCTCTCCAGCAGCTCCCGCAGTTCCCGCTCCAGCGCCGGGGCCTGAGCGTCCAAGCGGGCCTGGTCCTGCTCCAGGGCCTCCAGCTCGGCCATCACCCACTGGCCCTGCCATGGGGACACTCCTGTCACCCCCGAGCCCCCCCAGACCCCGCAGCCCCTGTCACCAGTGGGACACGACTGTCCCCAAGGTCCCCCAGTGTCCCCCCTTGTCTCCTCTTACCCCCATTTCCTCCTCGCCGGGGTCAGGGGGCTCCGTCGGGGGGTCTGTGGGGGGACACTTGGGGTGACCCCAAATGCCCCCAGGGGGGTCACAAGGCCACGCCCCCCCCGTGACCCCCCCACCAGTGCTCACCAGATGGGGGAGGGGCTGGGGGGGTTGCAGGGGGGGTCCCGATGTCACCCTAGGGAGAGACAGAGGGGGGGGGGTCAGGGACCCCCAGAAGGGACCCCCACACTTGGGGTCCCAAAAAGGTGGGGGGAGAGGGCTGGGTGGGGGTCTCACCGTGGGGGGGGTTCGGGGGTGTCCCTGGGGACTCTCAGGGGGGTCCTTGGGGGGTCTCCCCTGGGGGGGGTCCCGCAGGCGAGAGAGGGTCCTGGAGCGGGGGGGGGGCGTGGGGCAGACCCCCCCTGCACCCCCAGCCCGGGGCAGGCGTGGGGGGGGCAGGAGCCCCCCTAGGGGGGGGTCGAGCCCAGCGGGACCCCCAGAGGCTGAGGGGGGGTCTGGGGGAGCCTCATCCAAAATGGAGCCAAGTTGGGGGTCCGGGAGGGTCTGGGGGGGCTCCCCCTCCATGGAGTCAATCTGGGGGTCTGGGGGGCCCCCCCCAGGGGTGGGGCTGAGCTGGGGGTCCGGAGGGGTCTCAGAGAGCTCCCTCTCCAGAGGGTCACTCTGGGGGTCCTGGGGGGGCTCCCCCTCACCGGAGCCGAGCTGGGGGTCTGGGGGGGGTTGGGGAGACCCCCCCTCAGCAGTGTCAGTCTGGGGGGGCCCCTCATCAATGGGGCCGATTTGGGGGTCCTGGGGGGCACCCCCCTGGTCGGTGTCAGCCTGGGGGTCCAGGGGGGAACTGTCAGGGATGGGGGCGATTTGGGGTTCTGGGGGGGCTCCCCCCTCAGTGGAATCGATTTGGGGGTCCTGGGGGGGCCTCTCTGGGGTGGGGCTGGGCTGGGGGTCTGGGGGGGTCTGGGGGGGCCCCCCCTCAATGTCCCTGAGCTGGGGCTCTGATGGGGACCCCCCCTGGCCGCTGTTGAGCTGGGGGGGACCCGGGGGGGTCTGTTGGGGCCCCCCCTCGGTGCTGCTGACCTGGGGGGCTGAGGGGGACCCCCCTTTGGTGATGCTGCTCCAGGGGCCTTGGGGGGGCTCCTGGGGGCCCCCCTCGGTGGTGCCCAGCTGGGGGGTCCCTGGGGGGGTCCAGGGTGGCCCCCCCTCGACACTGCCAGGCTGGGGGGTCCTTTGGGGGCCAGGGGGGGTCCCTCGTTCCATGGTGCCAATCCCGGGGTCCGGGGGGGTCACAGGGGGCCCCCCCTCAGTGGTGCCAATTCCGGGGTCCGGGGGGGTCACAGGGAGCCCCCCCTCGGTGGTGCCAATCCGGGGGTCCGGGGGGGTGCCCGGGGGGGTGCCCAGCTGTGCCCGGACCTGGCTGAGGAAGGTCATGACCCCCAGGCTGTCGGGACGCTCCATGTCCGAGGGGTCCAGGAGCCGCGGGACCCCCAGGGCCGCGAAGGCGTCGAAGGCCTGGGGGGGGGCACAGGGAGGGTGAGGGGGGGGATCCCAGCCCTGGTTCCCCCCCGGAGCCCCCCCAGCCCCCCCCACTCACCAGCTTGTTGTTGCCCCGGTGGTCCCGGGGGTCCAAGGCGTCGAAGTCACTGGAGGGGGCGGGGCAAGGGGGGGCGTGGCTCTGATCACTTTGGGGATCCCCAGGGGGTTCTCCAGGGTGACCCCCCCCCCCTCCCCATATTCACAGCCCCCCCTCCACATCCTTCCCCACCCCAACAGGCCCTCAGGACCCCCCGCCTGCCCCCCATCCCCGGGGTGCTCCCGGGGCCCCCCAAACCCAGATCCCCCCACCCTTCACCCCTCCCACCCATCCATGGCTGCCCCCCAATGTCCCCCCCCCCCCAAGGACATCCCCCAGGACCTCCCCCAATGGTGCCCCCAAAGCCCCCCATTCCCCATACCCAGGTGCCCCCCAAAGCCCCTCCCGGGACCCCCCCCCAGCCCCTGAGTGCCCCCAGGACCCCCCCACTCCCCCCCCCGGCCCCCCCTCACATGATCTGGGGTCTCAGGCGGTGCAGGAGGGCGCAGAACCCCAACCCGCTGCTCCAGGAGCCCCCGAAGTCGGTGACAGAGACCCCCCGGTACCCGGCGGTCACGGCCTGGCACCAGGCCAGGAGGGCCCCACGACCCCCGGGGGGGGGCTGGGGAGGGGGGGGTCAGCACCCTGAGACCCCCCCAGACCATGGGGGACCCCCCAGAGACCCCCAACCCCATATGGACCCCCCCCCCCAGGGAACTATTCGGGACCCCCCCACCCAGCATCGAGTCCCCAAGACCCCCCCAGAGACCCCCAACCTCATATGGACCCCCCCCACCCCACAGGGAACCATTTGGGATCCCCCACCAATTCATGGGGGTCCCACGACACCCCCACAGCCCATATGGGACCCCCCCCCCATGTGGGACCCCTCCCAGCCCTCCTCCCATATTGGGGTCCCTGAGCCCCCCCAAAGTGACACCCCCCCCCCCACCGGGGTCCCCAAGCCCCCACTAACTCAGGGGGTCCCTGAGCCCCCCCCCCCCAACTCTCCCCCCTCACACTCACCACGGTGATTTGAGGGGGGGTCTCGGGGTCTCCTCCTGGCTCTGGGGGGTCTCCCTGTGCCCCCAAAGTGGGGGGGCTCCCCCTGTCCCCCTTCTGGGCGGGGGGGGCTGGGGGAGAGGCAGGTCAGGCATTCCTGGGGGGGTCGGGGGTCCTGTGTAACCCCCCCAGGAGGGGGAGGACACTGGGGGGGTTTGGGGATCCCGGCAGGGGTTTTGGGGACACATTCGGGACCCACCTGGGGGGGCGGGGGGGGCACCCCCCCCTCTCTGCGCCCCCCCCTCGTCCTCGGGGTCGCTCTCGAAGTCCCCCAGGTCGGCGACGTCCCCGGGGGGGCTCAGGCTGGTGACACTCTGCATGTCCTCGTCCCTGGGGGGGGGGTGGGGGTGTCACCAGGGGGTCTCCAGAGGATCCCCAGTGTCCCCAGGGCCCCCCAGCCCCAACAGGGACCCCCCCCAGTGTCCCCAATTCTCTCAATGTCCCCAACACCCTAAATGTTCCCACAATGTCCCCAATCCCCTCAATGTCCCCAAGCCCCCCCCGATGTCCCCAACACTCTCATGTCCCCAAATCACCCAGTGTCCCCAACCCCCTCCAATGTCCCCAAGCCCCCTCGATGTCCCCACACTAGCCAAATACCCCCGAGCCCCTCCCACGTCTCCAATGCCCCTCGTCCCCCCCAATGCTCTCCAAGCCTCCCCAAGGCCCCCCCAATGTCCGTCCTTGTCCCCCCAAAGCCCCCCGTACGTGGGGTGTCCCCCCCAAAGCCCCCCCGTATGTGGGGTGTCCCCCCCAAAGCCCCCCATACGTGGGGTGTCCCCCCCAAAAGCCCCCCCATACGTGGGGTGCCCCCCCCAAAGCCCCCCCGTACGTGGGGTGCCCCCCCCAAAGCCCCCCCAAAGCCCCCCCGTACGTGGGGTGCCCCCCCCAAAGCCCCCCCAAAGCCCCCCCGTACGTGGGGTGCCCCTCTCTCAGCACGACCCCCCTCAGCCGCAGCCGCAGCGTCACCGTCGTCACCCGCCGTGTCCGGGGCCGCAGGGACAGGGACAAGGGGGTGTCCCCCCCCCCCACCAGCGCCCCCAGGTCCAGGGGGGCCCCCGCCAGCACCGAGCGGTGACCCCGAGACTCCTGGGGGGGGGAAATGGGGGGGTCACCAGGGGAGGGGGCACTCGGGACACCCCCCGGGGGTCACCCCAGGGGACCCAAATGTCACCCAGAGACCCCCGGGGGACCCCCAGCCCATCCCAGGGGCCCCCCATGACCCCCAGGGGACCCCCAGTGTCACCCAGAGGACCCCTGTGCCCCCCCCCATCTGTTTTTGGGGTTTTCCTCTAGCCCCTCCCCTGATTTTGGGGTGCCCCTCACGCCCCTATCCCCCATGGCCCCCCCCCCCCCGATTTTGGGGTGCCTCCCCCTGCCCCCCTCACGTTCACCACGAGGAATTTCCACTGTTTGTCATCGAAGGTGGAGGCCTGGGGGTCCTGGGGGAGGGACACACAAATGAGTGGGGTCCTGGGGGAGGGGAGGGGGGGGGCAGTGAGGGGGGGACAGGAGGGGCCCTGTGAGGGGAGGGGGGACACGAGGGGGGGTTTTGGGAGTAGTGGGGGGAGGAGGACACGAATTGGGGAGGGGGACACGAGTTGGGGAGGGGGACACAATTCAGGGGACACACACGAGTGAGGGGGGGGGCACGGGCACGAGGGAGGGGTCACGGGGGGGGTTCCCACGCACCCGGTACAGCGTCACGACCACCTCGAGGCTCTCGGGGACCACCCACACGACCATCCCCCGGAGCGGGTTCTGGATGCCCGGCTGCCACCTGCGGGGCTGCACCCCCCATCAGGGACCCCCCCGGGACCCCCAGAGACCCCCCCCAGCCCTTCCTGCACCTCCCGAGACCCCCTCCCGGACCCCCCTCCATCCTACAGCCACCCCCTCCTGAGCCCCCCCCAATCCTCCCACCCAAACTCAGCCCGGACCCCCCCAGGCCCCCCCCACCCCTCAGACTCACCCCGGACCCCCCCAGCCCCCCTCCACCCCTCAGACTCACCCTGAACCCCCCCAGCCCCCCCCCACACCCCCCAGACTCAACCCAGACCCCCCCACACCCCCAGACTCACCCTGAACCCCCCCAGCCCCACCCAGCCCCCCCCACACCCCCAGACTCACCCTGAACCCCCCCAGCCCCCTCCACACCCCCCAGACTCACCCCAGACCCCCCCAGACCCCCCCGAGCCCCCCCACCCCCCCACCTTGGAGGAGACCCTCCGGTTCCGCCGGGTCCAGACCACGCTCAGTTTGTCGGGGGTCCTGGGGGGGGAAGGGGGGGGCAGAGGGAGGGTCAGGACACCCCCGGGACCCCCGTAGTGACCCCTCCCGCACCCCCCAACCCCCAAAGTGACCCCCCCCCCCCGCCCTTCCCTCCCCCACTCACGGGGGGGGGGTCGAGGCTAAATTTGGGGCCGGGGGGGGGGAAATTGGACACCCCCGGGGGGAGGGAGGGGTTGGTGGGGGCCCTTCCCCCCCCCCACCACCATGAGTGTATTTTTAGCCCGGCCCCTTTTATGGGCATTTTTAACTCAAAACGAACCCGCGCTTTGGGATGTCCCCGGGTGGGGTCTCGGGATTTGGGGGGGCCCGGGAGGGTCTGGGGGGGGCCGAAGGAGGGGAGGGGAGGGAGGGTGTGACGGTTTGTGCCGTTCCAGGGTTTGGGGGTCCCGGGAGGGTTTGGGGGATCCTCAGGGGGTTGGGGGGCCCCGGAATTTTTTGGGGGTCCCATGGATTTGGGGGTGGGGTTGTTCCCAGAGGCTTGGGGGGGCCGTGACGTGTGGGGGGGGTCGGGCTGCCCCGCGGGGATTTGGGGGGAGGGGGCGCGGGGGAGTTTGGGGTGTCCCGTGGGTTGGGGGGTGTCCCGGGAGGGTTCGGGAGGGGGGTCCTGCGGATTTAGGGGTAACCCGGGGGGAATTGGGGTGCCCGCGGGGGGGTTCGGGGGTCACTCACCAACTGCCCCCCCCCTCCACCAGCAGCTCCTCGAGGGTCGCCACGAACCGAACTTTGGCCGCGCGTTTCCCCGCGCGCTGGAGCCGCTTCCAGACGGTCCCCATGGACCCCCCCGGGACCCCCGAGGGACCCCCGAGCGCCCCCCCGCCCCTGACAACCCCCCGACCCCTCTCACTCCCCCAATCGGGGCCGTACAGCCCCCCCCCCCCCCAAATCTGACACCCCCCACTCCTGACCCCCCCCCCCACCGCCGGGATCGCGATCGCTATCGGGTCGCGACAGCTCCTGCCCCCCCCGCCCCTCCCCCCACGGGCCCCGCCCGCAGGAAATAGGAGCGGGGGGGAGGGGCGGCCCCTCCCTCCCCCCGGGCCATAAAACCTCCCCAAAGCCCCGCGGCCCCTCCCCCAAGGGCAGTGACACCCCCCTTGTCCCCAACACCCCCCCCCCCGTGTCCCCTCCCGACCCTTCCCCTCCCCAGCCCTGCGGCATTTTGGGTTCAGATCGAGGGATTTTCGGTTTCGCTTCTGCTTTTTCTGGGGTGTCACCAGAAACGAGCAGGGAATAAAAAAGGACCTTTTTGGGGGGCAAAACCCTTCCCAGCAACTCCCCTTTTGTGCCAAAATCCCTTCACACCAAACCTCTTCTACGCAAAACCTGTTCCTCATCAAACCCCTTTTATATCAAACCCCTTTTATATCAGAACCTTTTGGGATCAAATCCTTCCAATCAAACCCTTTTTGTACGACCTCCCTGTTACACCAGGACTGCTCCTCCCCCCTCCCTTTGCTGGGCATTTTTTGGGACCCCAAACCCCCCCAGATCCCACCCAGAGCCCCCAAACAGGAGATTCGTCCCTTGGGCTCTGCCCAGAAATGCCCAACCCGAAAGTCCCAGAGAATTCCCAATCCACTGATCCCCGTCAATCCATTGATCCCCTTCAATCCATTGATCCCCTCCTGATCCACTGATCCTCTCCTGATCCACTGATCCCCTCCAGTCCATTGATCCTCCCCTTGATCCATTGATCCCCTCTCGAACCATTAATCCCCTCCCAATCTGTTGATCCCTTCCAATCCATCAATCCCCTCCAATCCATTGATCCCACCTCCCCAACACAAACAGGACACACTGGGGATGGGGGGAGGAGCCACCACAGGCAGCACATTTATGGGGGTCTTGGGGGGGGTCCAGGGCCTGCAGCCCCCCCAAGGCCTCAGTACAGGTTTAGGGGGTCCCGGGGGGCTCAGGGTTTTGAGGGGGGGGTTCTGGGGATGTTCAGGGTCTTGGGGGGGGTTCAGGGGGCTCTCAGGGTTTCGGGGGGTGCTCAGGAGCCCCCCGGGGGTGGTCCAGGCCCTGCAGCCCCCGCAGGGCACTGGGGCAGGCTCAGGGGGGCCCAGGGATGTTTGAGGTTTCAGAGGGGTTTTGGGGGGGGTTCAGGGGGCTCTCAGGGTTTCGGGGGGTGCTCAGGAGCCCCCCGGGGGTGGTCCAGGCCCTGCAGCCCCCGCAGGGCGCTGGCACAGGCGCTGACGAGGGCGCAGAGCTGGGCACTCCCCTCGGCCGAGCCCGTCCGGGGCAGCTCCCGCGCGGCCCAGCCCAGCTTGGCCAGCACCGCGGCCCGCGCGGCCCCCACTGCGTCCCCCTCGAGCTCGGGGGGGCCAGGGGGGGTCCCCCTGAAGGCCGTGGCCGCTCCTTCGCAGTGCTCGGGGCGGGGGGCGGCGGGGGAGGGCGCGGGGGGAGGGTCCGGAGCTGGGGGAGGGGGGGAGGGAAAGGGGGGAGAGGGGAATGAGGGGGGGGGAGGGCAGAGATGTGGCCCCTCCCCGGTGCTTTTGGGTACCACATCCCCCCCAAATTCCCACCCCCATCCCTCTCCCCAATTCCCAGCCCCTTCAATTCTCTCCCCACCTCCACCCTTAACCTCCCCCAAACCTTTCCCAGCCCCCCAAATTCACCCCCCAGCCCCCCCAAACCACCGTTTTCAGCCTCCCCCCCACCAAATCCCCCCCATCCTATTCACAGCCCTGCCCTTCCCCCAGATCCCCCCCTCAGCCCCCAATTCCAGCCCCCCCAGCCTTACCGTCCCCCGCCCCGTCCCCCTGGGGGTCCTGGCAGGTCACACAGAGCAGCCGCTGCTCCTTGTCCTGGAGCAGGATCGTCTGTGAGGAAAAAAACGAGGGGGGTCAGAGGTAGGTGAGACCCCCTGGAAGGCCCCCCAGCCCCCCCCCAGCCATTCCCAACCCACCCCTAATTCCCTAATTCCCAATTCCCTCCCTCGTGGTTCCTGGGGAGGGGTCCCCGGACCTCCCAGAATTCCACCCCACCCGAGCCCGGGGGGGTCTCACCCCTTTAATTCCCAATCCCGGGGGTTCCCAACCCCCTCCCATCACCCCCCACCCCTATTTCCACCCCCCCGCCCCGGGATTCCCGACCCCCTGCCCCATTTCCACCCCGTGCCCCCCTCCCGGGCTTGTCCCGGTGCTGTCCCGGGGGTCTCACCCCGCAGCGGGGGCAGCAGCTCCCCAGCATTCGGTACCCCCGGAGCAGGAGCCCCCCCATGGTCCGGCTGAGCCGCTCCTGCCGCTCCCGCCGCGCCTCCGCCTCCTCCGCCGCTGCGGGCACGGGGGGGACCCGTTATGGGGGGGGCACGGGGGGCCCGGTTACCGGGGTGGGGTCCCGTTATGGGGGGGGTCCCGTTATGGGGGGGGCACGGGGAGGACCCGGTTACCGGGGGGGGGTCCCGTTATGGGGGGGGCACGGGGGGGACCCGGTTACCGGGGAGGGGGGGTCCCGTTAACGGAGGGGAAGGACGAGGGGGTCCCGTTACCAGGGGGTGCACGGTTACAGGGGGCTCCCGGTTACAGAGAGGGGCACGGGGCGGTCCCGTTACCGGGGGGGGGTCCCGGTTAACACCGGGAGGGGTCAGGGGGAATGGGAGCTCTCCAGGGAGGGGAGTGGGGTGCTCAGAGGGTCTCCGGTTCGGAGGGTCCCAAGCTGGGGGTCTCCCGGAAGGTTGCCGGGGGTTGGGGGGGTTTTCCCGGTGGGGTTTCCCGAGGGTCTCCCGGGGGTCCCGCCGTGGCCGCACCCGCGTTCAGCGCCATCGTCGCTGCGGAGACGGCGTCGCGCTCGAGTGACGTCACGGAGAGGGGACAAAAATGGGGCTCGATTTGCATAACCCCACCCCTCCTACCTGATTGGCCACCCGCTCGCACTCGCCCCTCCCCTTCAGGGTGATTTGCATATCGCGCGCGAGTTTTGTATCGGCTACTCTCATTGGGCGGAGTTAGCCACGCCCACTCCACGCCCCTTCTATATAAATAGAAGATATTTATACTTACCTTGTATTTCTATTTAATTTATATCAAATTATTCTATTCATCACAATCAACATTACTCCTTATTTTGTTCCCAATTTCACGGTTTTTCAGGCCCAAACACCTCCAGAATTAATGAAATTCCCACCCGAGCTGGTCCTGGGAGGCCCCAAATCTTGGAAATAAGGAAAATTTCAGGAATAAATTGGGGCAAGGAGGGCCCTGAGAGCCGCTTTTTTTCCATTTCCCCCCCAAAATTCCCTCTGGGAACCCACCCAGGACATGCTGAAAACAGATTCCCTCCCAGGTGCTAAATGTTCTCATCAGTTATTTTCTAATTACCGTTGTTAATAATAACTCCCATAATTTTTCTGGATCTTAACCAGAAAAAAACCCCCCAGGCAGGAGCCACCGCAAAAAGGATTTTACTGGAAAAACTCAGGACGTACAAAATTCCCCCCCATTTTCCCCCTCGGGGGGGTCCGCACCCCCCTCCCCCCGGCCCATTCCCAGGCGCTGCCGAACCATTTCGGGCAGGAAACTCCTCAGGAAGTGGAAAAACTCGTGGAAAAGCGGCGGGGGGGGGTCGGGGACGGGACGGAGCCGCAGCAGCACTTGGGGGTCCCGGCGTGATCCCCCCTTGCGGGCGCGGGCCTGGAAGCGCAGCAGCGGCTCCGGGGGGGCCCCGGGGGGGGTCCTGGGGGGGTCCCCGCTGTCCCCCCGCACGATGGCCTCGGTCACTGCCCGCTCCAGCGCCAGCGAGTCCTGCTCCAGACCCCCCCCAAGACCCCCAGGACTAACCCTGAGATCCTCAGGACCCTCCCCGGGCCCCTCAGCCCCCCCGGGACCCCCAGGACATTCCCCAGGATCCCCCCCGGGCTCCCCCCGGGGATCGCGGAGGCGGCGGCGGAGGCGGCGGCGGCCCCTCCACACCCGGTGCCACACGGAGCAGCTCCAGAGGGAGGGGGGGAGGAGCTGGGGGGGCCGGGGGCGCTTCCCAGGGGGAATTTCGGGGCCGTTCGGGGCCTCGGGATGGAGACGCTTCGAGCCCGGGGCCGGTGACGGGGACAGACCCCCCTGGAGCCCGAATTCCCCTTGGGAATCTCCCCCCATCTTCCCCCCGAGGTGACCCCCAGATCCTGATGCTGCTGGCCCTGATCCCGACGGATCCATGGGCACCTCCTCAGCTGTCCCCGTGTCCCCCAGGACCCCGAATTCCCCTCGGGACTGTCCTGTCACCCCCCCAGGGTGACACTCGGCTCCCGGCGGGGGCTCCTCTGTGTCAGACGGACCCCGGGGCAGCTCCTCTCCCTCCTCAGGCGCCCCCAGTTCCCCCCGGGGTCCCCCCAAGGGGTCGCAGCTGCACCCCAGGACGTCCCCGAGCACGAACCCCACGGCCCCGCAGACCTCCCGGAACCCGCCGGGCCCCCCCGAGACCCCGCGGGGCCACAGCGGGAGGGGGATGGTGAAGCCCCCCCCGTCCTTCTCGGGGGTCCCCCCGGGCTGGAGGAGCCCCAGGACCCCCCAGGGGCGGCCGCGGCGGGAGCGGTGCCGGAACTCGGGGCCGCGGCAGAATTTGGCGGCTTCGCGGCAGCAGCGGCTGAACCGCGACACGGCCCGGGGGGGGACGTTGGCGGCCACGTTGTGGCTCAGCTCGAAGGGGTCCTGCAGGGTCAGGGGGCCCGGGCGCAGCCCCCCCAGGGCGCCAGGGGGGGGCCGGGGCAGCGCTCGGCCCTCACGGGGCGACAGCAGGAGCCGGGGCAGATCCAGCTCCCCAAAAAATGAGAAGAACTCAGCCAGGAGGGAGCCTGGACGGGGGGAAAGGGGGGGGTCAGATGGCCCTGGGACCCCAAAACCGCCCAAAGATCCCCCAGAACATCCCCTGGAACCCCCCTAAAAACATGCCTGAGAAACGAGAACTCGGCCTCGGAGGGAAAGGGGAAGGGGGAGGTCAAACAATCCTGGGACCCCCAAAGCTGCCCCCAAACCCACACTGAAACCCAGTTGGCACCCCAAAAAAACACCCAGACACCCCCAAAAGCACCCAGACATGTCCTGGTAGGGATTTGAGCCCCCCCTCACACCCCATGCTGGGGGTCTCTCACCTGTGCTCTGGGTGTTCTCGCTCGGCTCCAGCACGGAGGGGTCCCGGGGGAAGCTGCAATCCCACCCCCCCACCTCAGCTCGGTCCTCAGGGCCTGCACCGGGAACAGTGGGGAGGGAGGGACCCCAGAGTAAGGAGGGGGAGGTCCCAGGCAGGGGGGACACCCCCAAACCCCGGGGGGAGCCCTGGGAAGGGTTGGGGGGGTGGGGGTCTCACCTGCCAGGTCCCGCAGCCGCAGCCCCGAGGGCAGCACGGGGGGGCTCCGGGTCTGCAGGAAGAACACGACCAGCAGCGTCAGGGCGTAGTTGGTGAGGAGGGGGCCCCCCCCCGAGGGGTTCCCTGGGACAGAAATTGGGGGGGGGGAAAAGAGGGGTCAGGACCTCCATCCTGAGCCCCCCTCCCCTCGCCCGGGCCCTCAGAGCGCAGCCCATGAGGGGATATCGGGGTGTGGGTGGGGGATCCCAGCGCCCCTGGGGAGGGTCCCAGCCACCCTGGGGAGGGTCCCAGCCCCCCATGGGGGTCCCCTGTGCCCCCCCTCACCTGCCAGCCCCCGGGCCTTCGCCCAGGCCCTCACGCCGTAGCCCAGGGGCCGCACTCGGGGATCGGCGTCGGCGCAGAAGCGCAGGAAGCGCGTGTTGAACAGGGCCAGGCTGGGGAGACACAGATCGGGGGGAAACAGGGGGGAAATGGGGGGGAAATGGGGGGGAAATTGGGGGGGAAATGGTGGGCAAACAGGAGAAGGGAAGGGAGGAAAGAATCAGGTTAAAAAAAGAGAGTGAACGGGAAAGGAAAGGAGAACAGGGAAGAGGAACAACAGGGAAAGAAGGGGAAAAAAGAGGGGAAAAAGGGAGGGAGAAAGGGAGAGAAAAGAAGGGGAACAGAGAAGGGCGCGAGGGAATACAGAAGGGAAAAGGGAAGGAGAAAGAGGAGGAAAAAAGGACAAGAAAAGGAGATATAAGAGGGAAGGAGGGAACAGGAGACTCTAACCCCCCCCTTCCCCCCGAGCCCACTCACTGGTTGTGAACACACACGTCCCCTGAGCCCCCACAGCCCCCCCCTGAGCCCCCTCAGGCCACCCCAGCCTCCCCAAAGCCTCCCCAGCCCCCTCACCGGTTGTGCACACACACGTCCCCCTCCAGCCCCGACTGTTTGTGGCTGAACTTCACGACGGGCCGGCGGGCACCGGGGACGGGTCGGACCCCCCGGACCCCCGGGACGCAGCGGCGCAGCACCGACCCCACCAGGGCCAGCACCCGCTCAGGGGGGGCCCCCTGGAGACCCCCCCCTGGGCCCAGCAGGGACCCCTCGTCCTCAGACAGGGACCCCTCGGAGCAGGAGGCGTCCCCGTCATCCAGCAGGGACCCCTCGGGGGGGGGCCCCTCGGACCCCCAGGGGGACCCCTCGGACCCCAGGAGGGACCCGTTGGTGGGGGGGCTGGGAGGGGGGTCCCCATCCCCCAGCAGGGGGTCCCTCTCCCCTGTTGGGGCAGGGGGGGCGTCCTCGGGGGGCTCCTTCTCCCCTGTCGGGAGCCCCTCGGTGTGGGGTCCCCTGGGGGGGTCCGTGTCCCCTGTCTGAGGTCCCCTGGGGGTGTCCGTGTCCCCTGTCTGAGGTCCCCTGGGGGGGTCCGTGTCCCCTGTCTGGGGTCCCTTGGGGGGGTCCGTGTCCCCTGTCTGGGGTCCCCTGGAGGGGTCCCAGGGGGGTTCTCCACCCCCCGGCAGCTCCAGGTGCAGGTCCAGGTCGCAGCCGTGGACGTCGAAGCCGTTGACGGAGGAGCCGAAGGGGACGATGGAGCAGCCTGGGGGGAAAGGACACGAGTGGGACACGCCTGGGACGCGCCACACAGCTGGAACACGCCTGTCACACGCGTGTCACTCACACAGCACCCTCCTGTCAACCCCCCCTTGCCCCCACCTGGGAAGAACTCAGAGAACACCTCCTGGAACAGCGACACGAGGAGGCTCCGCAGGCGCCGCTCGGCCTCGCTCAGCTCCAGGAGCTGCACCAGGAGCTCCAGCTGGGCCTCCACCTGCAGAACTGGGCTTACTGGGGGGGCACTGGGGGGTCCCTCCAGCACACCTGGACATCCACAGGACCCCCAAGCCCCTGGGAGAGCCCGAGGAGCCCTCCCCAAACTTTCCAGAGATCCCTGCCCCCCTCCCTGCCCTAAACCCCTCCCCAAACCCTCAGCACAGCTTTGGGTTTCCCCCCCCACAACAAGATCCCCCAAAACCTCCCCAGCGCCCCAGAAGAGCCCCAGCCCCCCCTGTGCCCCCCACTCACATCTGGGGCCTGGCCCAGCGCCTCCTGCAGCCCCCGGGCCTGGGGGGGCTCGGAGGGGCCGCGGGCCCGCGGGGGGGGGCAGGGGAAGGTTTTGTGCTCCCGGGGCCGGACCCGGAGCCGCCGCCCCTCCAGGCAGTGCCGGGGGTGCTCCAGGGCCCGCTGCCGCTCCGAGGGGTCCGACAGCTCCACGATGGCAAAGGCGCCCTGGGGAGGGGGCAAAGGGGTCACTCCAGGGCTGGGACACCCCTCGGGACCCCCCAGAAAAGGATCCCCCCGTCTCCTTCCCGGGGATCCCGGTGCCCCCCCGTGCCCCCACCTTGTCCTTGTCCATGACGACCCCGGTGACGACCCCGAAGCTCCCGAAGTGCCGCCGCAGCTCGGCGGGGTCGGTGCCGCGGGCGAAGCCGCTCACGAAGAGGCTCCGCAGCTCCTGCTCCCGGCGCTCGGCCCGCAGCGACCGGAGCCGCCGGTGCCGCTTCCCGGACAGGTGGGACACGAGGCTCGGGCCTGGGGGGAACACCGGGAAACGGGGAGGGTCAAGGGAACGAGGGGGTCCCGCAGCCCCCCAGTCCCGTTAACCGGGAGCCCCCCGGTCCCAGTGCTCCCGGAGCCCCCTCGGGCCCCCACTCACGGTTGGCCGCGGTGATCTGGCACAGGCGGCAGCGGAAGCCGCCCCGGGGCAGCGGCTGCACGTCGGGGTCCGTTGCCGGGTCCGTTGCCGGGACCGTTACCGGGGCCGGTCCGGGGCCTGAGCCCGTCACAGGGCTCATGTCGGGGCCGGGCTGGGGGCCTGGGTCAGGCTCGGGTTTAAGCTCAGGGTCGAGATCAGGATCAGGGTCCGGGTCCGGTTCCATCGCGGTCCCGGTTCCCGCGCCCGTTCCCGCCGCCACTTCCGCCGGAAATGGTCCGTCCCCACAGCGGTCCCCCATGGGGGCTCCACCGCCCCCGGTCCGTCCCTCCCGGCTACCCCCCCCGGAAACACGGCCCGACACAACCGTTCTGCCTGGTGCCCCCCGGTATCCCGTGTGTCCCCCCCCGCTCCCCTCCCGCCCCGGTGCCCGTTTTGGGGCCGCACTGAAGAAAAAACTCATCGCGTTTATTTCCTGTCGCTACAGAACCGGGACAGCCCGAGATACAAAACCGGGGGCGTCGCTCCACGTACAAAAGGGGCCCGCGGGGGGAATTTGGGGGGGCGGGGGGGGGCAGCGGGGAGGGGGCACCGGAACAGCCCCGAGACCGGCCCCGGCCCCCCCCAACCCCCCTCCGCGAGCTTTTTTCTATGGAAATAAAAAAAATACAAAAGGGGGCAGGGCTGGGGGGGCTCAGGGGGGCCGGGAGGGGGGTCAGTCCTCGAGCACGATGGGCTCCGAGGTGCTGGCGGGGTGGGGGGGAACGGGGGGCGCCAGGGCCCCCCCTCCCGGCCGCAGGGGCAGCCCCGGCTTCACCTTGAGGGGCAGGTTGGGGCGTCGGGCAGCCCGACGGAGCTCCAGGTGAGTGAGAGCCTTCCGCAGTGTCCTGGGGGACACGGGGGAGTCAGCAACACCCCTGGGCCCCCAGACACCCCCAGGGACACCAGGAACCACCCAGAGACCCCACATCCTCTGGAACCCCCAAATTTTGTGTCTCCCCCCACCCCTTGGCCCCCTCCAAACCCTCCCAGGTGACCCCCACTTAGCCCCCCTCACCGAGTGGCCACAAACAACACGGGGTTCAGGGCTGTCCCTGTGACCCCCCCAGAGCCCTGTGACCCCCCCAGGCTCACCGGGTGTCCTTGGTGGCCACAAACACCACGGGGTTCGGGGCATCCGCCGGGTTCAGTTTCTGCCGTTTGGTGCCGGGCGGGGGCGGGGGGCGCAGAGCGGCCGCCAGGGGGCGCCCGTTGGCCGAGAAGGGCAGCGCCGCCGAGCCCACCTGGGGGGTGTCAATCACGGCCTTGGCCCCGCCCTCGGCCAATCACAGAGCGCACTGCCCATGGCCCCGCCCCATAACAGACCACCACTTCCCTTTGGCCCTGCCCACGAAGCTGTCAATCACTCCTGACACCACCCCTCAGCCCAGGCCCCACCCCCAAGCCTTTTCTGCACCAATCAGGGACAGCCGTGTTCCCACAGCCCCACCCACCTGTCAATCAACCCTGACCCCCTTTACGCCATCAATCACCCCCAGACTCCACCCACATTCATGTCAATCACTCAGACTCCACCCACCATCAATCACTCCCAGGCTCCATTCACCTGTCAGTCACCCTCAGACTCCACCCACATTCTTGTCACTCTCTCTGATACTCCACCCACATTCATGTCAATCACTATCAGCCTCCACCCACATTCATGTCAATCACCCCCAGGCTCCACCCACATTCATGTCAATCTCTATTAGACTCCACCCACATTCATGTCAATCACTCCCAAACTCCACCTACCATCAATAACTCCCAGGTTCTATTCACCCCTGTCAATCACTCTCAGACCCCTCCCACCCCATCAATCACTCTCAGACCCCTCCCACCCCTGTCAATCACCTCCTGGCCCCCTCCTCACCCTCATCCGGGGGGGCCGGTGGCCATCACCCCCAGCCTCGTAGCCCCTCTTGCCCCCCAGCCCCGCCAGCCCCCGGCTCTGGCTCAGCTGGTTCCTGTTGATGGGGGTCTTGGTGCCTCGCGGCGTCTTCGGCTTCAGGGGGGCCTGGGCCGCTGGGGCGGGGGCACGGAGGGGTCAGGGGGTGTCCTGCAGCCCCACAGGGCCCCCAAACCACCCCACACCCCTGAACTCCACACAGCCCTGGGGAGCCCCTCAGGAGGGAACTCCCTTCTGCATCCCCCCCACCCCTCCCCACCCCCAGGCACCCGCCCACGGCCCCCAAATCTGAGACCCAATACCCCTGTCCCCCCACACAGCCCCTGGAGACCCCCACAGCCCCCAGAGACCCCTCCCCAGCCCTCCCCCCCTCACGCAGGGCCCCCCAAATTTCTCCCTCCTCACCCAGCTCCTTGACGATGGCGGCGAGGGGCAGGCGGGTCAGGGGGTGGATCTTCAGGGGGGCCTTGGCGGCCTTGGGCAGCCGGATTGAGCCTGGGGGGGCAGGGGGGCGGGTCAGGGGGGCCACACACACCTGACACCCCATTACCCCTGGGGGAGGGTCCCAGCCCCCCCTTCCCCTCACCTGACCGTCCCCCACTCCCTCCAGCCTTGATGGTGCTGAGGGGGGTGTAGGGGATCCCAAACCCCTCCAATAATCCCTGAACCCCTCCTCACACTCAGCCTTGATGGCGTTGGCGTTGATGGGTGCGTAGGGGGTCCCTGTGCCCCCCCAATAACCCCTGTACCCCCCCAATCCCCCCTCACACTCGGCCTTGATGGCGTTGGCGTTGATGGGCGCGTAGGAGATCCCTGTGCCCCCTGTGCCCCCCCAATCACCCCCAATCCCCCCTCACACTCGGCCTTGATGGCGTTGGCGTTGATGGGCGCGTAGGGCCGCCGCGCGGCGCGCCGGGGCTGCAGGACGTCGCGGCACAGGCGGCGGGACAGGCGGGTCAGGCGCGTGGTCTGCAGCAGGAACGTCTGGCGGTTCTTGGCCAGCAGCTTCGCCCGGCTCGTCGTGTATGGGGACAGGCTCTGGGCCTCGGGCCGGGACAGGTGACCCCGCGAGTGGGGCTCCTGGGATTGGGGGTGGGTGTCAGGGGGGGCTGGGACCCCCCAAAACGCCCTCCAGAACCCCCCCAGCCCATCCCGTGGCTGTGCACGGGGACAGGCTCTGGGCCTCGGGGTGCTGGGAATGGGGCTCCTGAGAGAGGAGGGAGGGTCAGGGGGCTACTGAGGGTCCTGGGGTTTTGGGGGGCTCACCGAGGCGCTGCGGGTCACCCCCTCCAGCTGGGTGGGCGTCTTGAGCCCCCCGTATTTCTTCCAGTAGATCCAGCAGGAAGCACAGAGCCGGCACTGCATGTTGGGGGGGCCCCAGGCATACCACTGGGGGGACTGGGATGCTGGGGTGGGGGGGAGACATTGGGTCAGGGACACCCCCCAAATGCAGGGACCCCCAGAGGACCCATCCCAATACCCCACGGCCCCTCCCAAATCCCAGGAATCACCCCACACCTCGGTTGCCCCCAAACCCCAACACCTCCTCAGGTCCCCTCCCAATTCCCCCAAGCCCCTGGGACCCCCCCAACCCCAGAGAGCCCCCAATCCCCCCACAAGGCCCCCCTAGCCCCCACTGACTGTGGCAGCTCTCGCAGCTCAGCCCCTTCTGGAACCCGGCCCCGTTCACGCCGGGTTTGGAGCCCACCGAGATGATCTGGTTGGGGTTGGGTTTGGTGCTGCAGAAAATGGGGGGGGTGGGGGGTCAGGGGGGGTCCTGTGTGCCCCCCTAGGCCCAGGAGGGGGTCCCCAAGCCCCCCCACTCACTAGGTGGGGATGTAGACTTGCTTCAGTTTGCTGTCGGCCTCCGCTGCCTTCAGCCTCTTCTGCGAGCAGGGGGAGAGTCACACAGGGCTGGGGGGGGGGGGGGGTCACACAGCCCCCCCCAAACCCCCACAGGCCCCCCAATCCCACAGGAACCCCCAAACCCCATATCTGCTCCCTCAAACCTCCTGCAAGCCCCCAAACCCTCATATCACCCCCCCTAACCCCCAGTCCCCCTAAAACCTCCCAGCCCTCTCAAGTCTCTGTATCAGCCCCTTAGACCCTCACAGCCCCCCCTGAATCCCCCAGCAGCTCCCCCAGGCCCCCCAAATGCCCCCAAACCCCCAGCAGCTCCCCCAGACCCCCCCAGATGCCCCCAAACCCCCAGCAGCCCCCCAATCCCTCGTCTCAGCCCCCCAATCTCCCCCCAGGCCCCCCGTACCTGCTGGATGTAGCGGTCGGTGGTTTTCCACATGTAGTAGAACTGGACGATGCTGGCCAGCGACTTCCAGGGCAGCTGTGGGGACACAGCCCTGGGGTTGGCGGGGTTGGGGGGTCCCTGATGCCCCCCAGGACACCCCCCTGAGCCCGTTTCCCCCCCTCCACTCACAAAGTCCTGCCGGATGTCGTTGAAGTCCTTGCCGTACTTCTCGAGGGCCTCCTCGAACAGCATGGCCTCGGACGCCGACCACTCCTCCATCTCGTCCCGGCACAGCACCGGCCCCCCCTGCGGCACCAGCGTGGCCATGGCCCGCGCCAGGTCGTACCCGTTCCGCTGCAGCGTGTCCATGGCGTGGAACTGGGAGCAAGGGCATGCACTGGGGGCACCGGGGGGGCTCCCCTGGGGGCTTTGGGGCAGGTTTGGGGCAGGTCTGGGGGGGGCCCTCACAACCCACCAGCGTGGCCGTGGTGTGGAATGGGGAGCTGTGGGGTGTACGGGGGGCAGGGCTCGAACGGGGGGGCTTGTGGGGCTCTAGGTGAGATTTGGGGTGTCCCAGGGGGAACTCAGGGGGCTCTGAGGGGATATTTGAGATTTATGGACAGTAATGGAGGGCTCCAAGAGGGATGTGGAGTGTCCCAGGGGATCTGGGGGCTCCAAGAGGGATCTGGAGTGTCCCGAGACCACCAGGGGCTCTGAGCAGATCTCACAGCATACGAGGAACATCGAGGCTCCAGGGGGATCTCAGGGTGTCCCAGGGACATCAAGGTTTCCTGGGGGAGCTGGGGGGGGCTCCCAGGGGATCTCGGGGTGCCCCAGGGACATCAGGGGGCTCGAGGCCCCCCCTCACCAGGGTGATGTCCCGCGAGGCCGCGGCCGCGCTCATGTGCAGGCTGGGCTGGCGGATGGAGCTGCTGCAGTCCAGGGCACGGGCGAAGGTCCCCACAGCTCTGGAGGAGGGAACTGGGGGGTCAGGGGTGTCCCACAGACCCCCCTGTGTCCCCCCACACCCACCAGACCCCCCCTCACCGAGCCACCACCAGGAACTGGTCGATCTGCCGGTCCGTCAGGGGGTTGTCGGGGTCCCACACCTTCATCTCCATCTTCTGCTGGTTCCGGTTGTCTGACTCACCTGGGGGCAGTTGGGGGGGGCTCTCAGGGTGACCCCCCCAGTCCTGCACCCCCCAGAGCCCCCCCAGAGCCCCCCAAACCTTCGGCCAGGCGCTCGGGGATCTCGGCCTGGTACTTGCAGCCCACCCGGATCTCGCCCTGGTCGGCCAGGAGGGTTTTCTGCACGGGGTCGAACACCAGCGAGTAGAAGAAGCAATCCTGGGGTGGGGGGGGACAGTGGGGGGGCTCAGCACGGTGTGGGGGGGTTCATCCGGGTGGAGGACCCCCCGATTTCCCCCCCCAAGCCCTGTCTGGGGGTGCAGGGACTCACCTCCTTCTCCAGGTACTGCCCCAGGATGTCGGTCTCGTTGAGCAGCGTCACGCTGCACTTCCCCCTGAGGGGAGGGAAATGAGGGGGGGTGTCATCCTGAGCCCCCCTTGAGACGAGACCCTCCCTGAGTCCCCCTGGGTCCCCCCCAGACCCCTCTCACCGGATGTGGGTGGCCGGGAGCGACTCGAACTGGCGGGACAGGAACAGCTCCCGGTGCTTGAGTTGGTGCCGCTGCTGCTCCGACATCGGGGGCTGCTTGGACTCCTCCTCGAACTCGCCTGGGGGAAATCGGTGGGGTCAGAGGGGTGGGATCGCCCCCCCCAAATCCAGCTGGGAGGGCCATTGTTCTCCCAGGGCCCCCCAGGGGCTCTGGCAGCGGCCCCGGGCGAGGGGGAGAGGACGGAGGGGAAGGGGAGGGCATTGGGAAGGTCGGTGGGGGTGGGGCCCCCCCCAGCAAGGGCAGAACCCCAAGTTTTGGTGGGAGGACAAGTTGGGGTTCAATCCTTGCCCCCCCACCCCCTTAGGGTGCAGCTGCGACCCCCAAATGCGTAAAGCCCCCCTCAAATCACCCCAGTGACTGCAGACAACAAAAAACCAGCTCCCCTCACCCCAAACTGGGGGGCATCCTGGGGGGACGGGGAGCCACGGCCCCCCCAGCACCCCCCCAAGCACCGGCATCCATCTGTGACCCCCAAAAGAGCAAATCACCCCAAGGCCAGCAGGAACACATCAGCTCCCCCACAGTTTGGGGGGGCACTGTGGTGGGATGGGGGGGAACCCTGAGGGAACCCAACACCCCAAACAGGAGCAGCACCAAGCCCCCACACCCCAAAGCCCCCCTGAGCCCCCCCAAAGCCCTCCAGAGCCCCCCACTCACGAGCGTTGCTGTCGGCCAGGCTGTTGAGGCTGCTGGAGATGTCCCGGCGCCGGAACAGACAAACCACCTTGGCCTCCACGTTCCCATTGGCCGTCTGGGGGGGGGAGCAGTGGGTGAGGGGGGCTCTGGGGGAGCCCCCCCAGCGCTGGGACCCCCCCCCCAAGGACGGGGGTCTCACCTTGTTGAGCTCCTCGATGCGCCGCACCAGGTAGGGGTTGCTGGAGGAGTTCTCGAAGTACACGTAGTCTGTGGGGAGGGGGAGCCGTGAGGGGAGACCCCCCCACACCAACCCCCTTTGTTCTGACCCCCTCTTCCTCCTCCCCCCAAAATTTGGGGGGGTTTCTCACAGACGCCCCCATCCCCCCGTTACACACCGGGGGTCCCCCACTGACACAGCTCCCCCCCTCACAAATGGGGGGGCAGGGCAGGACCCCCCTGCAAAAGTCGAGGGTCCCCCTCATGGACCCCCCTTCTCCTTACAGGAAGAAAGGGGAAAGTGTCTCCCATTTTGGGACCTCAGGAATTAAAACTTCCCTCAGTGTCCCCCGCCACAGATCCCCAAAATCCCCTCATGGGACCCCCACAATAGACCTCCCCCCCTCTCAGTCCCCCCACAGGACCCCCCTCAACATCCCATCACAGACCCTCACAGGATCCCCCCCAACAAACCCCCCATATCCACTCCTAGATCCCTCTAAACCTTCTCACAAACTCCCTTTTCTCCTTCTGGGACCCCCCTCCCCTCACATATCCCCCATATCCCCTCACAGACCCCCCATATCCCCTCACGGTCTTCTCCCCCCTCACGGCCCCCCAGCCCTTACTGGGACCCCCCTAATCACCTCAAGGACCCCCCCCCCGTTCCTGAGACCCCCCATATCCCCTCACGGACCCCCGCTTTCCCCCCATGGACCCCCCATAACCCCTCATGGGCCTCCCTCCCCTCACGCCCCCCCCCCTTACAGGGCCCCCCCACTCCCCTCAGGGCCCCCCCTCCCCTCAACCCCTTTCCCTCAGGGCCCCCCCCGGCCCTGCCGCCCCCCCTGCCGGTTTCCCGGGCCCCCCGTCCCGCTCACCCCCGACGCGGTACATGTTGGCCGCCATGGCCGCTCGTTCGGCCGCGCTACCCCCGGGCCCGGCCCCGGCCGCGCTTCATCGCCGCTCCCGCCGCCTCCGCGCCGGCACGGCCGGTTCGGGCACCTCCGGAGCGCTTCGGGCACCTCCGGAGAGGGTTCGGGCGATTCCGGAACGCGTTCGG
The DNA here is from genome assembly GCA_038380795.1 of Pyrocephalus nanus. NCBI lineage: Eukaryota > Metazoa > Chordata > Aves > Passeriformes > Tyrannidae > Pyrocephalus > Pyrocephalus nanus. The sequence continues at coordinate 208,142 of JAWZSU010000046.1, forward strand.
GTAGCTCCGGAAGGACTCCGGAATGGGTTCGTGCACCTCCGGAACCGCTCGGGCACCTCCGGAGGGGCTTCGGCGCCGCCTCGAGCGCTTCCGGAGAGGCCTCGGCAGCTCTCGGAGCAGCTCCGGGGAAGGCTCGGCTCGGCCTCGGCTCTTTCCGCGACCCCTCGGCTCTTTCCGGGGGTTGAGGGGAAGGAAGCGCCGGCGCTTCCGGGAAGTGACGGCCCTGCCCGGGGCCCTTCCCGGCGCATTTCCCGGTTCCTGGTCCCGCTCCTGTTTCCCGTTGCAATTCCCGGTCCCGTTCCCCGTTCCCATTCCCACTCCTGTTCCCGGTGCAGTCCCCGATTCCCGGTCCCGGCTCCAGTTCCCGCGGCGGAGGAAGCGGCGGGGCCCGGCCCTGACCCCAAAGGCTTTATTGGCGCCTCTCACAGTGCAGCGAAATCGGGGGGTGGGAAGCGACCCCCCCCCTTTGGTCCCGGGCAGGGGAAGGGGAAGAGGAAGCAGCGAGGAAGGGCAGGAGGAGGAGGGGGCGGGGGTCGCTCAGCGCGGGTCGGGGTCGCCCCCCAGCACCCGCCACTGGAACACGCTGGTGTCCTTGCCCCCCAGGGACACGAGGTGCCCGTCGTCGTGGGTGAACCGCACGTTGGTCACGTGGCTGCCGTGGCCCCCGTACACGTGACTGGGAGCCTGCAGGGACACGGGGGGGGGGGTGTCACACGTGTTCATACGTGTTCATACATGATCACACGTGTCCGTACACCCACGCGTGGCTTGGGGCCTGTGGGAGCGGGACACGGCTGGGCACGTGTTTGTGCACGCGTGTGCTCATGGACACGTTCACATTTGTTCACACGTGTGCTCTCACACACACACATACATGTTCACACGTGTGCTCACACACGCACACACACCTTGGGGCGGGCACAGGGGTACTGGAACAAGTGCACTTTGCAGAAATCGTCGGCCACGGCCACGACGCGCTCGCCGTGGGAGCGGCACAGGGAGTTGATGTCGGTGCCGTCAGACCCGTCTGGCCACACCCCTGGGGGGGAGGGGAGGGAGGGGGGGTCAGGGGGACCCCCACACAGCCCCCCATGCCCCCCGCCCAGCCCCCCAGACCCACCGAACACGTGGAATCCCAGCACACACGTGTAGGACGCCCATTCCCGGTCCCGGCTCTCGAAGCGGTTCCGGAGCAATTTACAGCCCCCAGCAACGTCCCCTGGGGGGTGGGGGGGTAGTGAGACCCCCCAAAAACCATGGGGGATATGGGGAGACCCCCTAAAATCCATGGGGGAGGTGAGGAGACCCCCTAAAATCCATGGGGGAGGTGAGGAGACCCTCCCCAAAATCCCAGGGCAGGGAGTGGCAGGGGGTCCCCAGCAGGGTCAGGGGGTCCCAGGAGGACAAGGGGGTGTCCCCCATTTTCCCCCCGGTGCCCCCCAGCCCAGGGGGTCCCGGCAGGGTCAGAGGGGTCCCAGGAGGACAAGGGGGTGTCCCCCAGCCCCCCAAAACTCACAGTAGAGGATCTCGTAGTCCCCCGAGTTGGACATGATGAACCGCCCGTCCTTGGACCAGTCCAGGTGGGTGATGAAACTGGAGTGGCCCTGGGGGGGCACAGGGAGGGCAGGGGGGTGGGAGGGGGTCGAGGGGGGCTGCAGGGACCCTTGGGGACCCCCAAACCCCCCCCAGTCTCACCGTGCAGCGCCCGAAGCGACTGTACTTGCGGCCCCCCTCGGACACGGAGTAGATGTAGATGAAGTTGTCGTGGGATCCGATGGCCAGGAAGGTCCCGTCTTGGGGGGGGGACACACGGGGGTTGTGGGGGCACGAGGGGGGACCCCACGGTGCAGGGGGAACCCCACAGTGCAGGGGGGGACCCCAGAGGGGAAGAACACACGGGGACCCCCCCACAACTGGGGGAACTGGGGAAGTGGAAGGGGGGGCTCGGGGACCCCCCCCCCCCACAGTGTGGGGACAGGGATGGGTTTGGGGACAGGGGTGGGTCTGGGGTCTCTCACCGGGGGAGAACCGAACGACCGAGAGCTGCTCGTTCCCGTCGGAGCCCCCGGCCAGGGTCTGCTGGGACGCCGTGTCCAGAACCAGCCACCTGGGGGGACACGGGGACATGGGGGGCACAGGGGGACATGGGGGGCATGGGGGTGCAGAGGGGGAACAGGGGCACTTGGGGGAATGGGGGACATGGGGGGACATGGGGGACGTGGAGGGGGACACGGGGACCACAGGGCTGAGGGCACCGTCCCCCCGTGTCCCCCCACGTCCCCCCTATGTCCCCCCCTCACTCACCGCCCTGTGAGCAGCCCCACGGCCACCACCTGCCCCCCGGGGTGGAAGTCAGCGCAGAGCCCGGTGTCCTGGGGGGGGGTCAGGGGGTCAGGCTGGGTGAAGGGGGGGAGAACGGGACCCCTGGGGTCCCTCTCCCCCAAACCCCCCCTGCCAGGAGCTCCCTGGAGACCCCCCTGCCCCGTCCTGGGGGTGCCAGCCCCACGCCGGGGGTCCCACCTCGAGGGCCAGGCTCCAGGCCAACGCGTGCTCACTGCCGTCCCACAGGCACAGCTGCCGGTCGTGGCCGCAGGTGAGGAAGCGGCAGGAGCTGGGGTGGGTGGCCAGACCCCAAACCTCGTCTGTGTGGCCCTGGGGAAGGCAGGGGGATGGAGGGAGTGTCAGAGCCCCGTTCCCATGCCCAGGAACCACCTCCCTGACCCCCCCAGGCCCACCTGGACGATGGGGGTGAAGCCCGAGCTCAGTGTGCCCCGTAAGAGGGCGTTGCGGGTGGTCCCGACCAGCAGCTCGTCCCCGGGACCCTCGGCGATCGTCCGCACGGCCCCGAAGCGCTCGGGCAGCTGGGGGACCCCAAACCCCCCGCTGGTGACCCCACCGAGCCGGGGGGGGCCCCAACACCTCCCTGGAGGGGCGTTTGGGGCACCAAGGGAGGGTTTAGGGGCACTGAGGGGGGGTGGGGTTCTGGGGCGCTTTCGGGGGCACCGAGGGAGGATTTCAGGGTTCCGAGGGGCGTTTTTAGGGTCCCAAGGGAGGGTGTGGGGGCTCCAGGGCAGGGTTTCGGGGCGCAGGTCCCCACCTCGACCTCGTGCAGCAAGGTGAGCGTCGGGCTCCAGCTCAGCACCCTCCGGTCCTTTCCCCCTCCGCTCAGGACGGAGCCGTCGCGGCGCCGGCACAGCGCGAAGACGCTGCCCTCGTGTGCCCGCGTCTGCTGCCCGATCTGGTAGGACTCTGCAGCCCGGGGTCAGCCCCCCCTGCCACCCCCCCAGCCCCCCCCCGAGCCCCCCCCCGCGGCCCCCCGGCCCCACCTTTGCCCCCCTTGGCCGGGGTGCGGGTCCAGGTCAGGATGTTCCCCTCCGAGTCCCCCGTCAGGACGTCGCCAGCAGCATCAAAGATGAAGCACTGGATGAACTTGGGCTTCTTGTATTTCTGGGGGGAGAGGGAGTGGGACAGAGAGCTCAGCACCTGGAGCCCCGAAATGACCCCTATGAGACCCCAGAACACCCCCCTGGAACCCCTGAAGCAATCCCCCTGAGACCCCCAAAACAATCCCCTGAAACCCCAAAACACCCCCTTAAAACCCCAACGTGAACATCTGAACCCACAAAATGAGCCTCCTGAAACCCCAAAACCAACCCCCTCTGAAGCCCCAAAATGAACCCCCTGAAGCCCCCCCAAAATGCCCCCTTAAAACCCCAAAATGAAACACCTGAACCCCCAAAATGACTCCCCCAAATTATCTCCCCCCCCCAAAATCCTGTTGCACACCCCACAACACCCCCCTTCCCCCCCCCTGCCCCCACCCACCCCGAAAATGCCCTGTTTCTTGGTCAGGGTGTTCCCGCTCCAGGTCCAGAAGTAGACGTGGGATTTGCCGCTGGTGATGATGCTGCTGCTGTCCAGGGGGTTGAACTCCACCGTCAGCACCGACTCGTTGGTGCTCTGGGGGGCACAACGGGGGGCTCTGGTCACATTTTGGGGGGGGGGAGGGATCAGGGGCTACCCCCTGGGATGGGGGTTTGGGGTCCCCTCACCTTGACCTCGGCCTGCTTGGTGCCGCGGGCGCAGTCCCACACCGACATCATGTGCTCGTTGGAATCGTCCACCACGCACAGGAACGCGCCCTGGTCCTGGGGAGGGGCAGGGAGGGGGTCTGGGTGGGCTCGGGGGGGTCCCTGGGGGGGTGCTGGGGGGTCTGGGGGCACTCACGGCCGTGGAGAAGGCGAGGGACCCCACGCCCCGCTCGAAGGTGCCGAGGCCGATCTGCTGCAGCGTCAGGAGCGTGGCCGAGTCCCAGATGTGCACGATGGGCTGCAGGGGCTGGGGGGGCACGGGGGGGGAAAACGGGGGTCCCACGTCAGGGGGGGGACACGCACGGACCCAGCACAGCCAGGGCTGGTCCTCAGGAGGGGCCCTGGGGGGGTCCCGAGGGGTCCCAGGGGGTCACGTCCCACCCCGTCCCTGTCACCCTCCCATTCCCTGGGGGGCCACATCCCACCCCGTCCTTGTCCCCATCTCATTCCCAAAGGCTCCCAGGGGGTCCCACCCTGTCCTTGTCCCCAGGGGAGGGTCCCAGAAGGGTCCTGGGGGGGTCCCAGGGGGTTCCCACCTTCCCGTCCTTGTCGACTCCGGCCGCCTGTCCCGTGGCCACGCGCAGACGGTCGGGGTGGACGGCCAGGCTGGGGGGACAGGGGGGTCTCTGAGGGGGGTACCCCTCATTTTTGGGGGTCTCACCATCAGACACAGTCACTGTGCCTCAGGTAGGGGATGTTTGGGGTTCAGGGGGGTCTCTCAGGGGGTTCAGGGGTGCTCAGGGGGCTCAGGGGGGTCTCTCAGGGGGTCTCACCATCGCACACAGTCGCTGTGCCTCAGGTAGGGGATGTTTGGGGGCTCAGGGGGTCTCTCAGGGGATTCAGGGGGTCAGGGGGTTTCTCAGGGGGTTCAGGGGGTCTCACCATCGCACGCAGTCGCTGTGCCTCAGGTAGTGCCGCTGTCTCCGTGCCGGCAGCTGCAGCAGCACCACCACGCAGGCGATGAAGTAAACGAGCTCCCCCGAGCCCAGCACGTGCAGGTTGGAGCGCGAGTCCCGGCCCCGGTACCCGTAACTGCACCGTCAAGGCCAACTGGGGGCACTGGGAGGCACTGGGGGGCACTGGGGGGCACTGGGAGCATCGGGGTGGGGAGAGGGAACAGGGCTGGGGTGGTGGGGAAGGGATGGGGACCCCCCAAGACAGGACCCCAGAGAGGGCTGGGGACTCCCAAAAGGGGCTGGGGAACCCCAGAGAGGGCTGAGGACCCCAAAACAGGGCTGGGGACCCCCAGGGAGGGCTGGGGACTCCCAAAAGGGGCTGGGGAACCACAGAGAGGGCTGAGGACCCCAAAACAGGGCTGGGGACCCCCAGGGAGGGCCAGGGATGGGGACCCCTGAAAGGGTACCCAGGAAAGAGGAGGGGACCCAAAGGGAGGGAAGGGAACCCCCAGATTTTGGGAAGGGGGAGGGGGACACACGTAAGACTGGGACCCCCAGAGAGGGCTGGGGGTGGGGACAGGGCTGGCCCCCCCCAGGGTTTCTGGGGCCTCCCAGGTTTTGGGGCCCTCCCAGGGTTTCTGGGACCCCCAGGTTTTGGGGCCCTCCCAGGTGTTGGGGACCCTCCCGAGTGTTGGGGACCCCCAGGTTTTGGGCCCCCCCCAGGGTTTTTGGGGCCCCCAGGTTTTGGGGCCCTCCCAGGTGTTGGGGACCCCCAGGTTTTGTGTGTCCCCCCCCCGTTTTTGCCCCCCCCCAGGTGAGGATACACCCAGTCGAGCTGCAGGCGCTCGGGGGGCAGCTCTGCCCGGAGCCCCCCGATGGGGCCCAGCCCCGAGGGCACGTACATGGTGATGGGGCGGCCCCGCAGGAACATCTTCACCGACACCCCCTCTGTGGGGGGGCCCGGGGGTCACCCCAAAAGCCCCGGCACCCCCCCCGGGCCGGCCGGGCCCCCCCGAGCCTCACCCAGGTTGTAGTTCCCACGGCGAGACCCTGGGAGGGGAGGGAGGGGAGGGGAGGGTGTGACACCCCCGAAAGGAACACCTGGACCCCCCCAAAATACCCCCCAGCACCCCCCCCCCAAAAATAACCCCTCTCTGCACCCTCAGAGTAAACGGCTGGACCCCAAAAAATACCCCCGAACACCCCCCCAAAAAATAAACCCCTTCTGCACCCCCAAAAATGAACGGCAGGGCCCCCAAAGTGACCCCCCCGAGACCTCAAAACCAACCCCCCCCATGAACTCCTGAGCCCCCAAAATGACCCCCCCGAGACCCCAAAACCAACCCGCCCCTGAGCCCCCAAAATGAACACCCAAAAGGACTCCCCAAACGCCCCTCCCTGCCCCCAAAAATGACCCCCCTGCACCCCAAAACAGCCCCCAAAATGAACTCCCTGACCAGCCCCCCCCAAAAAACCCTGAACCCCAACACGACCCCCCAAATGCCCCCCCAAAACCCCCCCAAACCCGACCCCCCCACACCTGGGCTCAGGGTCGGCTCCTTCGGGCGGCTGCAGGAGAGGAGTCAGAGGGGGTTGGGGGGATTTGGGGGCTCAGGGGGGGATTTGGGGGTGCTGGGGGGGGGTTGGGGGGGTGGGGGCAGGGGGGAGTGGAGCAATTTGGGGAGCTTGGGGGGGGACTGGAGGTGCTGGGGGAGTTTTGGGGGGGATTTTGGGGTTCTGGGTGGGGTTGGGGGGGACTGGAGGTGCTGGGGAGTTTTGGGGGGGGCTGGGGGGGATATGGGGGGGGGGTTGGGGTGCAGAATGGGGGTCCCCACTTCTTGGGGCAGAAGGGGTGGGGGGGCAGGGACAGGGTTGGGGTGTGGGGGGGGAGCTGGGGGAGGTTTTGGGGGTTCCACCTCTCAGGGCTCCCCTGTAACAGACTGGGGGGGATTGGGAAGTTTTTGGGGGAGTTTTTTGGGGGGGTTTTGAGGCTCCCACCTCTCAGGGCTCCCCTGTAGGAGGTTTGCTGACGAGGCCGCTTTGCGGCTCAGGCGCTGCCGGGGGCTGGGGGGGCCCGAGGAGGAGCTGTGGCGGCGCAGGCTGGGGGGGCAGGGGGGGGTTTGAGGGTCGGGGGGGGCAGGGGGGGGATTGAGGGTCGGGGGGGGCACAGGGGAGGGTTTGGAGGATGGAGAGGTACAGGGAGGGATTTGGGGGGGCACAAAGGGAGATTGGGGGGGAGAGATGGAGGGACACCATCAGTGAAGAGGTAACACCCCACAACCTCTCCCTTCCCGCCCCCAAATCCCCCCCAAACCCCAACACCGCCCTCCCCCCTCACCCCCAGCCCCCCCCAGTCCCCCCATACCCTTCTCCCCCCTACAGCCCCCCCATCCCCACTGCCCCCCCCCACTGCTCACAGGGGCGTGATTTGGGGGGGGCCCGGGGGGGTCTGGGGGTGTCAGTGCAGGGGTTTGGGGGTCCCAGGAGCCCTTTCTGCCTCCCCTCCCCCTCCCCCTCCCCGCAGCCCCCCCAGATGGACCCAGACCCCCCCCCCCAGTCCCAGCTCCCCCCCAGACCCCCCCCCCCCGGTGCCCCCCCCTCCTCACAGCTCCTTGCGGGGTCCCCGCGGGGCCGGCCCGGGGGGCGCCGGGGGCGAGTCGGGGGTCGCGGGTTCCGGGGACGCCGGCGCGGGGGGGCACGGGGGGGACCCCGGGGGGGGCGGCTCCGGGGGGTCCCCGCCGGCCCCGGGGGGCTCCGGGCTCGGGGGGGGCTCCTCCGTTTGTGTCCCCACGCTGCTGGTCCGGGGGGGCTCCGGGGGGGTCCTGGGGGGGTCGGGGGGCGGGGGGGGCTCCGGGACGGCACCGTTGGGAACTTTGGGGGGGGGGGGGAAGGGTCAGGACCCCGAGACCCCCCCCAACACCCCAGAGAGAGGGAGGGAGGGGGGAAATCGGGACCCCCAAGGGCTGGGGAGGAAAGGGGGGGGGTCCCCGGCTCACCGAGCCCCATGGGGGGGTCGCAGCCCCCCAACCTCCGCAGGGTCTCCCCCAGCGCCGCCTTGACGAGCTCCAGGTCCCGCTCCAGGCGCCGCAGCCGCAGCTCCAGGGGGGTCCCCGCCTCACCTGGGGGGGTCCCCGCCTCACCTGGGGGGGGCCGGGGTGACACGGGGCTGTCTGGGGACACGGGGGGGGCCGGGGGGACCCCTCGGCTTCACCCACAGGTCTGAGGGCCCCCCTCGGATCACACCCCCCCCCCCCGGTATTTTGGGACCCCCGGGGTCGCCCCTCAGCACGTGGGGACCCTCCTGTCACCCCCCGGCCCTTCGATGGGACCCCCCCCGTGTCAACCCCCCACTCAGGGACCCCCCCCCCGTCATCCCCGGCCCCCCCCCCGGTGTCACCCGGGACCCCCAATTCCACTCCCCAAAACTTCGGGACCCCCCCGGGTCACCCCCCCAGGGTCGCGGCCGTCCGGGGACCCCCCCGTGTCCCCCCCCCCAACCCCTCGGGACCCCCGTGCCCCCCTCAGACCCCCCCCATTTCCCCCCCCCCGCTCCCCCCACGTGTCCCTCCCACGCCCCCCCCCCCCCCCGCCCCATTTCGGGGTTCGCGTCCCGGGGGGGGTCGCGGGGGTGTCCCCGGGGGGGGGCCGGGCCGGGGGTGTCCCCGCCCCCCCGGGGGTCTCACCGCGCTCCGGGGGGGGCTCCGGGGGGGGCTCCATGGCCGGCCGGTCCCACGCCCGTCCCGCGGCCTCGGGGCCGCCCCAGGAAGCGCGGCCGAGTCACTTCCCCCGGCGGGGGGGGCCGGCCCGGGGGGGGCCCCAAAAAACTGCCCGGGGAGGGGGGGGGGCAGGGCAGCCCCCCCGACACGGGACACCCCGCGGGACCCCAAAATCCGCGCTCGCGGGGGACCCCGCAGCCCCCATCCCCTTAAATACCCCCTGACCCCCCAAATTCAGGGTCTGGGGGTCCCCACGGCCCCCCCAGAACGGGAGGGGGTCCCCCAGTGCTCCCCCCCAGGGACGCGGGGGGCGCTCCGGGGCACCCCAAAAAATCGGGGTCCTGGGGGACCACAGAGCCCCCCCGGGACAGCTGGAGGGGCCCCACAGCCCACCCCAAACACGGGGGGACCCCCAAAATCGGGGTCCTGGGGGGTCCCCAGTGCCCCCTGAGGGACTCCTGGGGGGGGGTTCAGTTCCAGACCCCCGGGGGGGAGCCCCAAACCCAGCAAGGGGAGCCCCCCCCCCTCAATTCCCCCGGAGCTCCTGGGGGGGGACCCTCAGGCTTTGGGGACCCCTAAAATGGGAGGGGGCCTGGAGGGGGATTTTGGGGGGCAGGGAGGGAGCCAAGGGGGTCCAGGGGCTGCCCCACCCCCCTGCACCCCCAAAAGTGGAACATTTCGGGGGGGGGGAACTTCTACCCCCCCACAGCCCCCCAAAAGTGGAAGGGGAGGGCACAAAGCCCCCCGTGGCACCACCCCCCCAACCCCCAAATCTGGGGGTCCCCCCCAAACTCGGGCCCTGCCCCAAAAAAACCCCCCCGAGGCGAGGCTGGACAGGGACAGTTTATTGGGGAGACACAAAAGGGGGGCCCCCAAAAAACTGGGGGGGGTCCTGCTCATAAATAGGGGCTGGGGGTGGTCCCTGAATTTGAGGGGGGGTCCCCAGATGGGGTCCCCCTACACACTGATGTGGGGTTTTGGGACCTCCTCCTGTGTTTTGGGGGGTCCCTACACCTCGGTGTGGGTTTTGGGGGTCCCTACACCTCGGTGTGGGGTTTTGGGGGTCCCTACACCTCGATGTTGGGGTCTGAGCCCCGGCCCTGCCGCTGAAGTTGCTCCTCCTGGTTCAGCTTCGGCTTCTCCGTCCTCGTGTGCCAGACCAGCACCTGGGGGGGGACCCCAAAACACCAGCAGGAAATCACTGGGGGACACCCCCCGTGTGCCCAAAACCCTCAGTGACCCCCCTGAGGGACCCCATGACCCCCCAGACCCCCCCCAAACCCTCCCTAGGGCCCCCCATGACCCCCCAAAGCCCCCTTTGGGTGCAGTTGTCAGCTCGGGGTTTTGACTGGGGGGGGTCAGGAGCCCCCCTAACCCCACTGAAATCCCCCCCCAAGACCCCCAGAGCCCCCCCAAGACCCCCAGAGCCCCCCCAAGACCCCCATGGGACCCCCAAAGCCCCCCTGGGCCCCCCACCTGTGTGCAGTTGTCAGCGTGGGGCTTCAACTTGGGGGGGGTCAGGAGCCCCCCTCAACCCCCCCGAAATCCCCCCCCAACCACCCCAGGACCCCCAAATTCCCCCCTTGACCCCCAAATTCTCCCCCTGCCCCCCACCTGTGTGCAGTTGTCAGCGCGGGGTTTTGACTGAGGGGGGTCAGGAGCCCCCCCAACCCCCCCAAAATCCCCCCCCAGCCCACCCCAAGACCCCCAGAGCCCCCCAAAGCCCCCCCAAAGCCCCCCACCTGTGTGCAGTTGTCAGCGCGGGGTTTTGACTGGGGGGGTCAGGAGCCCCCCAAACCCCCCCGAAATCCCCCCCAAGACCCCCAAATCCCCCCTGGGCCCCCCACCTGTGTGCAGTTGTCAGCGCGGGGCTCCAGCTGGGCGGGGGTCGTGAGCCCCCCCAGGAAGCTGCTCTCCAGGAAGCCCCGGGGGGCGCGGGGGTCGAAGCGGGCGCGGGGCCGGGCCAGGAGGAGCCGCAGCCGCACCGCGAACGCCGCCATGTCCAGGGGGAAGGGCCGGTCCGGCCTCCAGCCCACGTGGAACCCCACCACGCGACCCCCGGACACGAGGGGCCGCTCCAGCCGCAGCCCCCCCACCAGCCCCACCGGCCACACCGACACCCCCCGCGTGCTGCGCATCTGGGGGGGGGAAATGGGGGAGTTTGGGGGGTCAGGGGGACATTGGGAACACCCCATAGGTCACACTGACACCCCCAGCGTGCTGCGCATCTGGGGGGGGAGATGGGGGGTTTGGGGGTCAGGGGGACATTGGGGACCCCCAACAAGCCACACTGACACCCCCCGCGTGCTGCGCATCTGGGGGGGGAAAATGGGGGTGTTTGGGGGGTCAGGGGGACATTGGGGACCCCCCACAGGTCACACCGAGACCCCCTCAGGTGCATCTGGGGGGGCCACAGAGAGGGGGGGTCAGAGAGGTTGGGGAGGGGGAGGTCAAGGGGCTCAAGTGAGGTTGGGGGGGGCTCAGGACTCTCGGGGGGGTCCCACCTCCTCGAAGAGCCGCAGGCTGTAGGTGCTGAGGAGGAGTTTGGGGGGGGTTTAGGTGGGTCAGGGAGGTTGCTGGGGCTCAGGGTGGGCTCAAGGCTTTCAGGGGGGTCTCAGGGGGGTCTCAGGGGTTTCTGGGGGGTCTCAGGGGTTCTGGGGGGTCTCAGGGGGGGTCCCACCTCCTCGAAGAGCCGCAGGCTGTAGGTGTTGAGGAGTTTGGGGGGGGGTTAGGTGGGTCAGGGAGGTTGCTGGGGCTCAGGGGGGGCTAAGGGTGGGCTCAGGGGTTTCAGGGGGGGCCCAGGGGTTCTGGGGGGTCTCAGGGGGGGTCCCACCTCCTCGAAGAGCCGCAGGCTGTAGGTGTTGAGGAGGAGTTTGGGGGGGTTGCTGTGGCTCAGGGGTTTCAGGGTGGGCTCAGGGGTTTCAGGGGGGGCTCAGGGGGGTCTCAGGGGTTTCAGGGGGGTCTCAGGGGGGTCTCAGGGGTCTCAGAGGGGTCTCAGGGGTTCTGGGGGGTCTCAGGGGTTTCAGGGGGGTTTCAGGGGGGTCTCAGGGGTTCTGGGGGGTCTCAGGGGGGGTCCCACCTCCTCGAAGAGCCGCAGGCTGTAGGTGTTGTCGTCGTCAGCGAAGTAGACGACCCCCGGCTCGTGGGGGCCCCGCGTGTCCCGCAGCCAGCGCAGGGCCCGGTTCCGCTGCTCCGCCCCCCGCGGGAACAGCCAGGGGGGGTCCCCGGGCCCCCCCCGCAGCTCGGGGGGGGTCTCGGCGCTCAGGTGCGTGAACGAGACCCCCGAGGCCGCCAGGACCCCCCCGACCAGCGCAGAGGGCTCGGGGGCGTCCTCGACCACCACCCAGTGCAGGGCGGGCACGTGGAGCAGGGTCTGGGAGAGCCGCACCAGCTCCGCCTTCTGCACTGGCCTGGGGGGGTCAGGGGGTCAGAGGGGGGGTCAGGGGGTCAGGAGGGTCAGGGGGGGCACAGAGAGCAGGGTCTGGGAGAGCCGCACCAGCTCCGCCTTCTGCACCGGCCTGGGGGGGTCAGGGGGTCAGAGGGGGGGTCAGGGGGGGCACAAGAGAGGTCAGGGAGGGACACACAGGGGTCAGGGGACATGTGGAGCAGGGTCTGGGAGAGCCGCACCAGCTCCGCCTTCTGCACCGGCCTGGGGGGTCAGGGGGGTCAGGGGAGGTCAGGAGGGACAGGGGGGGTCAGGGGGGTCACAGGGGGGGTCAGGGGGAGTCAAGGGGGGCACAGGGGGAGTTTGGGGGATCGGGGGGGTCAGGGCGGGCACGTGGAGCAGGGTCTGGGGGGCTCTGGAGCTCCCGGGGGGGATTTGGGGGGGCTCTGGAGGGAACTGGGGGGGGTCTCACCTGGAATAGGTGGGGGTCACCACGTAGATGGGGGGCAGGGCAGGGTCCCCTCCCCCGTCCCGGCCAGGAGAGCCCCCCCGGGGCCCCCCAAAAACGCGGCCCCTTCGCCGCTCGGGCTCGAGGGGGGAGGGGCAGGGACAGGGCCGGCCTGGGGGGGGGAAGGGGGGGGTCAGTGGGGGGTCCAGGACCCCAAAATTGCCCTAAAGGGGGGGAAGGGGGGCCAGAGCCCCCTCAAAGCCCCCCAGACCCCCCAATTCCCCCCCCCCCCCGACTCCCCTCCCCGATCTCTCTGAGGGCACAGGACAGCCCCAGGACCCCCAAACGCCCCCCAAATCCCCCCCCCAGCCCCTCACCCAGGGCACAGAACAGCCCCGGGGGTGTCAGAGCCCCCCCAAAGCCCCCCCAGCCCCTCACCCAGGGCACAGAACAGCCCCGGGGGGGTCAGAGCCCCCCCAGCCCCTCACCCAGCTCCCGGAGGGCACAGAAGAGCCCCCCCAGGGACACCACGAAATACACGAGGAAAACGTTCTTGAGGCGCAGCCGCATCGCGGGGGGGCCCGGGGGGGTCCTGGGGGGTCCCCGGGGGACTCAGAAGCTCCGAGGGGTCCTGAGAGGTCCGGGGGAGTCCCGGGGGGCTCCGGTGGGTGCTGGGGGGGGGTCGGGGTGTCCTGAGGGTCCCAGTGCGGGTCCCGGGGGGGTCTCAGGGGGTGATTTTGGGGCTCCCGAGGGGTCTCAGGGGGGTCCCGGCTCTCACATCCCACCCTGACTCCCCCCCCAGGTCTCTCTCCCACCCCTTCCCAGCGCTCCCAGTTCCCCCCAGTCCTCCCAGTTCTACCCCTCCAGTCCCCTCAGTATATCCCCCAGTGCCCCCCAGTTCACTCCCAGTGCCCCCAGTTCGATCCCAGTTCCCCTCCAGTGCCCCCCTGGTCCCCTCAATATTCCCCCAATTCAATCCCTGATCCCCCCCCAAGTCCCCCCAGTTCACCCCCAGTCCCCCCAGTTGCCTCCCCAGCGCTCCCAGCCCCCCCAGTTCACTCCCAGCCCCCCCAGCTCACTCCCAGCCCCCCCAGTTCCCCCCTCAGTCCCCCCAGTTCCCTCCCAGTTCTCCCCCAGCCCCCCCCGTTCACTCCCAGTGCGGACGTGGCGCTGGTGCCGCGCTGGGGGCGGTTCCGGGGGCTCCCAGGGCCGTCCCGGGGGTTCCCGGCGCGGGTTTTTGGGTGGATTTCGGGGGGTTTTGGGGGTCCCGGGGGGGGCGGGGCCGGGCCGGGGTCGCGGCGGCTCCGCCGGGGCGGCACTTCCGGTCCCCCCCTTTTCGGTCCCCCCGCCCCTTCCGGTCCCCCCGTCCCCCCTCCGGGTCCCCCCCGGTCCTGCGGCCGAAGGTTCCGGAGGGTCCCACAAAGGTTCCCCCCACCGGGAAACCCCAAATTCCGCTTTTTTAAATTGGTTTTATTTGTGTTTTATCAAAACTCCGCGCGGGGCCGCTCCGCCCCCCCCCCCCCCCCGCTCTGGCGCGAGAGGGTCCAGGCTCTGCCCCCCCCACCCCGCGAGCCCCAGAGAGGGGGGAAGGGGAGGGGGGTCCCCAAAATCCCCCCCCAGAGACCCCCGGAGGGGGTGGAGGAGGAGTCCAGGGTTGGAGGGGGGGCAAAGGGGGGCTGAGGGGGGGCAAACGCAGAGTTTTGGTCCCCAACCCCCCCTCAACCCAACCCCCCGAACTGGGGGGAGATGGGGGGGGGCAGAGGCACCGACCCCCCCAATCCCCCAGAGCTGGAGGGGTCAGAGGCCCCTCCCACCCAAATTTGGGGTGAAAAAGGGGGAGCAGAGGCAGCATTTTCCCCCCAGACCCCCCCATTTGAGGGGGAGGGTCAAAAGTCACTCCCAGACCCCCCAATTTGGGGTGAAAAAGGGGAGGGGGGAGGGTCAGAGGCACCAACCCCCCCCCAAACTCAGGCAAATTTGGGGGTCCCGCAGCCCCCCCACCCCCCCCATTCGGGGAGGGGGTGTCACAGTTTTCTTCCCCAGCCCCCAATTAGGGGGGCTCAGACCCCCCAAAATTCCCCCCCCCCCAGCCCCCCTCACAGCAGCCGAGGGTTTGGGGGGTCCCCGGGGGGGTCTGGGGGGCCCGCGGGGGTTCCGGGGGGTCCCGGGGGGGTCTCGGGGGGCCCCCCCCCGTCCATTATCGCAGGGAGATGCTCCAGTCGGCCCCGATCGGGACCCCCGGGCGCCGCAGGGTCAGGACCCCCCGCTCGGGGTCGTGCTGGAAGTCCAGGGGCTGCTCGGGGGCTCCTGGGGGGCGAGGGGGAAATTGGAGGGGGTCAGGACCCCCCAAAAAACTCCCCAAAATCATCCAACCCTCCCCAGGGCACCCCCAGGGCTCAGGGGGTCACCCCCAAACCCCCCCCTCAGGGGACACCGAGCGTTGGGTGGGTGGGGAGGAGATGAGACCTTTTTAAATCCCTGAAGCCCCCCAGACCCTCCCAGAGCCCCCAAGACCCTCCCAGACCCCTCCAGACCCCCCCCAGACCTCCCCACTCACCGAGGGGCCGCAGAAGGACAGAGCTGGGCCGGGTGGGGACCCCCAGGACCACCACACGTTCCAGCCAGGAGGGGCTGGGCAGGGACCCCCGTGGGTCTGCCGAGCTGGGGAAGGGGCACAGGGGGGTCAGGGGCACCCCCTCAGACCCCCCAGACCCTCCCCATGGTCACCCAAACCCCCCATGGCACCCACGGGGCTCCGGGGCTTCGGGGTCATCCCCCACCCCCAGGGGTTTGGGGTCCCAGAGGTGTTTTTGGGGGTCCCAGGGAGGTTTTGAGGGTCCCAGGGAGATTTTGAGGGTCCCAGGTAGGTTTTTAGGGGTCCCAAGGAGGTTTTCGGGGGTCCAAGGGAGGTTTTTAGGGGTCCCAGGGAGATTTTGAGGGTCCCAGGGAGTTCTGGGGGGTCTCAGGTAGTTTTAAAGGGGTCCCAGGGATGTTTCTGGGGTTCCCAGGGGGTTTTTGGGGGTCCCAGGGGAGTTTTGGGGGGTTCCAGGGGAGTTTTTGGGGGTCCCAGGGAGGTTTCTGGGGGTCCCAGGGGGGTTTCTGGGGTCCCCAGGGGTACCTGGCCGTGAGGGTGCCGTTGGCGAAGCTGAACCTGCGGTGCAGGAACCGGCCCTGGGTGGCGAAGTCGAAGCTCTCTCCGTCGTCCAGGAACAAATCCCCCTCAGCCGTGCCCTGGGGGGGAAAAAGGGGGGTTTGGGGGGTCCCTGGGGGGGGAGGGGGGGTTTGAGGGTCCCGGGGGGGTGTTTTGGGGTCTCCCCCCGCTCACCTGGGGGCTCAGGGCCACGTAGAGGGTGAAGGGGTCCCTCTTCATGGCCTCGCTGGAGCGGCGGGGCCGGTCCCGGCGCGGGATCACCGTCCCCCCCCTCTGGAACACCGGGATCTGGGGGGGCACAGGGGGCCTTGGGGGGGGCCGTCCCAGCACCCCAAAACCTCTGCAGCCCCCCCAGAATCCCCCCAGACTCACTCTCCACCCCCCATGACACGGGGGCACCTCCACCCTCCCCTGCGGGAACAGCAGCTCCTGGGGGGGGCAGGAGGGTTTGGGGGTCCCAGGTGTGTTTGGGGGTCCCAGGTGGGTTTGTAGGGTCCCAGGAGGGTTTGGGGGGTCCCAGGAGGGTTTGGGGGGTCCCAGGAGGGTCTGAAGGGTCCCAAGCTCCCTCCCTAAACTCCCTCATGGCCCCCAAAGCCCCCCCAAAGCCCCCCCAGTCACCCACAGTGCTCAGGGTCACAGGCACGTAGAGGGTCTGGGGCGCTCGGTGCTGCTCGTGGGTCTCGTCGTTGTACCAGACCTGGGGTGGGGTGGGGGGCACAGGGGGGGGTCAGGGGGGTCCTGCACCCCCAAAACCCCCCCCAGACCCTCCCCCAGAGCCCCCCTACTCACCTCTCCCTCCCCAGGCAGGTACACCTGGACCCCCCGAGCCCCCTGTTCCACCACGGGGTGGACGAGCAGCACCCGGTCTGGGAGGGGGGGGATAAAAAGGGGGGTCAGGACTGGGGGGAAACCCCAAAAGGGACCCCCAAAAGGGGGTTGGGGACCCCCCCCGGGGGCTACAGGGCCCTCTCCTCACCAATCATGTACTGGTCATCCATGGCAAAGGTGTGGGGGTCCTCGGGGAACTCGACCCAGAGGGGCCTGTGGGGACAAGGGGGGTGTCAGGGGGGTCCTTGTAGGGTCAGGGGGGTTTAGGGGGATCAGGAGGGGTTTGGGGTGTCAGGGGGGTCCTTGAGGGGTCAGGGGGGTTTAGGGGGATCAGGAGGGGTTTGGGGTGTCAGGGGGGTCCTTGAGGGGTCAGGGGGGTTTAGGGGGATCAGGAGGGGTTTGGGGTGTCAGGGGGGTCCTTGAGGGGTCAGGGGGGTTTAGGGGGATCAGGGGGAGTTTGGGGTGTCAGGGGGCTCCTTGTGGGGTCAGGGGGGTTTGGAGGTGTCCTGGGGTGGTTTGGGGTTTCTGGGGTGGTTTTGGGGGTTTCTGGGGTGGTTTTGGGGGTTTTCCGGGGTCCCTGACCTCATGACGGGTGTCCCGGAGCGGTGGCAGTGGTAGAAGGCCGAGTACCAGAGGGCAGGAGGGGGTTTGGGGTTATCCCGGGGGGTTTGGGGTTATCCTGGGGGGTTCCTGGGGTGGTTTTTGGGGGTTCCTGAGGTGGTTTTGGGGGTTTCTGGGGTGGTTTTGGGGGTTTTCAGGGGTCCCTGACCTCATGACGGGCGTCCCGGAGCGGTGGCAGTGGTAGAAGGCCGAGTACCAGAGGGGCAGGAGGGGGTTTGGGGTTATCCTGGGGGGTTTGGGGTTATCTCGGTAGGTTTGGGTGGGTTCGTGGGGTGGTTTCGGGGGTTTTCAGGGTGGTTTTTGGGGTTTCTGGGCTGGTTTTGGGGGTTTTCGGGGGTCCCTGACCTCATGACGGGCGTCCCGGAGCGGTGGCAGTGGTAGAAGGCCGAGTACCAGAGGGGCAGGAGGGGGTTTGGGGTTATCCCGGGGGGTTTGGGGTTATCTCGGGAGGTTTGGGTGGGTTTCTGGGGTTGTTTTGGGGTTTCTAGGGTGGTTTTGGGGGTTTTCCGGGGTCCCTGACCTCATGACGGGTGTCCCGGAGCGATGGCAGTGGTAGAAGGCCGAGTACCAGAGGGGCAGGAGGGCGTAGCGGCGCCGCAGGGCCGCCCGCACGGGCTGCAGGTGCTCGGGGCGCAGCAGCCACGGCTCCCGCCGCGCCGTGTCCAGGTGGGCGTGGGCACGGAAAAAGGGCTGGAACGCCCCGGCCTGGTACCAGCGCACCTGCAGCTCCGGGCCCGGGTTCTGGAAGAATCCCCCCACGTCGGCTGGGAGAGGGGGGGAAAAGGATACACAGAGTGAGGGCGGCCCCGGGAATATCCGTGGGAACATCCCCGGGAACATCCCCGGGAACGTCCCTGGGAACATGCCTGAGCCCACCCAGGACCCTCTTCCCAACCCCTTTCCCCATCCTAATTCCCGACCCTACCCCTCCACTCCCCACCCTGATCCCAATCCCGGTGTCCATTCCTGTTCCCCTTCCCAATCCCAGTCCCTTCCCTGACCCCAAACCCATCCCTGACCCCAAACCCATCCCTGACCCCAAACCCACCCCTAATCCCGACCTTATTTTCATTCCCAGTCACAACCTCAATCCCGTTCCCACCAATTTCTGTTCCCCCCCCAACCCGTTTCCCATACAGATCCCATTCCCAATCCCGACCCCAATCCCACCCCAACCCTATTTCCCATTCCCATTCCTATTCCTGACCTCACTCCCAATCTGCATTCCAGTATTCCCAGTCTCTGCTCCGTTCCCAACCCACGTCCCATTCCCGACCCCACTCCTGAACGCTCATCCCGTTCCCGATCCCACAACCCTTTCCCGATTTCCCAGTTTCCAATTCCAAGGGACCCAATCCCAAAGCTCAGGCACAGGGGTATGGAGATCCCAGTGCTCCCAGTGCTCCCAGTCTCACCCCCACAGAAGGCCAGCCCTGCCAGCCCGAAGCTCAGGCACATGGGGATGGAGATCTTCAGATGTTCCCAATCCGCCGTGTTGTCCCCGGTCCAAACGGCTCCTGGGGGGGGAAAACGGGGGGTCAGGGGGGTCCCCCATTCCCAGGGGGTCACAGGGAGGGTCAGGGGGGTCTCCCATTCCCAGGGGTCATGGAAAGGGTCGGGGTGTGTCCCCCATTCCCAGGGGGGCACAGGGAGGGTCAGGAGTGTCCCCCCATTCCCAGGCCCCCCTCCCATTCCCAAGGATCTTCCCCAGTCCCAGGATCCCCTCCAGCCCTGGGGATCCCCCCCATTCCCAGGGGGGTCAGGAACGCTCCCAGGTGTCCCCCGTGCCCCCTCCCATTCCCGGGGGTCCCCCATTCCCACCGTATCTCTGGGATCCAGCGAAGAAGGCCCTGCTGAGGACGAAGGGCCGGAGCCGCCCCCCGGAGCGACGGATCAGCCCCTCGGCCGTGGCCATGTGCTGGGAACGGGGGCACAGGGGGTCAGGGGGGGCAAGGAGGGGTCAGGGGGGGCAAGGAGGGGTTTGGGGGGGCAAGGAGGGGTTTGGGGGTGGGAAAGGAGGGGTTTGAGGGGGGCTCTCAGAGGTTTGGGGAGTCTCAGGGGTTATGGGAATGTCTCAGGGATTTGGGGGGGGAATGAGGAGTTCAGGGCGTCCCTGAAGGATTTGAGGGGCTTTTGGGGTCCCTGAAAGGTTTGGTGGATCCCTGAGGGGGTTGGGGCTTTGGGGGTCTCTGGGGGGTTTTGGGGGGTCAGGATTTGGGGGTTCTCCCCACACAGAGCCCGTGGAGGTTGGAGATGTCCCGGTGCTCCCACCCCCCGGAGCACACGGGGATTTGGGGGGGTTCATGGGGGGGTTTGGTGAATCCCTGAGGGAGTTGGGGTTTTGGGGGTCTCTGGGGGGTCGGGATTTGGGGGGTTCTCACCACGTAGAGCCCATAGATGTTGTGGAGGTCCCGGTGCTCCCACCCCCCGTAGTGCACGGCGTCCTTGTGCATCGTCACCTCGGGGCCGCTGAACACCGACGGCTCGTTCATGTCGTTCCACGTGAACAGCGACTCCGTGGAGCCCTGGGGGGGCCCCAAAAGTCAGGGCAGGGGGTCCCCCAAAAGGCCAGGGGGGTCCCCAAAAGGCCAGGGGGGTCCCCAAAAGGCCAAGGGGGTCCCCCAAAGCCCGGTGAGGTCCCCAAACCCCGGAGGGGTGGGGGAAGGAAAACGACCCCACAAGAGGAGGGGTTTGAGGAGCAAAGGGATGGAGGGGGAGGGATTTGGGGAGGGGGGGGTCCCTGAAATCCAGGGGGGTCCATGGGGTGATGGAGGGGTCCCAAGAGGGTCTCAGGGTGAGGGGGAGCAATTTGGGGAGAGAGGAATTAGGGGGAGACACGATGGATTAGGGAAAATGAGGATGGAAGGAGGAGAAAGTTGATGAGGGGGTGTGGGAGTAATTTGGGGGGGGTCACAGCGATTTGTGGGGTGGGATAAGGGCGATCTGGGGGGGCTGGCAGTGACATGGGGGGGGGGGCTGACACGGATTTGGGGTGCTGTGGGGGTTTTGGGGGGGCTCTGACCTCGTACTGGTCGTAGGCGAACATGGACGCCCACCACTCGCGCATCTCGGGGTTGGTGAAGTCGGGGTAGGCCGAGGAGCCTGGGGGGGGGCACCAGGGGCTCTGTGACCCCCCAGGCCCCCCCTGGAGCCCCCCAAAACACCCCCCCAAGGAGCCCCCAACCGACCCAGCACCAGCCCTCGTGGTCACGGCCTTCTTTGGTCTCAATGCAAAGGCTGCAAAGCTTTGAGAGCACCTGATACCCCAAACCCCCCTGAGCACCCCCAAAACCCCCCTGAGACCCCCCAGACCCCCATGAGACCTCAAAAACACCCCCCCGGACCCCCCAGCCCCACTGACCGGGCCAGCACCAGCCCTCGTAGTCGTGGCCGTCCTTGGTCTTGACGTAGAGGCCACGGGCGCGGAGCTCGGCGTGCACCCGGTACCCCCCGTCCACCTTGATGTGGGGGTCCACGATGCTCACCATCTGCGGGATCTGCATCAGGGGGGGCCCGGCACGACCCCCAGCCCGCCCCCAGACCCCCCCATCAGGCTGCAGCAGCCCCTGGAACCCCATCCCTGGGGTGCCCCAATGCTCGGGGACTGGGGGGACTGAAAGACCAACTCCTGATCCCGGGCCTGATCTCCATCCCATTCCAACCCCATTCCAACCCCAATCCCTGATCTTGATCTCTATCCCATTCCAACCCCAGTCCCAATCCTGATCTCCATCCCATTCCAACCTCAGTCCTTATCCTGATCTCCACCGCATTCCCATTACAATCCCCATTCTGATCTCCATCCCATTCCCACCCCGTTCCTACCCTAATCCCAGTCCTGATCTCCATCCCATTCCATCCCCAATCCCTGATCTTGATCTCTATCCCATTCCAACCCCAGTCCCAATCCTGATCTCCATCATGTTTCAACCCCATTCCTACCCTAATCCCAGGCCTGATCTCCACCCCGTTCCAACCTCAATCTTTATCCCGATCTCCGTCATGTTCCTATTCCCACCCCAATCCCGATCCTGATCTCCATCCCATTGCAATCCCACTCCAATCCCACCCCAAATCCCATTCCCAGGGATCCCCACCCTCCGTTTGCGGGCCGCCAGGCGCTCCAGGAGCTGTCGGGGCCGGGGGAATTTGGTGGGGTCCCAGGTGAAGTAGCGCTTGCCGTCGGCGTGCTCGATGTCGAGCCACAGCACGTCCAGGGGCAGCTCGTGCTCCTCGAATCCCCTCTCCACGGCCTCCACGTCCGCCTCGTCCTGGTAATTCCAGCGGCTCTGGTGGTACCCCAGGGAGAACAGCGGCGGCAGCGCCTGCGTCCCTGCGGGGGCACAGCGGGAGTGGGAGAGTGGGAATGGGGTACTGGGAGCGGGGTAGTGGGAATGGGGTACTGGGAGTGGGATACTGGGAATGGGGTACTGGGAATGGGACAGTGGGAATGGGAATGGGATACTGGGAATGGGGTAATGGGAATGGGGGTGGGATACTGGGAATGGGGTACTAGGAATGGGATACTGGGAATGGGAACAGGATACTGGGAATGGGATACTGGGAATGGGAACGGGATACTGGGAATGGGACACTGGGAATGGGATACTGGGAAAGGAGATGAGATACTGGGAATGGGGGACATGGACACTGGGAAAGGTGAGATACTGGGAATGGGGGACATGGACACTGGGAATGGGACACTGGGAATGGGACACTAGGAATGGGGGTGGGACACTAGGAAGGGGGTGGGGTACTGGGAATGGGGTGGGAAACTGGGAATGGGGGAGGTCACTCCCAGTGCCCCCACTGCCCCAGAGGGTAACTCCCAGTGCTCCCAGTGCCCCAGAGGGTCACTCCCAGTGCTCCCAGTGCTCCCAGTGCCCCGTACCGGTGAGGCTCCCGTACTGCCCCAGGACGTCGCTGGGCCGTGGCCCCAGGAGCAGGAAGACGTCGATGACCCCGCTCTCCGACATCCAGCGAACCTCGGTCTGGGGGGTCTCACCCCCTCCCTGCATGTAATCCATCAGCTTCCCAAAGAGGGTCTGGGAAAACAGGGAGAATGAGGGTCAGGACCCTCCCAAATCCCCCCTGGAACAACCAGAGCCTCCCAAATCCCCCCTGGAACAACCAGACCTTCCCAAATCCCCCCTAGAGCAATCAGAACCCCCCCAAACCCCCCCTGGAACAACCAGAGCCCCCCCCCGACCTTCCTAGCCGTGTCAGAGCCGATGTCCACACAGGTCTGAGCACCCCCAGGGCCCTTCAGAACCCCTCCAGGACCCCCCCAGAACCCCTCAGGACCCTCAAAACCCCCAGGACCCCCAGAACCCCCCTCCAGGACCCTCAAAACCCCCCCAGGACCCTCAGAATCCCCCCAGGACCCCCAGAACCCCCCTCCCCAGGACCTTGCTGGCCGTGTTGGAGCCGATGTCCACCCAGCTCTGAGCCCCCCCACAATCCCCCCCAGACCCTCAGGACCCCAAAAATCCCCTCAGGACCCTCAAAACCCCCCCAGGACCCCCAGAACCCCCCCAGGACCCCCAGAACCCCCCCAGGACCCCCTCAGAGCACCCCTCAAGGACCTTGCCGGCCGTGTTGGAGCCGATGTCCACCCAGCTCTGAGCCCCCCCACAACACCCCCCAGACCCCCAGGACCCCCAAAACCCCTCCAGGACCCTCAAAACCCCTCCAGGACCCCCAAAACCCCCCCAGGACCCCCAGAACCCCCCTCCCCAGGACCTTGCCGGCCGTGTTGGAGCCGATGTCCACCCAGGTCTCGGCGGCGTTGAGCCAGAAGACGCCGAGGGTCTGGCGGGGCCGGTGGGCGAGGAGCAGCGGGACGGAGCCGTAGAGGGCCATGGGGTTGAACACCTCGTACTGGAACACGTCCAGGTTGTACAGCCGGTACGGGTCACCCCCCCTGAGGGGACAGGGACAACCCCCAGGGGCGGTCAGCGACGCCCTAAGTGCCACCACCGCTGTCGCCGCCAAGGCGGCGACAGCGGTGGTGGCACTTGGGGCGTCGCTGACCCTTGGGGTGTCGCTGACCCTTGGGTGTCACTGACCCTTGGGTGTCACTGACACATCCCTCCATGTCCCCTCCATGTCCTTGTGTCCCCCCCCATGTCCCCCTGGTGTTCCTGTGTCCCCCAGTGTCCCCTCGGTGTCCTCCCTGTATGCACCCGTGACCCCCATGTCCCTGTGTCCCTCAATGTCTCCCCAGTGTCCCTGTGTCCTCCCATGTCCCCCTGATGTCCCTGTGTCCCTCTATGACCCTGTGTCCCCCAAAGTCCCCCAGGTCACCTTCCTCTGTCCCCCTCATGTCTCCCTGGTGTCCCTGTGTTCCTCCATGTCCCTGAGTCCCCTAATGTCCCCCTGATGTCCCTGTGTCCTCCCATGTCTCACTGCTGTCTCTATGTCCCCCAGTGTCCCTGTGTCCCTCCATGTCCCCCCAGTGTCCCTCCATGTCCCCTAATGTCCCTGTGTCCTCCCATGTCCCCCTGTGTCCCTCCCCATGTCCCCCTTATGTCCCTGTGTCCCCCAAAAGTCACCCAGGTGACCTTCCTCTGTCCCCCTCATGTCTCCCTGGTGTCCCTGTGTTCCTCCATGTCCCTGAGTCCTCCAATGTCCCCCTGATGTCCGTGTGTCCCCCTGGTGTCCCTGTGTCCCCCCATGTCCCCCTGGTGTCCCTGTGCCCCTCCAGGTCCCTCTGCTGTCCCTACATCTTTCTGCTATCCCCACATCCTCCCCAGTCCCCCCATGTCCCCTCCTGTCCCCGCTCACTCCGTGGGGTGCAGCCTCAGGCTCTCAGTGTGTTCGGGGATCCCATAAATGTGATTGAAGCTGTGTCCCCTCAGTGTCCCTGTCCCCCTGTGTCCCCCCATGTCCCCCATGGCCCCCCAGTGTCCCCCTGTCCCCGCTCACTCCGTGGGGCGCAGCCTCAGGCTCTCGGCATGTTTGGGGATCCCATAAACGTGTTGAAGCTGTGTCCCCTCAGTGTCCCTGTCCCCCTGTGTCCCTCCATGACCCCCATGTCCCCCCAGAGTCCCCCATGTCCCCCCTGTCCCTGCTCACTCTGTGGGGCGCAGCCTCAGGCTCTCGGCGTGTTCGGGGATCCCATAAACGTGCTCGAAGCCGGGCAGGGAGAAATCCAACCCCACCGAGGTGGGTCCTGCAGGGAGGAATGGGGGAGGGGGTCAGACAGGCCCCTCCTGTCCCCCCTGTCCCCCCCCACCCCATGTCCCCCTGTCCCCACCGTTGGGTTTGCTGTCCGTGTGTGTCTTGAACGTCTCCTCCCACGACCCCGGCTCGTCCTCGGGCTCCGCGGGGGGCTCGGGGGGCTGGGGGGGCAGAACCCGTTAGGAAATCCCCCCCCCAAGAAGGGGGATCCCCCCCAATTTTGGGGATGTGACTCCCCCCCCCTCCTCACCTTCTGGCTGCGGTTCCCGGCGTCGCCGTCCTCGGGCCCCTCCTGCGCCGCCCCCTCCTCGCCAGGGGGGTCCTTGGGGGGGTCCCTGCGGGAATTTGGGGTACTGGGGTGCCCCGGGGAGGGGGGGGCAGGGACATGGGGCACCCCCCAGCTCCTCCTCGACTCTGGGGGGCACAGGGACCCCCAGCTCCTCCTGCCCCCCACGCCCCCCCCCCAGTTTTGGGGGCACAGCCCCCCCAGCAGCTCCTGCCTACTCGGGGTAGGGGGGGCAGCTCCTCATCTCTGGGGGGACACAACCCCCCCAGCTGCTCCTGCCCCCCCCCTTTGGGGGACAGGGACCCCCCCTCGGCCTCACTGGGCTCCGTTTTTGGGGTGGGGGCTCCCTTTTGGGGGGAGGTTTTGGGGGGGGGGTCAGAGACAGCAGCAAATCCATGGATTTACCTACGGAAAAGGCTCTTGATCTTATCCCACACAGAACTAACTTTATCCGCCAGCCTGGGGGGGGGGGGGGGCGGCACCAAAACAGAAACACACGACAGTCAGTCGGGGCCCCCCCCCAGGCCCAGGGAGCCCCCCCCTCAGCTCAGCTCAGCTTGGGGGGCACCAACCCCCCCTAGGACACTCACACCGACCCCCCCTCAGCTGGGGGGACACTCACACCGACCCCCCCTCGGCTGGGGGGACACTCACACCGACCCCCCCTCGGCTCGGGGGACACTCACACCGACCCCCCCTTGGCTGAGGGGACACTCACACCGACCCCCCCTTGGCTGAGGGGACACTCACACCGACCCCCCCTTGGCTGAGGGGACACTCACACCGACCCCCCCTTGGCTGAGGGGACACTCACACCGACCCCCCCTCGGCTCGGGGGACACTCACACCGACCCCCCCTCGGCTCGGGGGACACTCACATCGACCCCCCCTCGGCTCGGGGGACACTCACACCGACCCCCCCTCAGCTCGGGGGACACTCACACCGACCTCCCCTCAGCTCGGGGGACACTCACACCGACCTCCCCTCAGCTCGGGGGACACCCCCCGGCCCCGTTCCCACAGGTTCAACGCCCACCCCGACAGCCTGGGGGGCTCTGAGGGGCTCTGGGGGGTTCTGGGGGGGTTCTAGGGGGGCTCAGGGGGGTTCTGGGGGGCTCAGGGGGTCACTCACGAGTCCCGGCGGCGCCGCAGGTGCTCGAAGACGAGGAGGCCACGGGCGTTGACGCTGCAGAGCAGCTCCCGCTCCCGCAGCAGATCCATCCGGAACGGCCGCTCTGTCACCAGCAGGCGCAGCCCCCCCGGGCCCAGGGACAGCTCCAGGGTGCCCCCGTCCCTGCCCGTCACTGCCAGCCTGCAAGGGGGGGATTGGGGGCGTTGGGACCCCCCTGGGACCCCCCTAAAACCCCCCTGGGCCCAGGGACAGCTCCAGGGTGCCTCCGTCCCTGCCCATCACTGCCAGCCTGCAATGGGGGGATTGGGGGTGTTGGGACCCCCCTGGGACCCCCCCATCCCTGCCCGTCACTGCCAGCCTGCAATGGGGGGGATTGGGGGCGTTGGGACCCTCCTGAGACCCCCCTGTGACCCCCCCATCCCTGCCCGTCTGCAATGGGGGGGATTGGGGGCGTTGGGACCCCCTGAAGCCCCCCTGAGACCCCCCCGTCCCCGCCCGTCACTGCCAGCCTGCAATGGGGGGGATTGGGGGTGTTGGGACCCCCCTGAAACCCCCCCAGGCCCAGGGACAGCTCCAGAGTCCCCCCCTCCTCTCCCCCCACCAGCCTGGGGGGAGTAGGAACTGGGGGGGCTGTGACCCCCCCCCCAGAAACCCCCCAAATCTGTGTCACCCCTGGAGCCCCCCAAAAGCTGCATTTTCCACCCTCACCTCTCGCTTTTGGAGTCCCATCCCTCCTCACCTCTCGGTTTTGAGGTCCCAGCCCCTCTCACCTCTCGGTTTTGGGGTCCCATCCCTCCTCACCTCTCGGTTTTGGGGTCCCATCCCTCCTCACCTCTCGGTTTTGGGGTCCCATCCCTCCTCACCTCTCGGTTTTGGGGTCGCAGCCCCTCTCACCTCTCGGCTTTGGGGTCCCAGCCCCTCTCACCTCTCGGTTTTGGGGTCCCATCCCTCCTCACCTCTCAGTTTTGGGGTCCCCCACCAGCACGTCAGGCACTTGGAACCGGGGCCGCAGCGGGTTCAGCTCCGAGATCCGGAACCTCGTCATGTTCCCCTGGAGCCCCCAGATCTCCAGGAGCAGGGGGACCTGCCAGGGGGGCACAGGGATGGGGTCACCGGGGGGTCACCCACCCTGGGACAGCGGGGACAGGGATGGGATCACCGAGGGGTCACTGGGGGGTCACCGACCCCCAGCACGGGTGGGACACGGGCACGGTGACACCCCCTGTCCCCTCAGCTGTGTCACCTCATTGACTGGGTGAACTGGGGTTGTTTTAGGGTGCAGTGACCCCCCCTGTCCCCCTCCTGTCCCCTCAGCTGTGTCACCTCATTGACTGCGTGAATTAGGATTGTTTTGGGATGCAGTGACCCCTCCTGTCCCCTCCTGTCCTCTCACCTGTGTCACCTCATTGATCAGCTGCACCCGGGCCGAGTCCTGGACGAGCTCCAGCGACTCCAGCAGGGCCCGGTACGGGGAATTTCCCGGCTGGATCCGGCGCTGGCGCCTGGGGGGGGACATGGCGGGGGGGACAAAGGTCCTCAGTGACCCCCCCGGGCCTCGATCCCCCCCGGGGGGGTCCCCAAACGCCCCCCAGACCTGCAGAAGCCGCTCTGGTCGCAGGTCTTGAAGTTGCTTCGGTCGACGGCGAGAGAGACCCCCAGGAACAGGGTCAGCCACAGCGGCCACCTGTGGGGACAGGGGGGGTCAGGGGGGGTCAGGGGGGGTCAGGGACCCCCAGAGAGACCCCCAGGAACAGGGTCAGCCACTTCATGGACAAGGGGGGACAGGGACCCCCAATAACACACCAGGCAGGGTCATGGGTCCCCCAAAACCCACCTGAGGAGACACAACCCCCCCCAAAGCCACCGTGGGGGGCACAGGGGGACTGGAACCCCAAAACCCACCTGGAGGAGTCAGGGGGCTCAGGGGAGCTCTGGAACCCCCAAACCCACCGGGGGGTGGGTCAGAGACCCCCACCAACATCCACCAGGCGGGGGGCACAGGGGGACAATGGGGGGATCCCGAGAAGAGTCCAGGGGGGGTTGGGGGCGGGGGAGCTCCCCCTGAGGAGTTCGGGGGGTCCCGGTGTGTGTTGTGGGGGTGCCCAGGGGGGTCCCCGGGGTGAGGGGGGGCCGTAAGGGAGGCTCAGGCCTGGGGAGTTGGGGGAGCCCGGGAGGCCGCGGCCCCGGGCGGGGGTCCCGGGGGGATTCCCTGGGTGGGGGGTCCCTTTGGAGGAGGGAGGGGTGACCCAAGGGGTCCTTGGGGGGGGTCCCGGGGGGGTCCCGCCCCCCCCGCGCTCACCGCCCCGGCGCAGCCGCCATCTTGGATCCGGCCTGACCCCTGGCCCCGCCCCTGACCCGCCGCCGCCGCCCCCCATTGGCTGATGGAAGCCGCGCCCACAAGCTCAGCCCTGGCCGCGCCCCCTCGCGGGGTCCCGCCTCCCCCGCTTGCCGGGAACAAAAAAGCCCCGCCCCCGGCGTGTTGAGCGACGGGAGCAACCGCCAATCAGAGCGCGGCGCTGGGATGGGGCGGGAAGGCCCCGTGAGGGCGGAGGGGCGGCCCAATGAGAGAGCGGGGACGCTGAGTGACACACGAGTGCCCAATCAAAATGAGCTGCTGGATGCTGTCCCCTCCCCCAGAGGGCTTTCCCGGCAACGCCCCGTTCTCGTCGCTATGGCAACCGCCGTCCCGGTGACCGCTGCCCGCCCCTCCCCGAGCAGCCAATCAGCAGCGAGCTTCTCTGAGCAGCGGTGCGCTCAGCCAATCAGCGAGCGCCACCGGATTCGCTCTGCCCTGCCCTGTTGAGTGACAGGCGTCCCGGCCAATGAGAGCGCAGCAGTCGGAGGGTCAGGCGGTCAATCAGCGCGGGAGGGCGGGGCGTCGGCAGGGCCGCGGCTTTGTGGTGTGAGCGGGGCCGGGGAACTGGGAGGGACTGGGGGGAACTGGGAGGGACTGGGATCCACTGGGGGCTGAAAGGGGCAAACTGGGAGTCACTGGGTCTGGGTGGGCCATGCTGGGATTGACTGAGATGGGCCCCACTGGCACTGAGTGGACCCCACTGGGAGGGACTGGGCCCCACTGGGATGGACTGGGTTGCACTGGGATGGAGGGGGCCCCACTGGGGTGGACGAGGCCCCACTGGGATGTACTGAGCTCCACTGAGATGGACTGGGCCCCACTGGGATAGACTGGGCCCCACTGGGATGGACTGGGCCCCACTGGGATGCACTGGGCCCCACTGAGATGGACTGGGCCCCACTGGGATGAGCAGGGCCCTGCTGGGATGGACGGGGCCCCACTGGGATAGACTGGGCCCCACTGGGGTGGATGAGGCCCCACTGGGATGGACTGGGCCCCACTGGGATGAGCAGGGCCCTGCTGGGATGGACTGGGCCCCACGGGGATGGATGGGGCCCCACTGGGATGGACTGGGCCCCACTGGAGTGGACTGGGCCCCACTGGGATGGACTGGGCCCCACTGGGATGAGCAGGGCCCTGCTAGGATGGACTGGGCCCCACTGGGATGAGCAGGGCCCCACTGGGATGGACGGGGCCCCGCTGGGTGTCCCAGCCAGAGCAGCCCCCCGCCACAGGTCCCTCTGTCCCTGCTGCCCCCCAGGGACCCCCTGCCCCCCCCCCGGTGACCCCTCTGTCTCTCCCCCACAGCCCGATGGAGTTCCCGGAGCACTCCCGGCAGCTGCTGCGGGGGCTGCGGGAGCAGCGCTCGCGGGGGATCCTGTGCGACTGCACGGTGCTGGTGGGCAGCGCTCCCTTCCCCGCGCACCGCGCCGTGCTGGCCGCCTGCAGCTCCTTCTTCCACCTGTGCTACGCCGAGCCGGGGGGCGCGCGCGGCGGGGGGGCCGTGGTGGCCCTGAACAGCGACATCGTGACGGCGCCCGCCTTCGCGCTGCTGCTCGAGTTCATGTACGAGGGCCGGCTGGCGCTGGCCGCGCCGCTCGAGGACGTGCTGGCGGCCGCCAGCTACCTGCACATGAACGACGTGGTCAAGCTGTGCAAGAAGAAGCTGCAGGCGCGGGGCCCGGCCGAGGCCGACAGCACCAAGCGCGAGGAGGAGGAGGAGGAGGACGAGGAGGAGGAAGAGCCCCCCGGGACGACCCCGCCGCCCCCGCCGCCACCATTGCAGCCTCCCCGCCCGCCCCAGCCCCCCCAGGACCCCGCGGGCGACTCGGGGGGTCCCGCGGAGCCGCCGCTCGTGGACGTGGCCGACACGACCCAGCCCGGCGTGGGGGGCGAGTGGCCCCGCGGGGCCCCCCCCGAGCGGCCGCCCCCACCCAGCCCCAGCAGCTCCAGCGAGGCCCCCCCAGCGCCGCCCCGGGGACCCCCCCGCGCCGCCGTCAAGGCCGAGGCCATCGTGATCTCGGACGAGGAGCCCGACGGCGCCCGACGCCCCCCGGGACCCCCCCCGGCCCCGGCCCCGGCCCGGCCCGGGGGCTTCGGGGAGGGGGCGGCGCTGGGCGCGGCGCTGGGGGCGGCGCTGCGGGAGCCCCCCCTGTTCCTGGCGCCGCTGGAGCCCCGGGGGGGGTTCGGGCTGTTCGCCGAGGAGGCCCCGACGTGCCCCACGTGCGGGAAGACGTTCTCGTGCTCCTACACCCTGCGCCGGCACGCGACCGTGCACACCCGCGAGCGGCCCTACGAGTGCCGCCACTGCCTGCGCTCCTACACCCAGTCCGGGGACCTGTACCGGCACGTGCGCAAGGCCCACAGCCACGGCGCGGCCCCGCGGGGACACCGCGACCACCGGGACCCCGCGCGGGACGGCGACAACCCGCCCTGAGCCGGAGCGGCGGGACCCCCCCGAGGGGACACCGGGACCCCCCCGCAGGGATGGGGACACCAGGACCCCCCCCCGAGGGGACACCGGGACCCCCCCGTGGAGATTGGGGACAACCCGCCCTGAGCCGGAGCGGCGGGACCCCCCCGAGGGGACACCGGGACCCCCCCGCAGGGATGGGGACACCAGGACCCCCCCGAGGGGACACCGGGATCCCCCTGCAGGGATGGGGACACCAGGACCCCCCCGAGGGGACACCGGGATCCCCCTGCAGGGATGGGGACACCAGGACCCCCCCGAGGGGACACCGGGATCCCCCTGCAGGGATGGGGACACCAGGACCCCCCCGAGGGGACACCGGGACCCCCCTGCAGGGATGGGGACACCAGGACCCCCCCGAGGGGACACCGGGACCCCCCGAGGGGACACTGGGACCCCCCCGTGGAGATTGGGGACAACCCGCCCTGAGCCGGAGCGGCGGGACCCCCCCGAGGGGACACCGGGAGCCCCCGCTGGGATGGGGACACCAGGACCCCCCCGAGGGGACACCGGGACCCCCCCGTGGAGATTGGGGACAACCCGCCCTGAGCCGGACTGGCGGGACCCCCCCGAGGGGACACCGGGATCCCCCTGGGGATATGGGGACACCAGGACCCCCCCGAGGGGACACCGGGATCCCCCCGAGGGGACACCGGGACCCCCCCACGGAGATTGGGGACACCAGGACCCCCCCACAGAGATTGGGGACACCGGGACCCCCCCGAGGGGACACCGGGACCCCCCCGCGGAGATTGGGGACAACCCGCCCTGAGCCGGACCGTGGGGGACCGGGACAGGACCACCGGGATGGGACAAACTGCACAAACAAGGACCACCAGAACTGCGACCCCCCCAGGACCCCGGGCAGGACAACCCGCCCTGAGCAGGACCCCCAGGATGGGACAGCGACCACCCGCCCTGAGCCAGGACCACCGGGACCCCCAGGAGCTGGGGCAGGCCGGCAATGACCTGCCCGGACCGGGACCCCCAGGACCCAGCTGGGGCTGGGACCCCCAGGATAGGACCCTGGGACCCCCAGGATGGGACCCCGGGACCCCCAGGACGGGACCCTGGGACCCCCAGGACTCAGCTGGGGCTGGGACCCCCAGGATGGAACCCCGGGACCCCCAGGATGGGACCCCCAGGATGGGACCCCGGGACCCCCAGGATGGGACCCTGGGACCCCCAGGATGGGACCCCGGGACCCCCAGGATGGGACCCCGGGACCCCCAGGACTCAGCTGGGGCTGGGACCCCCAGGATGGGACCCCGGGACCCCCAGGATGGAACCCCGGGACCCCCAGGACTCAGCTGGGGCTGGGACCCCCAGGATGGGACCCCAGGACCCCCAGGATGGGACCCCGGGACCCCCAGGACTCAGCTGGGGCTGGGACAGCCCCCCCCCCGACTGATTCCCCCTTGCCCTGATCGGGGGTCTCTGGGGGCGGGGCCTCGCTGCGGGGGTGGGGGTTGGGGCGGGGCCTCGAGGGGGCGTGGCGGGTGTACGGGGGGGTCACGTGGGGCAATAAAGCGCCGCCGGACACGCGCTGAGCGGTCCCTGCGCGGGGCGGGGCAGCGCCCCCTGGCGGCCCGGAGGACCCGGGGCAGCCCCGGCCCAGTTCGGCCCAGTCCCTTCGGGCCCCGGACACTCCCGGTCTGTCCCAGTCCTTCCCAGTTCCCTCCCAGCCCTCTCCCAGTTCAACCCACTGTGTTCAAGGATCGCCCTCCCCCCCCCAATCCATTCCAGTTCTCTCCAGTCCCTCCCACTCCCTTCCAAGCCCATCCCAGTTCCACCCGTTACCTCCCAGTCTGTCCCAGTCCCATTCCCGTCCCGCCCCAGTCCCTTCCCGGCCCCTTCCAGTCCATCCCAGTCCCTCCCAGTCTGTCCAGGTTCCTTCCAGCCCCCCCCAGTCCCTCCCAGTCTGCTCCAGGTTCCTCCCAGTCACCCCCCAGTCCATCCCAGTCTGCCCCAAAGCCTTAAACCACTTTAATCACAAAAATAGACTCTTTGCGGCGGCTCCTATAAAAAGGGGGGGGTGGGAAGGGGAGGGGCGGGCGCCCCCCCCCCGTGTCAGGAGCAGGAGGGGGGGTCGCGGCAGGGGGGGGCGGCCCCGAAGAAGGTGGGCTCGGTGAGGGGGTGCAGCAGCACGAGGAAGCCCAGGACCCCCAGCAGGTAGGCTGGGAGCAGCGCCCGGCGCCGGGGGTGCCCCAGGGCAGCCCCCAGGGCAGGGAACCCCATGGAGTTACAGAAGGAGTGGCACAGCACCGGCCCCGCCAGGTGACCTGGGGAGGGGGCACGGGTCAGACCCCCCTGAATCCCCCCTGAGACCCCCTAAACCTCCCTGAGACCCCCAGAGCCCCCTGACACCCCATAACCCCCCCAGAGCCCCCAGGAACCCCATGGAGTTACAGAAGGAGTGGCACAGCACCGGCCCTGCCAGGTGACCTGGGGAGGGGGCACGGGTGAGACCCCCCCTGACACCCCCTAAACCCCCCTGAGACCCCCCAAACCTCCCCTGGGACCCCCAAAACCCCCTGAGACCTCCAGAGCCCCCTGAGACCCCCAAACCACCCCAGGATCCCCTAAACCTCCCCTGGGACCCCCAAACCCCCCTGAGACCCCTCAAACCTCCCCTTGGACCCCCCAACCACCCCAGGGCCCCCAAACCACCCACCATGTCCTCAAAACACCCCAAACCCCACCCCGAGCCCCCCCAAAACACCCCCCTCTCTCTGCCCCCCCCCCTCAGGTGACCTGGGGGCAGGTGAGGGGGACTGGGACCCCCCAGAGCCCCCCCAGAGCCCCCCAAACCCCCGAGCCCACCTGTCCTGAGGAACAGAAAGGCCGTGTAGGCCCCAAACACGGCCGTGTAGGAGAACTGGAACGCTGGGGGGGGGGACACACAGAGAGGGGGAGTCAGGGGGGGCTGGGGACCCCCACAGACCCCGCCCACAGCCACCCAGAGACCCCCAGATCCCCCCAGGACACCACGAGACCTTCCCTGGGGACCCCCAACCCCTCCCCAGGACCACCCCCAACGCCCCCCAGGACCCCTAAACGCCCCCCAGGACCCCTAAACGCCCCCCAGGACCCCCCAGGACCCCCAATCTCCCCCCAGCCCCCCCAAGAACCCCCCCAATCTCCCCCCAGGACCCCCAGCCCCCCCAAGAACCCCCCTAAACCTCCCCCAGCCCCCCCCTCACCCGCTGCCATGAAGATGCTGCCGATGGAGCCGTGGCGGAACCGGAGCTGCTCAATCACATGGTGGAAATGGGCTGGGGGGGCACAGGGGGGTCAGGGGTTTTTGGGGGGGTTTTAGAGGGGTGTTTTTGGGGTCTCTACTCACCGACCCCAAAGAAGAGGGGGCAGGCAATGATGGCGGGGCCGGGGCCGGTGCAGGGGGGGTTTTGGAGGGGTTTTTGGGGGGGTTTTTTGGGGGGGATTTGGGGGTGTTTTTGGGGGTTTAGGGGGTCTCCACTCACCGACCCCAAAGAAGAGGGGGCAGGGGATGACGGCGGGGCCGGGGCCGGTGCAGGGGGGTCGGGGAGGTTTTGGGGGGTTTTTGGGGGTGTTTTTGGGGGGTTTTTGGGGTCTCCACTCACCGACCCCAAAGAAGAGGGGGCAGGCGATGACGGCGGGGCCAGGGCCAGTGCAGGGGGGGGTTTGGGGGGGTTTTTGGGGATGTTTTCGGGGGGGGTTTTGGGGGTGTTTTTGGGGGGTTTAGGGGGTCTCCACTCACCGACCCCAAAGAAGAGGGGGCAGGTGATGACAGTGGGGTCGGGGCCGGTGTAGGGGAGTCGGGGGGATTTGGGGGGGGTTTTGGGGGGGTTTTGAGGGGTTTTTGGGGTCTCCACTCACCGACCCCGAAGAAGAGGGGGCAGGCGATGACGGCGGGGCCGGGGCCGGTGCAGGGCACCAGCATGGGCAGCATGCAGGCCCTGAACACCAACTCCTCCGTCAGCGGGGCCACCACCTGGTTCCGCAGCCAGCGCACGTCCCCCAGGCACAGCGCCCACAGACGGGGGTCTGGGGGGCACGGGGGGCACCCCAAACCCCAGTGGAGCTCAGCCTCAGCCCCCCAGAGCCCCCCAGAGCCCCATAAACACCGCCCAAAACCAACCCCCACCCCCTGGTTCCAGAACACGTCCCCCCAGGCACAGCGCCCAGAATTGGGGTCTGGGGGTGTCCCCAAATCCCCCCCACACTGCTGACCCCCCACCCTCCAGGCCCCCCTGATCCAACAAGACCCCCCCACCCAAATCCAGCCCCCCATACCCCCCAACTCATCACCCCCCAAACTCACCCCCCCAGGGTTCACAAAGACCCCCCCAAACCCACTCATGCCCCGCCCCCCCCCCAAATTCCACCCCCAATGTTGGGGACACCCCCCTGACCCCCCCAAAATTCGAGCCCTCCCCCTTTCCCCAAAGCCACTCAAACCCCCCCCCCAAACCCTCCAACCCCCATTAACACACCCCAAGTCGCCCCAAAAACCCCCAAACCCAGCACTGTTCCCCCAAATCCCCCCCACTGACCCCCCCTCCACGTTCACGACCCCCTGACCCCCCCAGATTTGAGGACCCCCCCAGATTTGAGGACCCCCCCAAAAGTGGAGCCCCCCCTTACCCAGAGCCCCCCTGATGCCATCGAGCCAGCGCCAGGGACAATCCATGGAGAGCTGGATGAGGGGGCCCAGGAACAGGATCTGGGGGGTTTGGGGGGGTCAGGGGGGGTCAGACCCCCTTTTCCAGCCCCGGGGAGGGTCAGTGGGGGGGTTTAGGGGGGGGTGTTCCCCAATTTGCACCCCCACAGCTGGGTCATGGGGCCCAGGAACAGGATCGGGGGGATTTAGGAGGGTTGAGGACTATTTTTGGGGGGGTTTTGGGGTCTCACCATGGTGAGCAGCAGCAGCACCGTGGGGGGGTTTCAGGGATGGTTTTTGGGGTCCCAGGGGGGTATTTTGGGGTATTTTTGGGGTCTCACCATGGTGAGCAGCAGCGGCAGCACCGTGAGGGTTTCAGGGATGGTTTTTGGGGCGTTAAGGGGGGTATTTTGGGGTATTTTTTGGGGTCTCACCATGGTGAGCAGCAGCGGCAGCACCGTGAGGGTTTCAGGGATGGTTTTTGGGGCGTTAAGGGGGGTATTTTGGGGTATTTTTTGGGGTCTCACCATGGTGAGCAGCAGCGGCAGCACCGTGGGGGTTTCAGGGATGGTTCTTGGGGTCCCAGGGGGGTACTTTGGGGGGGTTTGGGGTATTTTGGGGTCTCACCATGGTGAGAAGCAGCGGCAGCAACATGAGGGTTTCAGGGATGGTTTTTGGGGTCTCAGAGGGGTATTTTGGGGTATTTTTGGGGTCTCACCATGGTGAGAAGCAGCGGCAGCACCGTGGCCGGCACCAGCCCCTCGAGCCGCAGCCCCAGCAGCGCCGTCAGGGGGGTGTCGGGCTGGGGGGGCAAAAGGGGGGGTCAGTGCAGGTCAAGGGGGGGGTCTGAGACCCCTCCCCCAAATTCTGAGAGCCCCCCCAGCTCACCTTGACCCCCGTGAGCTCCTTCCAGAGCCAGACCAGGGCCGGGGAGAGCCCCGAGACCACCAGGACGCTGGTGAAGCGGCGCTTGATGACGGACGGGTGGTCCCTGGGGGGGGGCAGAGGGGTGTGGGGGCTGCACCCCAATAGCCCCCACCCCACCCCACAGGCATTGAGGACACCGCCCAGAACCCCCCCAACACCCCTTTCTGTACCCTATGACCCCCCCCCCAAAAAAAACCCTGGAGGGCCCAGCCCAGAGATCTCAATGCACCCCAGAGACCCCCGAGAGCAAAGACCCCCCCCCAGGACCCCCATAAACCCCCAGGGACCCATAAACACCCCCAGACACCCCAAAAACACCCCCAGGGACCCCATAAACCCCCTCAGGACCCACAACTCCCCCCTCCCCCCACAGGTATCCCCCCAAAAGCCCCCCCAATCCCCCGTACCTGGGCAGGGACCCCCCATAGCCCCCCATTCCCCGTACCTGGGCAGGGGGCTGCCCCACACGTACAGGGACCCCCCATAGCCCCCCAAAGCCCCTGTACCTGGGCAGGGGGCTGCCCCACACGTACAGGGACCCCCCATAGCCCCCCAAAGCCCCCGTACCTGGGCAGGGGGCTGCCCCACACGTACAGGGACCCCCCCAGAGCCCTCAAAGCCCCCGTACCTGGGCAGGGACCCTCCAGACCCCCCCCAATCCCCCGTACCTGGGCAGGGACCCCCCCATAGCCCCCCCATAGCCCCCCATTCCCCGTACCTGGGCAGGGACCCCCCATAGCCCCCCCATAGCCCCCCAATCACCGTACCTGGGCAGGGGGCTGCCCCACACGTACAGGGACCCCCCAGATCCCCCCAATCCCCCGTACCTGGGCAGGGACCCCCCAGATCCCCCCAATCCCCCGTACCTGGGCAGGGGGCTGCCCCACACGTACAGGGACCCCCCATAGCCCCCCAATCACCGTACCTGGGCAGGGGGCTGCCCCACACGTACAGGGACCCCCCATAGCCCCCCAATCCCCCGTACCTGGGCAGGGGGCTGCCCCACACGTACAGGGACCCCCCAGATCCCCCAATCCCCCGTACCTGGGCAGGGACCCCCCAGATCCCCCCAATCCCCCGTACCTGGGCAGGGACCCCCCCAGACCCCCCCATTCCCCGTACCTGGGCAGGGGGCTGCCCCACACGTACAGGGACCCCCCAAAGCCCCCCAGTCCCCCGTACCTGGGCAGGGGGCTGCCCCACACGTACAGGGACCCCACGTAGGAGCAGGCCAGGCTCAGACAGCCCAGCACGGCCGCCCAGCAGGGCCCGGGCCCGGCCCGGGGGGCTCCGGGGGCCGCTCCCGACCCCGGCCCGGCCCAGGGGGCTCCGGGGGGCTGCGGGGCCGCCATGGCGGGGGCGGGGCCTCGCGGGGGGCGGGGCCTCGCGGGAGGAGGGGTCAAGGGCGGGGCCGGCGCGGGGACTGGGGCTGGGGAAACTGGGGCGACTGGGAAGGACTGGGGAGGGACTGGGATGGGACTGGGGAGGACTGGGAGGGACTGGGAGGGACTGGGGGAACTGGGGGGGGCTCCCGGGGCCTGCAGGGCGGCCATGGCGGGGGCGGGGCCGCAAAGGGGGGCGTGGCTGTGGGCGGGACCAGGACAGGGATCGAGTCCCTCGCCCCGGGGGCGGGGCCTGGGGAAGGGGGCGTGGTCGGAAGTGAAGGGCGGGGAGCGGGGCGGGGCGAGGGGAACGGGTGGAGAAACTGGGGGGGACTGGGAGAGACTGGGAGTGATTGCGAGGGACTGGGGAGGTCTGAGAGGGACTGGGAGAACTGGGATGAACAGCAGAAACCAACTGGGAGAACCAGAACTGACTGGGACAACCGGGACTGACTGGGGGAACTGTGACCTACAGGGCAACTGGGACCGACTGGGGGAACTGGGACTGACTGGGGCAACTGGGGCCGACTGGGGGACTGGGATCGACTGAGGGAACTGGACTGGGGGTCCTGGTCCCAGGGGCTGCTGGGATGAGCTGGGACTGGGTGAACTGGGAGAACTGGGAGGGCACTGGGACACGAGGTGGGGGGCTCCATCCTGTCCCTCAGACTGTCCAGTCATCCGGGTCCTGTGGGAGGGGGGTCCCGGGGGGTTATTGGGGGGTCACGTTGAGGGGAACACCCCTGAGGACCCCCAAACCCCCCACCTGCCCCTGACTGCTCCGGGGACCTTCATCTTCATCCTCCTCCTCCTCCTCCTCCTCCTCCTCCTCCTCCTCCTCCTCCTCCTCCTCCTCCTCCTCCTCCCTCTGCCCCCGGCGCCGCGTCCTGGGGCCTCCTGTGGGGGCACAAAGTGGGGTCAGTGTTTGTGGGGGGGAATTTGGGGACCCCCCAGCCCCCCAAACCCCCCTCACCCCCTCGGGAGAGGCCCCTCCTGGCCGTGGCCTCGGCCCAGCGACGCCGCGCGGCTCCCACCAGCGCCCGGGTGTCCTGGACCTGGGGGGACATGGGGACACAGGGGACACCCCCAGACCCCCACGGACACACTGAGACCCCCCCCGAACTCCAAAACCCCGCGTGAGCGCTCTGAGACCCTCCCCAGACACCCCAAAACCCACCCTGAGCACCCAGAGACCCCCCAACAAACCCAAAACCCACCCTGAGACCCCCCCACAAACACCCCAAAACTCACCTTGAGCACCCTGAGACCCCCCAACAAACACCCCAAAAACCCACCCGGAGCACCCTGAGACCCCCCCCAACAAACCCAAAACCCACCCTGAGCACCCCCAACAAACACCCCAAAACCCACCCTGAGCACCCAGAGCCCCCCCCCAGGCACCCAGAGACCTCCCTGACATCCCCCAAATTCCCCCCGCCCTGCCCAGACACCTGAAATCCCCCCCCCAAGCCCAACCAAATGCCTCCAAACCTCCCCTGAGCACCCTCAACCCCACCTTGAACAACCCAAATTCCCCCCCCAGACACCCCAAATTTCCCTGCCAGACACCCCAAATTCCCCCAAACATCCCAAACCTCCCCCCCAGACACGCAGAATCCCCCCCAGCCCACACCAAATCCCCCCAACCAACCCCCCAGACCCCCCCAGAGCCCCCCAGACCCCCCCAGATCCCCCCAGTCCCCCCCAGACCTGCAGGGCTGCCAGGCAGGCGCTGCGGAAGCGGGGACAGGAACTGGCGGCCACCACGGCGGCCACCGCGGCCACCGCCACGGCCTGGGCTCGGGCCACGCGCTGCCGGGCCTGGGGGGGGCAGCTGGGGGGTCACCCGGGGCCAGGGGCACCTTGGGGACCCCCCAAACCCTCACACCCACCTGGTGGCGGCGGCGCAGCCCCCCCAGGACGGGCTGCAGGAGGGTCCGGAGCCCCCGCGCCAGCGCCGGGCGGCTGAGCCGGAACGCGGCGTCCAACTGGGCCAGGAGCAGCTGCCGGGTGCCTGGGGGGCACCCCGAAACCTTGGGGACCCCCCCGAGCCAGGGGGACACCCCAAAACCATGGGGACCCCCCTGAGCCAGGGAAACAACCCCCTGAGCCACAGGGACACCCCAAAATTGTGGGGACACCCCCGAGCCAGGGGGACACCCCCAAACCTTGGGGTCACTCCAGCCAGGGTGTCCAGCTGGGCCAGGAGCAGCTGCCGGGTGCCTGGGG
Organism: Pyrocephalus nanus; assembly: GCA_038380795.1. Lineage (NCBI taxonomy): Eukaryota > Metazoa > Chordata > Aves > Passeriformes > Tyrannidae > Pyrocephalus > Pyrocephalus nanus. The sequence continues at coordinate 247,887 of JAWZSU010000046.1, forward strand.
GGCACCCCAAAACCGTGGGGACACCCCCTGAGCCAGGGGGACAACCCCTTGAACCACAGGGATACCCCAAAACCATGGGGACCCCCCCGAGCCACAGGGACACCCCCAAGCCTTGGGGACACCCCCAAGCCTTGGGGACATCCCCCAGACCTCAGGGACACTCTCAGAACTAAAGGGACACCCCCCCAAACCAGGGACACCCCCCCAAACCAGGGCAACACCCCTCAGATGTTGCGGACACCCCAAAAACCATGAGGACACCCCAAAACCATGAGGACACCCCCCAGACCTTGGGGACCCCCCCCAGACCGTGAGACCCCCCCCAGACATCGGGCACAGACACCCCAAAGTTGGGGTCCCCCCCTGACCTGCGTCGTACCCCCCGAAGGGGTCCCGGTGCCGCAGGAACAGGAACACGAGCAGGGTCTGGGGGTCCCCCTCGGGGGGGATTTGGGGATCCCCGCCCTCCTCGGGGGGGTCCCACCGCACCCCAAAGGTGACATCGGGGGGCACCGGCTCTGTGGGGACAACACGGGGGCGGTTGAGGGGGGTGGGGACCCCAATTAACACCCCGGACCCCAAAATAACCCCCCGGACCCCCTCGGACCTTCTTCATCCTCTCGGGGGTCCGGGGGGTCTCGGGGGGTCGCGGCCAGGCCGAAGTCCCCCCAGTCCCCCAGCAGGGAGGGGTCTCTGAGGGCCGGGGGGGCCGGGGGGGGCACGGGGACCCCCGCGGGGTCAAACAGGTACAGGTGGGACTGTCAAGGAGAACAACAGGGGGAGCGGGACCCCCCAAAACCCACCGGGACCCCCCCTGGCACCCCAAAACCCACTGGGACCCCCTCAGACCCCCCAAAACCCACCGGGACCCTCCCCGGCACCCCAAATATCCACTGGGACCCCTCAGAGCCCCCAAAACCCACCGGGACCCCTCCCGGCACCCCAAAACCCACTGGGACCCCCTCAGACCCCCCAAAACTCACTGGGACCCCCTCAGACCCCCCAAAACCCATCAGGACCCTCCCGGCACCCCAAAACCCACTGGGACCCCCTCAGACCCCCCAAAACCCATCAGGACCCTCCCGGCACCCCAAAACCCACCGGAACCCCCTCAGACTCCCCAAAACCCACCGGGACCCCCCCCGGCACCCCAAAATCCACTGGGACCCCCCCCAGCACCCTAAAACCCACTGGGACCCCCTCGGAGCCCCCAAAATCCACCGGGACCCTCCCCGGCACCCAAATATCCACTGGGACCCCTCAGAACCCCCAAAACCCACTGGGACCCCCCCCAGCACCCAAAATCCACTGCAACCCCCTTAGACCCCCCAAAACCCCCCAGGATCCCCCCCCAGCACCCCAACCCCCCCCAGCCCGGGATATGTGGACGTGGCACAGGGGGGGTTGTGGCCCGGGGGTCCCGCTGTCGGGGGGGCCCGGGGGGGTCTCGGGGGTCCCGGGGCCCAGCGCCATCACCGGCAGCAGCTCCAGGTCCCCCCCAAACCCCGTGGCCGCCAGGGAGGGGGGGACCCTCAGGGCCACCGGGACCCCCCGGCGCGGGCGGAGGCGGCTGCAGGGGGGGGGGACACCGGGGGGCACCGGCCTGGGGGGCACGGCCCAGTTCACACCAGTCCAGACCAGTTCAGATCAGTTCAGCCCAGGCCAGCCCAGGCCAGCCCAGGCCAGTCCATCCCAGTTCAGCCCAGTGCCATCCCAGTCCATCCCGGTCCAGCCCAGTCCATCCCAGTTCAGCCTCGTGCCATCCCGGTTCATCCCAGTTCAGCCCAGACCATCCCAGTCCATCCCAATTCAGCCCCGTGCCATCCCAGTCCATCCCAGTTCAGCCCAGACCATCCCAGTCCATCCCAGTTCAGCCCAGACCATCCCAGTCCATCCCAGTTCAGCACAGTCCAGCCCAGTCCATCCCAGTTCAGCACAGTCCATCCCAATGCCATCCCAGTTCAGTTCAGCCCACTCCGTTCCAGTGTTATCCCACTCCATCCCAGTCTGTCCCAGTCCAACCCATCCCATCCCAAATCCCATCCCACCACATCCCAGTTTAACGCAATTTGTTCCACTCTGCCCAAGTCCTTCCCAGTCCCTCCCAGTCCCATCCAGCTGCATCCCAGTCCCACCCCATCCCATCCCATCCCATCCCATCCCATCCCATCCCATCCCATCCCATCCCATCCCATCCCAGTCTGTCCCAGTCCCCGCCCAGTCCCATCCCATCCCCTCCCAGTTCCCCCCAGTCCCTCCCAGTCCCTCCCAGCCCCATCCCATCCCCTCCCAGTCCATCCCAGTCCCTCCCAGCCCCATCCCATCCCCTCCCAGTCCGTCCCAGTGTCCCCAGTCCGTACCCAGTGTAGTGCCAGCTCTGCACCCTCAGCCTCGTTCCCGCCTGTGCCCAGGGGGGCTCCGGGCTGGGGGGCACAGAGGGGGTTTGGGGGTGACCCCAGTGATGGGGGGCTCCCTGGGGTGATGGGGGGGTGTCCCTGGGGTTGGGGGTCCCCATTTCAGGGGTCCCCATTTTGGGGATTCCCATTTCAGGGCTCCCCATTTCAGGGGTCCCCATTTCGGGGGTCCCCATTTTGGGGGTGCCCATTTTGGGGATTCCCATTTCAGGGGTCTCCATTTCAGGGGTCCCCGTCTGGGGGTTCCCATTTTGGGGGTCCCCATTTCGGGGGTCCCAGGGGTCTCACCTGTAGGTTCGGGACGTGATGACCCTGTCGACGGTGACACAGAAGTGAAACTCGACCTGAGGGGGCACAGAGGGGGTCAGTGTGTGTGGGGAACCCCACTTGGGGACCCCCCAAGCCCCCCCAGTACCCCCCAGTACCCCCCAGTACCCCCCAGTACCCCCAGTACCTCGGGGTGCACGAGGCTGGTCCGGTGCAGGAGCCGCCGCAGGGACACGAAGGTGGGGGGGCCCACGGGGGGGGTGTTGGGGATCTGGGGGGGGCACAGGGCGGGGTGGGGGACCCCAACCCCCCCCCCAAAAATCACTCCTGGGGGGGGCACAAAGGGAGCTTGGGGGGACCCCCAAACCCCCCCCCCAAAATCACTCCTGGGGAGGGAGGGGGCACCACAACCTCCCCTCCCCCCACACAAAGGCACCCCAAAACCTCCCTAAAGGAACTGGGGCCAGTCAGGGGGTCCCAGTGACCCCATTATCCCCCCTGGTGTGTTGTGGCCCCCCCCAATGACCCCATTATTTCCCTCCCCCCCCCCCCAAATCCAGGCCACCCCGACTATTTTTATCCTCCCGCCCCAATTCCCGTTCCCAGGGGGCTCCCGGGGCCCCCCCGACCCCGATTCCCCCCCTCCCAAGGTGACTTTGGGGGCTGGGAAGGAGGACAGTGGGGAGAGGGGACCCCCGAACCCCCCCAAGAGCCCCCCAAACTCACCTGGAAGGTCCCTCTCACCTGGGCCCGGCCCAGAATCCTCCCACAGCAGGGCGGGGGGTTTGGGGGGACCCCCGAAAGCACCTGCACCCCCGGGGGGGCTGGGGGGGGGATTTTGGGGAGGTTTAAGGGGGTGCTGAGGACCCCAGTGGGGCTGGGGGGGATTCTGGGGGGGGTTTAGGGGACCCCCAGTGGGGCTGGGAGGGGTCTGAGGGGGTTTCCAGGGAGAACTGGGGGGGGTTTGGGGGTCCCTGAGGAGGACGGGGGGGCATTTGGGGGGCTCTGGGGGGCACAGAGAGGTTTGGGGGGGGTTGGGGGTCCCCTATGAGGGGGGGGGGCTCTGGGGGGGGATTGGGGGGTCTCTTACCCCCCCTCAGCACTTCGGGGTCGAGGTCCCGGCCGAGGGGTCCCGCGGCCGCCACTGGGGGTCAGGGGGGTCAGGGGGGTCAGGGGGGTCAGAGGGGACCCCCGGCCCCCCCCAGCCCCCCCCAGGAGCCCCCACCCACCCGTGAGGGTGCAGGGGGGCCCCCCCGGGCCCCCCCCCCGCCGTCAGGGCCACCAGCAGAGCCCCCCGTCGGGGCTCCCCACTTTTGGGGGTCCCCAGGGCCACCAGGAGCTGCTCCAGGACCTGCGGGGAGGGGGAAGGTGGGGGGACCCCAAAACCCCCCCTGGACCCCCCCCCGTGATCCCCAGAGAACCCAACCCCCCCCAGAGACCCCCAGGGCCCCTGAGCCCTCCAAGGAGCCCCCCCAAGCCCCTCCAGATCCTCCCTGTTGACCCCTGACCCCTCATGGAGCCCCCCCAGAGACCCCCCCAAGACCCCCCAACCCTCCCTCCTGACCCTCACCCCTCACAGAGCCCCTCATAGAACCCCCCAAAAACGCCCCCAAAGAACCCCAGAGCCCCCCCCACCCCATCCAGTGACTCCTAACCCCCCATAACCCCCCTACAGACCCCAACCCTGCCCCCCAGCCCCCCTTGAACCCCCCCGTGCCCCTCCGTGCCCCCTCACGGCCTCCGCCGCCATCTTGGCGCCCCCCGCGCTCTGGGGCGCCCCCTGGCGGCCTGGAGGAGCGCTGCCCCCTCCCGTCCCCATGGCAACCGCGGAGGGGGCGGGGCGACGGCGGGAGGGGGCGCGTCCCTCCCTTGGCCCCGCCCCCCAGCCTGGCCCCGCCCCCTCAGGTGTGATGAGCCGGCGCGGGCTCAGCGCGAGCCGCGATCGCAGCGCAGGTAACACCGGGGGAAGGGGGGGGGGGGGTCTGGGGGGGTTCAAACCACACCTGGGGGGGCTTCAACAGGGGGGATCCGACCCCCCAAACCGCCCCCCCACCCCCCAAACCAACCCCCCCACCCCGCACCTTCCGAACCGCCCCGGGACGCCGCATCCCCTCCCCGCGCCCCCCCCCCCCCGGCACCCCCCCCGGGCACTGCGGCAGCGGCTCCGCAGCACCGGGCACGGCCCCCCCCCCGCACCCCCATCGGGGGGGGCTTTGGGGACCCCCCGGCCCCCGAACTCGCGTGTTTGTGTCCGACATCACCCCCTTCCCCCCCCCGGGGCTGCCGGAGCTGATCCCCGCTAAGAGCATTAACGGGGGGGCAGCGGGGGGGGCGCGGGGGGGCTCCGGGGAAGCGGGGGGGGGCGGCTTGGAGGAGTTTTGGGGGTCCCGGAGAGGATCTGGGGGGGACTTGGGGGTTGTTAGAGAAGATCTGGGGGGGGGGGGGGCTCAGGGGGATGTAGAGAGTTTGGGGAGGGGGGGGCTCGAGGGGGGCTCTGGGGAGGTTGGAGGGACCTTGGAATAGTTTAAGGGGGTCCCGGAGAGGAATTGGGGGGGGTTTGGGGGGCTTAGGGGGGTCCCAGAGAGGATAGGGGGTCTTTGGGGGGGCTCTTGGGGGGGGTCACACCCCCTGTGCCCCCTCTGCGTGACCAAAACCCCCCCCGCCCTTTTCCAGGAGCCCCCTGAGCATCCCCAGGACTCACCACACCTTCCCCCCCCCCAATTTTGGGGGTCCCCCCCAGCGCCGCCATGTTGTCGCCCCCCCCCTACGACCCCCTGGAGCTGCCGCGGTTCAGCGACCCCCGCTGGGAGGGGGAGGGGGGCGAGGGGGGGCCCGGGGAGGAGGAGGAGGAGGAGGAGGAAGGGTCGGCCCGGAGCTTCGAGCGCTCCCGGATCAAAGCGCTGGCAGGTACGGGGGGGGCAAAATTGGGGAGGGGGGGCGAAAATGGGGAGGGGGGGCGAAAATGGGGAGGGGACACCGAGAAATGGGGAGGGGACCCCCAAAAATGGGGAGGGGACACCGAGAAATGGGGAGGGGACCCCCAAAAATGGGGGGAAATAGCAAAAAAATGGGAAAGGGAGGAACCCCTAAAAAATGGGGGGGGGGTGCCGAATTGGGGAGGGGGGACCCCCGAAAGGCGCGAAAAACGGGAGGGAAAGTCCAAAAAAACGGGGAGAAACCCACCCAAAAATATGGCGGGACCCCAAAAATAGGGGGGAACACCCCCCAAAAATGGGATGAGGGAGTCCAAAAAATGTGGGGAAGACCCCGGAAAAAAATTGGGAGGAACTCCCTAAAAATGGGGGGAAACACCCCAAAAACAGGAGGGGAAGGCACTGAAGTTAAGGGGAACCCCAAAAATGGGGAGGGGCGACCTCGAAATTGGGGGAAACACCGAAAAATGTGAGGGCACAGCACAAAAAAAAAAAAAAGAAAAGCACAAATAATGGGGGAAAACGCTCAAAAAATCAGGTGGAAAAAACCAGAAAATACGGGGGAACCCCCTAAAAATACGGGGGACCCCAAAACTGGGCGTGGGGACCCTGGAAATGGGGGGGTGCACCCCAATAAATTAGGAGGAGTCCAAAAACAAGCGGGAATAAATCCCACCCAAAAATGGGGTGAAATGCCCGAAAAATGTGGGGGGGACCCCGAAAATGGGGGGACCCCCCCAAAAAAAACGGGGAGGGAAAACAGCAAAACGTGGGGATGGAAACACGAAAAATGGGGGGAAACACCCTAAAAACGGGGGGGGACCCCAAAAAATGGAGGGGGGGGAACCCAAAAAAAAAATGGGGGGAGCCCCCCAAAACCAGGGAAAATCCACCCAAAAATGGGGGTGTCCGGGGTAAAAGTGGGGGGGCAACCCCCCAAAAATGCCCCTCCAAGACCCCCCAAAATACCCCCAAAAACATTTCAAACCCCTACAGACCCCCCAGTGTCCCCCCAAGACACCCCCCCCGCTCTCACGGCCCCCCAAATCGCCCCCAGACTCCCCAAAACTCCTCCAACCCCCCCCGGATCCCCCTCAGGACCCCCTCGAGGACCCCCCCGGCCCCCCCCAAATCCTCTTAGTGCTAATCCGGTGCCAGCGGCTGTCGCGGGGTCCCCCCTCCCCCACCCCGACCCCCTCGGGGGGGCTCGGACACCGGGGGGGTCTCAGGGGAGGGACCTTGGAGGGATTTGGGGGTCCCGACCCCCCTTTGCCCCCCCCCCCGGACCCCCAGACAGGAGCGAGACCTGGCAGGAGCGGGATTTGGGGGGGAGGGTTGGGGGTCTCAAGGGGTCTGGGGGGTCTGTAGGGGGTTGGGGAGTACATGGGGGGGTCTCCAGGGGGGTTGGGGGTCCCTGACCCCCCCTCGACCCCCCCCCAGACGAGCGCGAGGCCGTGCAGAAGAAAACCTTCACCAAGTGGGTGAACTCCCACCTGGCCCGGGGGTCCCACCTGGGGGACCTTTACAGCGACCTGCGGGACGGGCGGCTCCTGCTGCGGCTGCTCGAGGGGCTCTCGGGGGAGACCCTGGTGAGTGGCACCCCCAAAACAGGGACCCCCACCCTCCCCGGGACCCCCCCTAGGACAGAGACCACCCCCCCAAAACAGGGACCCCCCCCTAGAACAGACACACCCCCCCCCCCGGCTCCTGCTGCGGCTGCTCGAGGGGCTCTCGGGGGAGACCCTGGTGAGTGGCACCCCCAGAACAGGGACCCCCAAAACAGGGACCCCCCCCAGAACAGAGACCCCCCCCCCCCGCCCCGGGACCACCCCATGGCTCCTGCTGCGGCTGCTCGAGGGGCTCTCGGGGGAGACCCTGGTGAGTGGGACCCCCCCTAGAACAGAAACATCCCCCTCAGAACGAGAACACCCCCCCCTAGAACGGGGACACACCCCAAAAACAGGAAATCCCTGTAGGGACCCCCAAAACAGGGACCCCTCCCCGGGACCCCCTCCCTAGAACAGAGACACCCCCTCTAGAAAGGGGGGTCTCCCATTCCCGGGGGGGTCCCTGAGGAGTCTCGGGGGGGTTTCCCCGCCCCGGGGGGGTCCCTGAGGAGACTCGAGGGGGTCTCCCATTCCCGGGGTGTCCCTGAGGATCCTGGGGAGGGTCTCCCATTCCCGAGGGGGTCCCTGAGGAGTCTCGGGGGGTCTCCCCGCCCCGGGGGGGTCCCTGAGGAGGCCGTGCCCCCCCAGCCGCGCCCCACGCGGGGCCGGATGCGGATCCACTGCCTGGAGAACGTGGAGAAGGCGCTGCGGTTCCTGCGGGAGCAGAGGGTGCACCTGGAGAACGTGGGGTCCCACGACATCGTGGACGGGAACCCCCGCATCACCCTGGGGCTCGTCTGGACCATCATCCTGCGCTTCCAGGTGACCCCCCAGGGACCCCCGGGGAGGGGGATGGACCCGCTGGGGGGGACCTGGGGTGTCTGGAGCCACTTGTGGGGTGTCTAGAGCCACTTATGGGGTGCCTGGACACATTTATGGGGTGTCTGGAGCCACTTAGGGGGGCCCTGGGGTCCCTGCACCCACTTATGGGGTACCTGGAGCCACTTAGGGGGGTCCTGAGGTCCCTGCACCCACTTATGGGGTGCCTGCACCCACTTATGGGGTGTCTGGAGCCACTTATGGGGTGCCTGAATCTCCTTATGGGGGGTCTTCAACCTCCCCTGGGGGTCCTGAGCCCACTTGGGGGGGTCCCTGGACCCGCCACAGCGATCCCGGTGCTACTGGGGGTGTCTCTGAACCCTCCGTGGGGTCCCTGGGGGGGTTCCTGCGGCTGCTGCAGGGGTTTTACCTCCATTTATGGGGTGCCAGACCCGCTCTGGGGGTCCCTGACCCCGCTCTTGGTGTGTCCCGCCCCCCAGATCCAGGACATCAGCGTGGAGACCGCGGACACGCGGGAGAGGAAATCGGCCAAGGACGCGCTGCTGGCCTGGTGCCAGATGAAAACTGCGGGGTGAGGGGGGGTCTGGGGGGTCCAGGGGGGTCTGGGGAGGGGTCTTGGGGTGTCTCTGACTGCCCCCCCCCCCAGGTACCCCGATGTGAACGTGCAGAACTTCACCACGAGCTGGAGGGACGGGCTGGCCTTCTGTGCCCTGATCCACCGGCACCGGTGGGTGGGGGGCCAGGGGGGGCCTGGGGGGGCTCCAAACGGGGCAGGGATGGGGCTGGGGGGTCACATTGTGGGGTCACACCATGGGGTCACACCATGGGGTCACCCTTTGGGGTCACACCGTGGGGTCACATTGTGGGGTCACACCGTGGGATCACACCGTGGGATCACACCGTGGGGTCACACCGTGGGGTCACATTGTGGGGTCACACCGTGGGGTCACACTGTGGGGTCACATTGTGGGGTCACACTGTGGGGTCACATTGTGGGGTCACATTGTGGGGTCACACCGTGGGGTCACACTGTGGGGTCACACCGTGGGGTCACACTGTGGGGTTACACCGTGGGGTCTCCCTGTGCCCCCCAGGCCGGAGCTGCTGGACGTGGGGGGGGGGGGTCTCTGGGGGTCCCTGGGTCAGGTTCATGGGTCTGGGGTCTCTGGGGGTCCCTGGGTCAGGTTCATGGGTCTGGGGTCTCTGGGGGTCCCTGGGTCAGGTTCATGGGTCTGGGGTCTCTGGGGGTCCCTGGGTCAGGTTCATGGGTCTGGGGTCTCCCTGTGCCCCCCAGGCCGGAGCTGCTGGACGTGGGGTCCCTGCGCGGGGCCAACGCCCTCCACAACCTGCAGAGCGCCTTCGCCGTGGCCGAGCGGGAGCTGGGGGTCACCCGGCTGCTGGACCCCGAGGGTGAGGGGCTGGGGGGGAATTTGGGGGTCCCTGGGGGGCAATCTGGGGGTCACCCGGCTGCTGGACCCCGAGGGTGAGGGGCTGGGGGGGAATTTGGGGGTCACCCGGCTGCTGGACCCCGAGGGTGAGGGGCTGGGGGCGATTTGGGGGTCACCCGGCTGCTGGACCCCGAGGGTGAGGGGCTGGGGGGGAATTTGGGGGTCCCTGGGGGGCAATCTGGGGGTCACCCGGCTGCTGGACCCCGAGGGTGAGGGGCTGGGGGCGATTTGGGGGTCACCCGGCTGCTGGACCCCGAGGGTGAGGGGCTGGGGGCGATTTGGGGGTCCCTGGGGGGCAATTTGGGGGTCACCCGGCTGCTGGACCCCGAGGGTGAGGGGCTGGGGGGGAATTTGGGGGTCCCTGGGATGGAATTTGGGGTCTGACCCCTCCGTGCCCCCCCAGACGTGGCGGTGGAGCAGCCGGACGAGCGCTCGGTGCTGGGGGGGCTCTGGGGGGTCGGGGCAGGTTTGGGGGGTCAGGGAGGATTTGGGGGGGTCAGGGAGGATTTGGGGGGTCAGGGAGGATTTGGGGGGGTCAGGGAGGATTTGGGGGGGTCCCTGGGGGTCACACCCTCCCCGTGCCCCCCCAGACGTGGCGGTGGAGCAGCCGGACGAGCGGTCGGTGCTGACCTACGTGGCCGCCCTGTACCATCACTTCTCCAGGATGAAGGCGCTCGCCGTGGAGGGGAAACGCGTCGGGAAGGTCGGGGGGACGGACGGACGGACGGACAGACGGATGGGAACGCGTGGGGAGGGATGGGGGGGCACGGGGACGGACGGACGGACGGACGGACAGATGGGGTTTGGAGGGCGGGGCAGGGACCGGAATCCACAGGGATCGGGATGGGAGGGGGGACGGGACAGACAGATGGACAGATGGACGGTGGGGATGGAGGCACGGACAGATGGACAGATGGACGGTGAGGATGGAGGAATGGACAGATGGACAGATGGACGGTGGGGATGGAGGCACGGACAGATGGACAGATGGACGGTGGGGATGGAGGCACGGAGAGATGGACAGATGGACGGTGGGGATGGAGGAATGGACAGATGGACAGATGGACGGCGGGGATGGAGAGACAGACGGACAGATGGAGGAACAGCTGCCCGGGCAGCGGGAGGGACGGGACTGGGGGGACTGGGGGGGACTGGGGGGACTGGGGGGGACAGAGGGACGGATGGGGGGAGGGAGGGAGTGGTGGGGAAAGGGGGGGGGGGACGGACGGACGGGCACGGGACGGGTGGACAGATGGACGGACGGATGGACGGACGGATGGATGGATGGATGGATGGACGGATGGACGGACGGATGGACGGACGGACGGATGGATGGATGGATGGATGGATGGATGGATGGATGGATGGATGGATGGATGGATGGATGGATGTGGGGACAGGCAGATGCCTGGACAGATGGACATGGGGGGGGGGGCTGGATGGTCAGGGGGGTCCTGCCCGGCCACACAGACATGGGGAGCTTGGAGGGGGTCCCATCAGCCATGGGGGGGTCCTGTGTGGCCATGGGGGGTCCCGTGTGCCCATGGGGGGGGGTCCCACTGGCCATGGGGGGTCCCATTGGCCATGAGGGGTCCCACTGGCCGTGGGGGGGGTCCCATCAGCCATGGGGGGGGGTCCTGGCCATAGGGGGGGGTCCCGGCCGGCCCCCCAAACCCCTCTGCCCCCCCAGGTGCTGGAGGCGGCGCGCGAGGCCGAGGGCCTGGCCGGGCGTTACGAGGCGCAGGCGACGGAGCTGCTGGGCTGGATCCAGCGCTCCCTCCTCCTCCTCACCGACCGCCGCCTGCCCAGGGGGGTGCCGGGGCTGCAGGGGCAGCTCCAGGCCTTCAGCGCCTACCGCACCACCGAGAAGCCCCCCAGGTGAGACCCCCGCCCCCCACACCCCAGTGAGGCTTTGGGGATTCCCCCTCGGGGAATTTGGGAGAACCCCCTGGGTGGATTTTCGGGTCCCCCCCCCATTCTGGCTTCGAGGACCCTTTTGAGGGTGCTGCTGTTCCCCCTGCAGGGTTTGGGGTCCCTCTGCTTTGGGGGGGTTCCCCCTGGGGGTTCTGGAGGTTTGGGGGTCTCCTGGTGGGTTCTGGGGTGCCGTGGTACATTTTGGGGTCCCTCTGCTTTGGGGGGGGTTCCCCCTGGGGGAGGGGGTGGTTTGGGGGTCTCCCGGTGGGTTCTGGGGTGCCCTGGTACATTTTGGGGTCCCTCTGCTTTGGGGGGGTTCCCCTGGGGGTGGGGGGGGGTTGGGGGTCTCCCGGTGGGTTCTGGGGGTCTCCCGGTGGGTTCTGGGGTGCCCTGGTACATTTTGGGGTCCCTCCCCCTTGCAGGTTTGAGGACAAGGGGTCTCTGGAGGTTCTGCTCTTCTCCCTCCGGAGCCTCCTCCGCGCCAACAACCAGCGGCAGTTCTTGCCCCGGGAGGGGACCCACAGTGCTGACATCAACAGGGTGGGGACATGGGGGACAGGGGGGGACGGGGGGGGAGAGGGGGGGACAAGGGGGGACGGGGGGGACAGGGGGACCCCCCACAGCACCGACATCAAGGGTAGGGGGGCCGTTGGGGGGGGGGACACACCGTGACACAGTGACAGTGCCAGGTGACACAGGTGACAGAGGTGACAGGGGTGACAGTGGGACAATGCCAGGCCCATCTGGGTGTCCCCCCAGGCCTGGGAGAGGCTGGAGAAGGCGGAGCACGGCCGGGAGCTCGCCCTGCGCTCGGAGCTGCTCCGGCAGCAGCACCTGGAACAGTTGGCCGCCCGCTTCCACCGCAAGGCCGAGCTCAGGGAGACCTGGCTGGGGGACAACCAGCGCCTGGTGGCACAGGTGACACCCCGGGACCCCCCCCAGGACCCTCCCCGGGACCCCCTAATCGACCCCAACCTCAGGGACCCCCCCCGGGACCCCCTGATCGACCCCAACCTCAGGGACCCCCTGATCGACCCCCACCTCAGGGACCCCCCCTGGGACCCCCTGATCGACCCCAACCTCAGGGACCCCCCCCGGGACCTCCTGATCGACCCCAACCTCAGGGACCCCCCCCTTCCCCAGTGGCTCTGAGGGAGGCCTGGCTTGGGGACAGCCCTCACCTGGTGGCACAGGTGGCACCCCGGGACCCCCCGGGACCCCCCACCAGCACCAGCAACCCCCCTGTGACCCCCCCCTCTTCAGGGCACCCCCCCAGTGTTCCCCTGCAGGGACCCCCTTAACTCCCCCTTCAGCCCCAGGACGGTTTTGGGGGGGTCCCTGGGGTTCTCCTCACACTTTCCCATCCCAGGACAATTTCAGGGGGGTCCCTCCTTTTCCCCCCCTCATCCCCCATTTCCCCCCTCCCAGGACAATTCCGGGGGTGTCCCTGTGGTGTCCCCCCCTCACCCCCCATTGCCCCCTCCCCAGGACAATTCCGGGGGGTCTTTGGGGTGTCCCCCCCCTCACCCCCCATTTCCCTCCCCTCACCCCCCATTTCCTCCTCCCCAGGACAATTTCGGGGGGTCCCTGTGGTTTCCCCCCCTCACCCCCCATATTCCCCCCCCCCAGGACAATTTCGGGGGGTCCCTGTGGTTTCCCCCCCTCACCCCCCATATTCCCCCCCCCAGGACAATTTCGGGGGGTCTTTGGGGTGTCCCCCCCTCACCCCCCATTTCTCCCCCCACCCCAGGACAATTTCGGGGGGTCCCTGTGATGTCCCCCCCTCACCCCCATATTCCCCCCCCCCCGGACTATTGTGGGGGGTCCCTGGGGTGTCCCTCCTTTTCCCCCCCTCACCCCCCATTTCCCCCCTCCCCAGGACAATTCCGGGGGGTCTCTGTGGTTTGTCCCCCCCTCACCCCCCATATTTCCCTCCCCAGGACAATTTCGGGGGGTCTCTGGCGGGGGTGGAGGCCGCCCTGCGCAAGCACGAGGCGATCGAGAGCGACATCTCTGCGTACGGGGCGCGGGTGCGGGCGGTGGCGGCGGTGGCGGCGGAGCTGGAGGCCGAGGGCTATCACGACATGGGCCGTGTCGCGGCGCGGCGCGAGCGCGTGGAGCGGCTCTGGGAGGCGCTGCGGGCCCAGGTGGCGGCGCGGAGGGAGCGGCTCCAGCGGCACCTGGAGCTGCAGCGGCTCCTGCGCGACCTGGAGCACCTCATGGCCTGGGTGGATGAGATGGAGGTGCGGGAATTGGGGGGGGGGTGTGGGACCCCTGCCTTGGGACCCTTCCCCATGTGACCCCCCCCATGTGACCCCCCCCCATCTGACCCCTGCCATGTGACCCCCATGACCTCTGTGACACTCCTCTGTGACCCCCCCATGTGAATCCCCTGACCTTCCCCATATGACCCCTGTGACCCCCTGTGTGACCCCTGACCCCTGTGACCTCTTCGTGTGACCTGCTGACCCCTGGGACCCCCCCTGTGATCCCCCTGATCCCTGTGACCCCCCATGTGACCCCACTGACGCCCTGACCCTTGTGACCCCCCACGTGACCCCACTGACCCCTGTGACCCCCCCTGTGACCCCCGTCAACTCCTGTGCCCCCCCATGTGACCCCACTGACCTCCCAACCCCTGTGACCCCCATGTGACCCCCTGACCCCTGTGACCCCTGTGTGACCCCACTGACCTCCCAACCCCTGTGACCTCCCATGTGACCCCTGTGACCCCCATGTGACCCCACTGACCTCCCGACCCCTGTGACCCCCCGTGTGACCCCATTGACCTCCCCACCCCTGTGACCCCCCATGTGACCCCTGTGACCCCCTGTGTGACCCCACTGACCTCCCGACCCCCGTGTGACCCCACTGACCTCCCGACCCCCGTGTGACCCCGCTGACCCCCCGGTGCCCCCCAGGTGCGGCTGCGCTCCCGGGACCTGGGCACTCACCTGGCTCAGGTGGATGAGCTGCTGCAGCTCCACGCGCTGCTCGAGGGGGACGTGGCGGCCCAGGCCGAGCGGGTCCGGGGCCTGGGGGCACAGGCCGAGCGCTTCCTGGGGGAGGGGGGCGGTGAGTGACCCTCCCCTTAAACCTGGGTTAACCCAAACCTGGGATATCCCAAACCTGGGACACCCCAATCCTGGGACCCTGAAACCTGGGACCCTCAAACCTGGGACCCCCCAAATCTGGGAACTCCAAACTTGAGAATCCCCCAAACCTGGGACCCCTAAACCTGGGACCCCAAACCTTGGACACCCCAAACCTGGGACCCCCAAACCCCAAACCTGGGACCCTCAAACCTGGGACCCCCAAACCCCAAACCTGGGACCCCCAAACCCCAAACCTGGGACCCCTAAACCTGGGACCCCCAAACCCCAAACCTGGGACCCTGAAACCTGGGAACTCCAAACCTGAGAATCCCCCAAACCTGGGACCCCCCAAACCTGGGACCCTGAAACCTGGGACCCTCAAACCTGGGACCCCCCAAATCTGGGACCCCCCCCTGACCTCCCAGAACCCCCAAACCCGGGGACACCTGAACCCAGGGGAGCCCCAAAAACCGGGAGCCCCAAAAACGGAGGCTCCCGGGACTCCTGAAATCCCTGGGATCCCCAAACCCTGGGACCCCCAAACCTTAGGAAACCCCTCCTGCCCCCCTGACCCCTGTCCATGCCCCCTAGGGTACCAGCCATGCCCCCCTGACCCCCGTCCGTGCCCCCCTGACCCCCGTCCGTGCCCCCCTGACCCCCATCCATGCCCCCCAGGGTACCAGCCGTGCCCCCCGGAGCAGCTCCGGGCCCGGGTGGCGGCTCTGGAGCTGCGGTACCGGGAGCTGTCGGCGCTGTCGGGGCAGCGGCGGCTCCGCCTGGAGCGCTCGCGGCGCCTCTGGAAGTTCCTGTGGGACGCGGGCGAGGAGGAGGCCTGGCTGCGGGAGCAGGAGCGGCTGCTGCGCTGCCCCGAGCTGGGCCGGGACCTGCCGGGCTCGCTGCGGATGCTGAGCCAGCTCGAGGCCATCCGGGGGGCTCTGGGGGGCCGCGCGGGGCCCCTGGAGCGGCTGCTGGAGCGGGGCCGGGAGCTGCTGGCGCTCGGAGCCCCCGAGGGCGCCGGGGCCGCCGATGGAACCGCGGGATCCGACGCTGGGTCGGCGGGACACGGAGCGGGATCGACGGGATCCGCCTCTGGAGCAGCAGGGACTGAGGAACCCGTGGGATTAACCCCTGGATCCGTGGGATCCACCACTGGAGCAACACGGAGCATGGAACCCAGCCCTGGATCCATGGGATCCACCACTGGAGTGACACGGAGCACAGAACCCATGGAATTAACCCCTGGATCCGTGGGATCCACGACCAGAGCCACACGGAGCATGGAACTCAGCCCTGGATCCATGGGATCCCCCACCGGAGCCGCACGGAGCGTGGCGCCCACGGGAGGCACCCCCAGTGCCGTGGAAGCCCAGGCCGTGCCCCTGGAAGGTGCCACCACAGTCCCCGAGGGCTCATCCCGGGGCACGGAGCCGTTGCCGGCGCTGGAGCGGCGGCTGCGGGCGCTGGAGTCGCTGTGGTCGGCGCTGCCGGCGCTGGCGCAGGAGCGGGAGCGGCGGCTCCGGGTGGCTGTGGGGCGCTTCCAGGTGGCCTCGGAGGCGGCCGAGGCCGAGGCCTGGCTGGCGGCCGCGTCGCGGCGCCTGGCGGGGCCGGAGCAGGGCCACGACGAGCGCTCGGCCGGGGTCCTGGAGCGGCGCCTGCGGGAGCTGCAGGACGAGCTCCGGCGCCGCGGGGCGGCCCTGGCGGCGCTGCGGGAGCAGGCGCTGCCCGGCGAGCCCGGCCAGCCCGACGCGGTGCCGGGGCTGGCGGCGCGGCTGGAGGAGCTGGAGCGGCGGCACCGGGAGCTGGAGGCGCGGGCGGAGGCGCGGATCCTGGAGCTGCGGGAGGTGCTGGCGCTGCTGGCGGCGCGGGGCGAGGCCGACGCCTGCGCCCTCTGGGTGGGCGAGAGGGAGCAGTGGCTGCTGTCCATGGAGATTCCCGAGCGCATCGAGGACCTGGAGGTGGTGCAGCAGCGGTGAGCGGGGGGTTCCTGGGTCCATCAACCCTCAGAGATCCCGGGAATGCTCCCGGGGGGCTGCAGTGACCCCATGGGAATGCCCCCAGTGCTGGTACCCAACGTGTATCCCAAGAGTTCCCAGAGAATGAAGGTCCCTCCAGTATTCCCATGATTACCGATATTCCCACTGTTCCCCCAATTCCCGCCTCTGCCCCGCTATTCACGGCATTCCTGATGTTCCCACTGTTCCCAGAATTCTCCCCTCCCGTGTGGTATTCCCTGCGTTCCCAGAGTTGTCTCCTTGACGTGGTGTTCCCAGAATTCCCACCTCCAGCACGGTATTTCCAGCATTCCCAGTGTTCCTGGTATTCCCCAAGTCCCAGCCTCCGGCGTGGCATTCCCGGTGTTTTTGGTATTCCCTGGATTCCCACCTCTGGCCTGGTGCTCCCGGAGCTCCCGGCATTCCCAGCATTCCCGGCATTCCCGCAGGTTCGAGACGCTGGAGCCGGAGTTGGCGGCCTTGGGCGCCCGAGTCGCCGCCGTCGGCCGCGCGGCCGAGGAGCTCCAGGGATCTGGGGAACGGACCCGGGAGAGCGCCCGGGACACCTGGGAACAGCTCCGGGACAGGTGGGGGGACATTCCGGGCTGGGGTGGGATGGGATGGGATGGGATGGGATGGGATGGGATGGATTCTCCAGGCTGGGATGGGATGGGTTCTCCAGGCTGGGATGGGATGGGTTCTCCAGGTGGAGGAAGCTCCGTGGGTTTAGGGACGGGTTCTCCACCCCGGGCTGGGTTCTCCGGGCAGTCCGTGACTCTCCCGAGCTCCGTCCCACCCCCCCCGGTGCCCCCCGTGCCAGGTGGGAGCGTTTCCGAGCTCTGGCCGAGCGCAAGAAGGCGGCGCTGATCTCAGCCCTGGACATCCAGAACTTCCTCCTGGAGTGCGACGAGACGCGGGGCTGGATGCGCGAGAAGGCGGCGGCCATCGAGGCCACGCGGGCGCCGGGCCGGGACCCGGCGGGGCTGTCGGCGCTGCAGCGGCGCCTCTCGGGGCTGGGCCGCGACCTGGAGGCCATCCAGGGCAAGCAGCGGGAGCTGCGGGCGCAGGGGGAGCGGCTGGCGCGGGAGCAGCCGGAGCGGGGCCCCGAGGCGCGGGAGCGGCTGGAGGCGCTCGAGGCCGAGTGGGCCGCCCTGAGCCGGTGCCTGCGGGGCCGCCAGGACGCGCTGGGGCAGGCGCGGCGGCTCCAGGCCTTCCTGCGGGACCTGGCGGCGCTGCGGGCCTGGCTGGCGCGGGCGCTGGCGGCCGCCGCCTCCGAGGACGTGCCGGCGTCGCTGGCCGAGGCCGAGGGTTCCCTGCGGAGCCACGAGGGCCTCGGCGCCGAGATCTCCCACTACGGCGCCGATTACCGGAGCGCCCGCGCCGCCGGCCGGGAGCTGAGCGGGGGCCGCGGCGACGCCCAGAGCCTGTCCCTGCTGCGGCGCCTGGACGCGCTGGACGCGGACTGGGACGAGCTGGGCCGCACCTGGGAGCGGCGCCGGCGCCTCCTGGCACAGGCCGTGGCCTTCCACGCCTTCCTGAGGGACGCCAAGCAGCTGGAGGGAACGCTCGGGAAGCAGGTGAGGGGCGGGCTGGGAATGGCCCGGGTGTGACCCCAAATGTGACCCCGATCCCGACCCCGAATGTGACCCCACTCCTGACCCCAAATGTGACCTTGATCCCAATCCTGACCCCGAATGTGACCCCAATCTCAACCCCGAATGTGACCCCGATCCCAATCCTGACCCCAAATGTGACCCCGATCCTGACCCCGAATGTGACCCCGATCCCGATCCTGACCCCAAATGTGACCCCGATCCCGACCCTGAATGTGACCCTGATCCTGATCCTGACCCCAAATATGACCCCGACCCCAAATGTAACCCCGCTCCTGACCCCAAATGTGACCCTGACCCTGCTCCCGCCCCTGTCCCGCCGCAGGAGCACGCGCTGGCGCTGACGGAGCTGCCGGGGACGGTGCCCGGGGCCGAGGCCGCCGTGCGGCGCCTGGAGGAGGCTCTGGCGGCCATGGAGGCCGGGGCCGAGCGCGTCCGGGCTCTCTCCGACACCGGCCGGAGGCTCCTGGGCGAGGGCGGCGTCCACGCCGAGAAGGTGCGGGAGACGGTGGAGTCGGTGGAGAGAAGGTGAGGGGAGCCAGCTCTGCCCTCCCAGTCCTTCCCAGTCCTTCCCAGTCCTTCCCAGTCCATCCCAGTCCTTCCCAGTCCTTCCCAGTCCTTCCCAGTCCATCCCATCCATCCCACCCCACACCATCCGTCCCCATCCTGTCCCAACCTGGTCCCTTCCAATCCAGTCCATCCCATCCCACTGCATTCCCTTCAGCACATCCCACCCATCCTGCTCCAGTTCCCATCCCATCCCATCCCATCCCATCCCATCCCATCCCATCCCATCCCACCCCATCCCATCCCATCCCATCCCATCCCATCCCATCCCATCCCATCCCTCCCGGCACTGGGAATCCGCTCTCTCACCCCCCTGGCCCCGGTCCAGGCACCAGAAGAACCGGGAATCGGCCCAGGAGCTGCTGGGGCGGCTGCGGGACAACTGGGAGCTGCAGAAATTCCTGCAGGATGCGCAGGAGGTGGGACAGGGATCGGGATCGGGGCTGGGATGGGGTGGGGATGAGGATGGGGACAGGATTAGGGTGGGACGGGGCTGACAATGGGGATGGGATGGGATGGGATGGGATGGGATGGGATGGGATGGGATGGGATGGGATGAGATGGGATGGGATAAGGATGGGATGGGATGGGATGGGATGAGATGGGATGGGATGGGATGGGATGGAGGGGATGGGATGGGATGGGATGGGATGGGATGGGATGGGATGGGATGGGATGGGATAAGGATGGGATGGGATGGGATGGGATGGGATGGAATGGGATGGGATGGCGTGGGATGGGATGGGATGGGATGGGATGGGATGGCGTGGGATGGGATGGGATGGCGTGGGATGGGATGGGATGGGATGGGATGGGGTGGGATGGCGTGGGATGGGATGGGATGGGATAAGGATGGGATGGGATGGGATGGGATGGGATGGAATGGGATGGGATGGCGTGGGATGGGATGGGATGGGATGGGATGGGATGGCGTGGGATGGGATGGGATGGCGTGGGATGGGATGGGATGGGATGGGATGGGATGGCGTGGGATGGGATGGGATGGCGTGGGATGGGATGGGATGGGATGGGATGGGATGGGGTGGGATGGATGGGGATGAGGAAAGGATGGGATGGGACAGGACAAGGTCCAGATCCACACCCTCCCATCCCGTTCCCATTCCCGTTCCCGTTCCCAGCTGACCCTGTGGCTCAACGAGAAGCTGCCGGTGGCCCGGGACGTGTCCTACGAGGGCACGAGGGACCTGCAGGGCAAGTGGCAGAAGCACCAGGCCTTCGTGGCCGAGCTGGCGGCCAACCGGGGCTGGCTGGAGACCCTGGAGAAGGTGGGAATGGGGGAAAAGGGGGATCTGGGAGTGGGGAGGATTCCACGGGTCCAACCTTGGGATTTGTGGGACAACCTCGACAACTCCACGACTCTGGGGGGGGTTTGGGGGTGTTTTGGGTCCAGCCCCGATGATCCTGAGGTTCTGGGGCTCCAACCTTTTTAACCATTCCAGAAATCTTTGGGTCCAGCCTCGGTGATCCCACAGTTCCTTGGCTTCCCGGGTGCCAAGTGTTGTCCTCCTGCACTCCCTGGGGTGTCACTCTGACCCCGTGTCCCCTGTTCCCGTGTTCCCCTGACCCTGTACCCCTGTGTTCTTGTATTCCCATGTCCCTGTACCCCTATATCCCTGTATCCCTGTATCCCTGTATCCCTCTATCCCTGTATCCCCATGTCCCCATGTCCCTGTATCCCTGTATCCCTGTATCCCTGTATCCCTATATCCCTGTATCCCTGTATCCCTCTATCCCTCTATCCCTGTATCCCACAGGACGGGGAGCAGCTGGCAGGGTCCCGTCCGTCCCTGTCAGGACAGGTGACAGCCCCGCTGGGTGCTCTGCGGGCGCTGTGGGCGCAGGTGGAGGCCGTGGTGCCCCATGTCCCCATGTCCCCATGTCCCTGTATCCCACAGGATGGGGAGCAGCTGGCAGGGTCCCGTCCATCCCTGTCAGGACAGGTGACAGCCCCGCTGGGTGCTCTGAGGGCACTCTGGGCGCAGGTGGAGGCTGTGGTGTCCCATGTCCCTGTATCCCTGTATCCCTGTATCCCTGTATCCCTATATCCCTGTATCCCTGTATCCCTGTATCCCACAGGATGGGGAGCAGCTGGCAGGGTCCCGTCCATCCCTGTCAGCACAGGTTACAGCCCCGCTGGGTGCTCTGCGGGCGCTGTGGGCGCAGGTGGAGGCTGTGGTGTCCCGTGTCCCTGTATCCCTGTATCCCTATATCCCTGTATCCCTGTATCCCTATATCCCTGTATCCCTGTATCCCTGTATCCCTGTATCCCTGTATCCCTGTATCCCTATGTCCCTGTATCCCTGTATCCCTGTATCCCACAGGATGGGGAGCAGCTGGCAGGGTCCCGTCCATCCCTGTCAGCACAGGTGACAGCCCCGCTGGGTGCTCTGAGGGCACTCTGGGCGCAGGTGGAGGCTGTGGTGTCCCGTGTCCCTGTATCCCTGTATCCCTGTATCCCTGTATCCCTATATCCCTGTATCCCTGTATCCCTATATCCCTGTATCCCTGTATCCCTGTATCCCTGTATCCCACAGGATGGGGAGCAGCTGGCAGGGTCCCGTCCGTCCCTGTCAGCACAGGTGACAGCCCCGCTGGGTGCTCTGCGGGCGCTGTGGGCGCAGGTGGAGGCCGTGGTGCCCCATGTCCCTGTATCCCTGTATCCCCATGTCCCTGTATCCCCATGTCCCTGTATCCCTGTATCCCTATATCCCTGTATCCCTGTATCCCTGTATCCCTGTATCCCTGTATCCCTGTATCCCTATATCCCTGTATCCCTGTATCCCTGTATCCCTGTATCCCACAGGATGGGGAGCAGCTGGCAGGGTCCCGTCCATCCCTGTCAAGACAGGTGACAGCCCCGCTGGGTGCTCTGAGGGCACTCTGGGCGCAGATGGAGGCTGTGGTGTCCCATGTCCCTGTATCCCTGTATCCCTATATCCTTGTATCCCTGTATCCCTGTATCCCTGTATCCCACAGGATGGGGAGCAGCTGGCAGGGTCCCGTCCATCCCTGTCAGCACAGGTGACAGCCCCGCTGGGTGCTCTGCGGGCGCTCTGGGCGCAGGTGGAGGCGGCGGCCGGGGCCAAGGGCCGGGGGCTGGCGGAGGCGGCGCGGGCCGAGGGCTGTGCCCAGGCCTGTGCCGGGCTCCGCTCGTGGCTCTCGGGGGTCCGGGCCCAGCTCCGCTCCGGCCACTGCGGCCAGGACCTGACCAGCGTGGGGGTCCTGCTGACCCGGCACCAGGTGAGGGAAGGGGGGGTAAATCCAGGTGAGGGCACGGGGGGGACACGGGCAGGGCTGTGCAGGGGAAAGGGGACAGAGTTTGAGGGGCAGGGTTTGGGGTGTTGGTTTGGGGGGCAGGTTTGTGGTGCAGGGATGAGGGTGCAGGTTTTGGGGTGCAGGGTTTGGGTTGCAGGTTTGGGATGCAGGAATGAGGTGTAGCTTTGGGGTACAGGAACGAGGCGCAGGTTTTGGGTGCAGGGATGAGGGTGCAGGTTTGGGGTGTCGGTTGGGGTGCAGGGTTTGGATTGCAGGTTTTGGGGCCAGGAATGAGATGTAACTTTGGGGTGCAGGGATGAGGGTGCAGGTTTGGGGTGTTGGTTGGGGTGCAGGAATGAGGTGTAGCTTTGGGGTGCAGGGACGAGGGTGCAGGTTGGGGGTGTTGGGGTACAGGATTTGGGGTGCAGGTTTGGGGTGCAGGGACGAGGGTGCAGGTTGGGGGTGTTGGGGTACAGGATTTGGGGTGCAGGTTTGGGGTGCAGGGATGAGGTGCAGGTTTGGGGTGCAGGGTTTGGGTTGCAGGTTTGGGGTGTCGGTTGGGGTGCAGGGTTTGGGGTGCAGCTTTGGGGTGCAGGGATGAGGTGCAGGTTGGGGGGTCCCCCAGGGCTCCCTGACCCCCCCCTTTTCCCCCCCAGCTGCTGGAGACGCAGGCAGCGCTGCGGGAGCAGGAGGTGGAGGCGCTGCGGGCCCAGGCCGGGGGGCTCAGCCCGGGACACCCCCGCTCCGGGGGGGTGCAGGCGCAGGTGCAGGACCTGGAGCGGCAATTCCGGGAGCTGCGGGAGCCGCTGCGGGAGCGCGGCAGGAGCCTGGCGGCCACCAAGGAGCTGCTCCAGTTCCGCAGGGACCTGGAGGATGAGCTCGTGAGTTGGGGGGAAAAGGGGGGGGACAGGGGGACACCCCCTGAGCCCCCAGCCCTGAGCCCCCATCCCTGAGCCCCCACCCCTGACCTCCCATCCCTGACCACCCACCCCTGACCTCCCACCCCTGACCTCCCATCCCTGACCACCCACCCCTGACCTCCCACCCCTGACCTCCCATCCCTGACCACCCACCCCTGACCTCCCACCCCTGACCTCCCATCCCTGACCTCCCACCCCTGACCCCCACCCCTGAGCCCCCATCCCTGAGCCCCCACCCCTGAGCCCCCATCCCTGACCTCCCCATCCCTGACCTCCCATCCCTGACCACCCACCCCTGACCTCCCATCCCTGACCTCCCACCCCTGACCTCCCATCCCTGAGCCCCCATCCCTGACCTCCCATCCCTGACCTCCCATCCCTGACCTCCCACCCCTGACCTCCCATCCCTGAGCCCCCATCCCTGACCTCCCATCCCTGACCTCCCATCCCTGACCTCCCACCCCTGACCTCCCACCCCTGAGCCCCCACCCCTGACCTCCCATCCCTGACCTCCCACCCCTGACCTCCCATCCCTGAGCCCCCATCCCTGACCTCCCATCCCTGAGCCCCCACCCCTGACCTCCCACCCCTGACCTCCCATCCCTGAGCCCCCACCCCTGACCTCCCACCCCTGAGCCCCCATCCCTGAGCCCCCATCCCTGACCACCCACCCCTGACCTCCCATCCCTGACCTCGCATCCCTGACCTCCCATCCCTGACCTCCCACCCCTGACCTCCCACCCCTGACCCCTCGGTGGGTCACTGTCCCCAGCCCCGCCCACCTCGATGCCCCCCCCCATGACTGTGGTGTCCCCACCGTGTCCCCCAAGCTGTGTCAGGCCCCGGCCATGACCCCCAGTGACCCCCAATGACCCCCAGTGACCCCCAATGAGCCCCCAGTGACCCCCAATGACCCCCAGTGGTCCCAAATGACCCCCAGTGACCTCCAATGCCCCCCAGTGATCCCAAATGAACCCCCGGTGATCCCAAATGAACCCCCAGTGACCCCCAATGACCCCCAGTGATCCCAAATGGACCCCCAGTGACCCCCAATGAGCCCCCGGTGACCCCAGTGACCCCCGGTGACCCCGCTGTCCCCCCCGTGTCCCCCCAGCTGTGGGTGCAGGAGCGCCAGGCCTTGGCCACCTCCACGGACCACGGGAAGGACCTGCCCTCGGTGCAGCTGCTGCTCCAGAAGAACGAGGTGGGCTGGGAGGGGTCCCCAAATCCCAGGGGGGTCCCCCATGGCCCCCCAGGGCATTCCCTGTCCCCCCCTGACCCCTCTATCCCCCCCGTCCCCGCTGTGCCCCCCTGACCCCTCTGTCCCCCCGTGACCCCTCTGTCCCCCCTGACCCCGCTGTGCCCCCCTGACCCCTCTGTTCCCCCCGACCCCTCTGTCCCCCCTGACCCCTCTGACCCCCCTGACCCCTCTGACCCCCCTGACCCCTCTGTCCCCCCGTGACCCCTCTGTCCCCCCCGACCCCGCTGTGCCCCCCTGACCCCTCTGTCCCCCCCGACCCCTCTGTCCCCCCTGACCCCTCTGTCCCCCCGTGACCCCTCTGTCCCCCTCTGACCCCTCTGTCCCCCCGTGACCCCTCTGTCCCCCCCTGACCCCGCTGTGCCCCCCTGACCCCTCTGTGCCCCCCTGACCCCTCTGTCCCCCCGTGACCCCTCTGTCCCCCCCTGACCCCGCTGTGCCCCCCTGACCCCTCTGTCCCCCCCGACCCCTCTGTCCCCCCTGACCCCTCTGACCCCCCTGACCCCTCTGTTCCCCCCGACCCCTCTGTCTCCCTGACCCCTCTGTCCCCCCCTGACCCCGCTGTGCCCCTCTGACCCCTCTGTCCCCCTCTGACCCCTCTGTCCCCCCCTGACCCCGCTGTGCCCCCCTGACCCCTCTGACCTCCCTGACCCCTCTGTGCCCCCCTGACCCCTCTGTGCCCCCCTGACCCCGCTGTGCCCCCCTGACCCCACTGTGCCCCCCTGACCCCTCTGACCCCCCATGACCCCTCTGACCCCCCTGACGCCTCTGTGCCCCCCTGATGCCTCTGTGCCCCCCTGACCCTGCTGTGCCCCCCTGACCCCTCTGTGCCCCCCTGACCCCTCTGTTTCCCCCTGACCCTTCTGTCCCCCCCTGACCCCTCTGTCCCCCCCAACCCCTCTATCCCCCCCTGACCCCTCTGTGCCCCCGCAGACGCTGCAGAAGGAGCTGCAGGGCCGTGAGCGCCGCGTGGCCGAGCTGCTGGAGCGGGGGGTCCCGGTGGCCGGGGGCAGCCCCGGGCAGGGGGTCCCGGCATCCCTGGGCAGCCCCGGGGAGGGGGTCCCGGCCCTGCGAGAGGCCTGGCGGGAGCTGCGGGCTCAGGTGACCCGGAGGCAGCGGCGCCTCGAGGCCGCCTTGGCCGCCCAGCGATTCCTCGGGGACGCGGCGGCCGCCGAGGCCTGGCTGGGCGAGCGGGAGCTGCACATGCTGGCCCAGGACAAGGCCAAGGTGGGACAGAGACCCCCGGGACCCCTCCCTTTACAGCCCCCGTGGGGATTTCCCCCCCCCCGGGCTGAGCTTTGTCCCCCCATCACCCCCCCAGGACGAGCCGGGCGCCCAGGCCATGCTGAGCCGGCACCTGGGGCTGGAGCAGGAGCTGCGCGACTACGGCCGGACCGTGGAGCTGCTGCTGCAGCAGGGCCGGGACATGGCGGGCTCGGGACACCCCGACAGGTGGGGACACCGTGGGGACACCCCCCGGGCTCGGGACACCCCCCGGGCTCGGGACACCCCCCGGGCTCGGGACACCCCCCGGGCTCGGGACACCCCGACAGGTGGGGACACTGCGGGGACACCCCCCGGGCCTGTCCTGTGAGCCTCGGAATGCCCCGTGTCCCCCTGTGCCCTGGGGACAGCATGTTCCTCCTGGTGACACTGCTCTGCCTGTGTCCCCCTGTGCCCTGGGGACAGTGTGCCCCCCCTGGTGACACTGCCCTTCCCGTGTCCCCCTGGTGACACTGCCCTTCCCGTGGTGACACTGGTGACACTTCCCTTCCTGTGCCCCCCTGGTGACACTGCCCTGCTCGTGTCCCCTGGTGACACTGCCCTTCCCATGTCCCCCCTGGTGACACTGCCCTTCCCGTGTCCCCCCCTGGTGACACTTCCCTGCCCATGTCCCCCCTGGTGACACTTCCCTTCCCATGTCCCCCCCGGTGACAGTGACAGGCTCCGTGCCAGGGCGGCCCAGGTGCAGCGCCTGTACTCGGGGCTGTGTCACCTGGCCGGGGAGCGCCGGGCCACCCTGCAGGGCCACCACCGGCTGTGCCAGCTGCGCCGGGACATGGACGACCTGGAGCAGTGGATCGCCGAGAGGGAGGTGGTGGCGGCGTCGCGGGAGCTGGGCCAGGACTACGAGCACGTCACGGTGAGGGGACACGGGGAGGGTGACACTGGGGGTGTCCCTGTGTCCCCTGTGTCCCCTTGTCCCCCCGATCACAGCCTGTCCCCTGTTGCCCCCATACCCTGTCCCCCCAACTGCAGCCTGTCCCCTGTCCTTGTGTCCCCTGTCCCCCCCTGACCGTGGCCTGTCCCCCATGTCCCCTGTCCCCTCTGTCCCCCTGTGTCCCCCGTGTCCCCCGTGTCCCCTGTGTCCCCTGTATCCCCTGTATCCCCCTGTCCCCCCTGACCGTGGCCTGTCCCCCATGTCCCCCATGTCCCCTGTGTCCCCTGTGTCCTGCTGTCCCCCATGTCCCCTGTCCCCCCTAACCACAGCCTGTCCCCTGTGTCCCCATCCCCCCTAACCACGGCCTGTCCCCGCAGCTGCTCCGTGACAAGTTCCGGGAGTTCTCCCGGGACACGGGCGGGCTGGGACAGGAGCGGGTGGACGCGGCCAACGCGGCGGCGGCGGCGCTGATCGCCGGGGGCCACCCCGAGCGCGCGGCGGTGGCCCAGTGGCAGGCGGGGCTCAACGAGGCCTGGGCCGAGCTGCTGGAGCTGGTGGCCACGCGGGCGCAGGAGCTGGCGGCCGCCCACGACCTGCAGCGCTTCCGGCGCGACGCCCGCCAGGTCCTGGAGCACCTGAGGGACAAGGAGCGCCAGGTGCCCGAGGAGCTGGGCCGCGACCTGCGCGCCGCGGAGGGGCTGGAGCGGCAGCACCGCGCCTTCGAGCACGATGTGCAGGCACTGAGTGTGCAGGTGAGGGACAGGGGGACAGGGACAGGGACAGGGGGACACAGGGACAGGGGAGGGACACAGGGACAGGGGGGACAGGGACACAGGGACAGGGGGCTGGAGCGGCAGCACCGCGCCTTCGAGCACGACGTGCAGGCACTGAGTGTGCAGGTGAGGGACAGGGGGACAGGGGAGGGACACAGGGACAGGGGGACAGGGACAGGGGACACAGGGGACACAGGGACAGGGGGACAGGGACAGGGGGCTGGAGCAGCAGCACCGCGCCTTCGAGCACGATGTGCAGGCACTGAGTGTGCAGGTGAGGGACAGGGACAGGGGACACAGGGACAGGGGACACAGGGACAGGGGAGGGACACAGGGACAGGGGGGACAGGGGGACAGGGACAGGGGGCTGGAGCGGCAGCACCGCGCCTTCGAGCATGATGTGCAGGCCATGAGTGTGCAGGTGAGGGACAGGGGGACAGGGACAGGGACAGGGGGACAGGGACAGGGACAGGGGGACAGGGACAGGGACAGGGGGGACAGGGACAGGGGACACAGGGACAGGGACAGGGACAGGGGAGGGACACAGGGACAGGGGGCTGGAGCGGCAGCACCGCGCCTTCGAGCACGATGTGCAGGCCATGAGTGTGCAGGTGAGGGACAGGGACAGGGACAGGGGGACAGGGGACACAGGGGACACAGGGAGGGACACAGGGACAGGGGGACAGGGACAGGGACAGGGGGACAGGGACAGGGGACACAGGGACAGGGGAGGGACACAGGGACAGGGGAGAGAGGCTGTTTGGTGGGGCACCAAGCAGGATGTGTCCCATGTCCCCTGTCGCTGTCCCAGGTGTCCCAGGTACAGGAGGCCGCAGACTGTTTATCCCATATCCCAAATCCCATATCCCATATCCCATATCCAATGTCCCATATCCCATATCCCATATCCCCTGTCCCCTGTCCCAGGTGTCCCAGGTACAGGAGGCCACAGGCTGTTTGTTCCATGTCCCATATCCCATATCCCATATTCCATGTCCCCTGTGTCCCTGTCCCAGGTGTCCCAGGTACAGGAAGCCGCAGGCTGTTTGTTCCATGTCCCATATCCCATGTGTCCCATATTCCATATCCTATATCCCATGTGTCCCCTGTGTCCCTGTCCCAGGTGTCCCAGGTGCAGGAAGCCGCAGGCTGTTTGTTCCATGTCCCATATCCCATGTGTCCCATATTCCATATCCTATATCCCATGTGTCCCCTGTGTCCCTGTCCCAGGTGTCCCAGGTGCAGGAGGCTGCAGGCTGTTTGTTCCATGTCTCCTGTGTCCCATATCCCATATCCAATGTCCCCACAGGTGTCCCAGGTACAGGAGGCTGCAGGCTGTTTATCCCATATCCCATGTCCCCTGTGTGTCCCCACAGGTGTCCCAGGTACAGGAGGTTGCAGATTGTCCCATATCCCATATCCCATGTCCCCTGTGTCCCCTGTCCCCTGTGTCCCTGTCCCAGGTGTCCCAAGTACAGGAGGCCGCAGGCTGTTTATCCCATATCCCATGTCCCCTGTGTCCCCTGTCCCCTGTGTCCCTGTCCCAGGTGTCCCAAGTACAGGAGGCCACAGGCTGTTTATCCCATATCCCATGTCCCCTGTGTCCCCCATGTCCCCTGTCCCAGGTGTCCCAGGTACAGGAGGCCGCAGGCTGTTTGTTCCATGTCCCATATCCCCTATCCCATATCCAATGTCCCATATCCCATATTCCATGTCCCCCATGTCCCAGGTGTCCCAGGTACAGGAGGCCGCAGGCTGTTTATCCCATATCCCCTATCCCATATTCCATGTGTCCCCCATGTCCCTCTCCCAGGTGTCCCAGGTACAGGAGGCCGCAGACTGTCCCATATCCCATATCCGATGTGTCCCTGTCCCCTGTCCCAGGTGTCCCAGGTACAGGAGGCCGCAGGCTGTCCCCTATCCCATATTCCATGTCCCCTGTGTCCCCCGTGTCCCCACAGGTGTCCCAGGTACAGGAGGCCGCAGGCTGTCCCATATCCCATATTCCATGTCCCCTGTGTCCCCCGTGTCCCCACAGGTGTCCCAGGTACAGGAGGCCGCAGGCTGTCCCATATCCTATATCCCGTGTCCCCGCAGGTGTCCCAGGTACAGGAGGCCGCAGGCTGTTTATCCCATATCCCATGTCCCCTGTGTCCCCCATGTCCCCTGTCCCAGGTGTCCCAGGTACAGGAGGCCGCAGCCCGCCTGGCCGAGGCCTACGCGGGCCCACGTGCGGAGGAGCTGCGGGCTCAGGAGCGTTTGGTGAGCGCGGCCTGGGCCGAGCTCCGCGGGCGCTGCCAGCGCCGCCGCCGCCTCCTCGGGGACACCGTGGAGCAGTTCCGGTTCCTCCGCGCCGCCCGCGACCTCCGGCTCTGGATGGACGGGATGAACCTGCAGCTCCAGGCCCGGGAGCGCCCCAGGTGAGCCGGGACATAGGGGGGACATAGCGGGGACAGCTCGGGGACAGCAGGGGGACAGCATGAGGACAGCTTGGGGGGAGTGCGGGGACACCATGGGGACAGTCCAGGGACACCATGGGGATAGCTCAGGGACACCGCAGTGACCCCAGCTCGGGGGTGTGACCGTGGCCAACCCACCGGCCCAGCCCTCCCTCCCTCTCCCCCAGACTCACCTGGGCCCAGGTGGAGGCGCAGGCCGGGGTCACGTGGGGTCATGTGGGGTCAGGGGGTCACACCGCGGTGGCACCGTCCCTGTCCCTGTCCCTGTCCCTGTCCCTGTCCCAGGGATGTCACAGCAGCCGAGCTGCTGATCCAGCAGCACCAGGGGCTCTGTGGGGGGGTTGGTGAGGGCTGGGGTCACCCAGGGTCACTCAGGGTCACTCAGGGTCACCCAGGGTCACTCAGGGTCACCCAGGGTCACTCAGGGTGACCCCCAGTGTCCCTGTCCCTGTCCCAGGGATGTCACAGCAGCTGAGTTGCTGATCCAGCAGCACCAGGGGCTCCGGGCCGAGCTGGACGCTCGTGGTGGCTCCTTCGAGTCGTGCGTGGCAGCAGGGACGGCGCTGCTGCAGCGCGGCCACCACGACGCCGACAAGGTACCCTGGGACACCCTGTGCCCTGTGACCCCTGTGCCCTCTGTGCCCTCTGTGCCCCCTGTGCCCTCTGTGCCCTCTGTCCTCTCTGTCCCCTCTGTGCCCTCTGTGCCCTCTGTGCCCTCTGTCCCCTCTGTGCCCTCTGTGCCCCCTGTGCCCTCTGTCCCCCCTGTGCCCCCGTCCCCTCTGTGCCCCCTGTGCCCCCTGTCCCCTCTGTGCCCCCTGTGCCCTCTGTGCCCTCTGTCCCTTTTGTCCTCTCTGTCCCCTCTGTGCCCTCTGTCCCCTCGGTCCCCCCTGTGCCCTCTGTCCCCTCGGTCCCCCCTGTGCCCTCTGTCCCCTCGATCCCCCCTGTGCCCTCTGTGCCCTCTGTGCCCCCTGTGCCCTCTGTCCCCTCTGTGCCCCCTGTCCCCTCTGTCCCCCCTGTGCCCCCTGTGCCCCCTGTCCCCTCTGTGCCCCCTGTGCCCTCTGTGCCCTCTGTCCCTTTTGTCCTCTCTGTCCCCTCTGTGCCCTCTGTCCCCCCTGACCCCAACACCCCCCCAGCTGTCCCAGGAACTGGCCGAGCTCCAGGAGCGCCGCCGGGACATCGGGAAGCGCTGGCAGGACAAGCTGGACTGGCTGCAGACCGGTGAGATGGGGGGGGGACACACCCTGCACCCCCTCAGGACCCCCCGGGACCCCCTCATAACCACCCGTGTCCCCCCATGACCCCCCTGTGCCCCCCCATGACCCCCCCGTGACCCCCCCGTGCCCCGCAGTGCTGGAGGTGCCGGTGTTTGGATGTGACACCCCCAAGGCCTGAGGGTGCAGACTGGGGGGTCCGAGGGGGGGTCAGGGGTCACAGACAGGGGTCAGGGGTGTCCCCTCCCCTCTGTGACCCCCTCGTGACCCCCCCGTGCCCCGCAGTGCTGGAGGTGCTGGTGTTCGGCCGCGATGCCGCCACGGCCGAGGCCTGGCTGGCGTCCCGGGAGCCCCTGGCCCGCGCCCCCGAGCTGGGCTCCAGCCTGGCCGAGGCCGAGACCCTGCTCAAGCGCCACCAGAGCTTCCAGAAGGCGGCGGCCGCCTGGGAGGAGAGATTTGCTGCCCTGGGGAGGCTCACCACGGTCAGGGGGGCTCGGGGGGCTCACCACGGTCAGGGGGGCTCACCACGGTCAGGGGGGCACGGGGGGCTCACCACGGTCAGGGGGGCTCACCACGGTCAGGGGGGCTCGGGGGGGACATGGGGGGCTCACCACGGTCAGGGGGGCTCACCATGGTCAGGGGGGCTCACCATGGTCAGGGGGGCATGGAGGGGACATGGGGGGACATTGGGGACATGGGGGGGCACAGGGGGACATGGAGGACATGGGGGGGACATTGAGGACATGGGGGGGCACAGGGGGACATGGGGGGGCACAGGGGGACATGGGGGGTGCACGGGAAGGGGGGGGAAGGGGGCACACGGGTGACATGGGGAGGGGGTCAGGTGGGGACACGGGGAGAGGAGAATGGGGTGGGGGGGTCTCTGTGACACTGGGGGGACTGTGGGCAGTGGGGGGCTCAGGATCTGGGGTGTCCCTGACCCCCCCCTGGATCTGGGGTGTCCCTAGCTCTGGGGTGTCCCTGATTTCCCCCCTGGATCTGGGCTGTCCCTGGATCTGGGGTGTCCCTGAGCCCCCCCTGTCTCCCCCCTGGCTCTGGGGTGTCCCTGAGCCCCCCGACCCCCCCGTTTTCCCCCAGCTGGAGGAGAAGGAGCGGCGCCGGCAGGAGGAGGAGGAGGAGGAGCTGAGGAAACAGCAGCAGCAGCAGCAGCCGCCCCCCATGGCCCCCCTGGCAGAGGCTGAGTCTGGGGGGGCCCCCCTGGCAGAGCCCCCCAAGAGCCAGGACGGAGGGGGGGGTGGGGGGGCACCGAGGTGAGGGGGGGGCGGAGTGGGGGGGGTTTGGGGGGGGTGACAGTGAAGTTTGGGAGGGTTTGGGGGGCACATCCAGGTCTGGGGGGGAAGATTCAGTGAAGTTTGGGAGGGTTTGGGGGGCACATCCAGGTCTGCGGGGGGGGGTACAGGGAGGGGACAGTTGGGGTCGGGGGGGGGGGTTTGGAAAGGGAGGGTCCTGGGGGACCCCTGAGGATTTGGGGAGGGGAGGGAGAAATCTGGGATGGGACACAGGGAGGTTCTGGGGGTGACAGAGGGGTCCCCCCCCACAGGACCCCCACCCCCCAGAGCCGCCAGCCGGAGACCCCCACCCTGAACGGGATCCGCCCCGACAGCACCACGGCCCAGGTAACCCCCCAAAAGTGGGGACCCCCCGAAAGTGGGGACCCCCCAAAAGTGGGGACACCCCAAAGGTGGGGACCCCCCAGAGGTGGGGACCCCCCGAAAGTGGGGACCCCCCAAAAGTGGGGACCCCCCAGAGGTGGGGATCCCCCGAAAGTGGGGACCCCCTGAAAGTGGGGACCCCCAAATGGGAGGAGACCCCCCCAGTGGGACCCCCCCTGACCCCCCTGACCCCCCCCCAGGTGCCGGCGCTGCCCAACGGGGCCCAGGACGGGGGGCCCGGCCCGGGGGGGGTCGCGGCCACGCTGCCCCCCCGCCCTCCCCCCGCCCCAGAGACCCTCGAGGGGGGGCTGTGCCGGAAACACGAGCTGGAGGCGCCGGGAAAGAGGGCGGCCAACAGGTGGGGACACGCCCATGGGGGACATGCCCACTGGGGACACGCCCACTGGGGACACGCCCAGATGGGACACACCCATTGGGGACACGCCCATCAGGGACAAACCCATCTGGGACACGCCCATTCCCTGGCACACCCCCCCTCTGGACACACCCCCACAAACCCAGCCCATTTGGGCCCTCCTGGCCACACCCCACATGGCCACGCCCTTGCAGGGCCACACCCATTAAACACCACACCCTTTGTTTTAAAACCCTTTCCCCCTGACCCCTCCTGACCCCCCCTGACCCCCCCAGGTCCTGGCAGAGCGTGTACTGCATAATGGGGTGGGTGGGTGGTCTCTGACCCCCCCTGACCCCCCCTGACCCCCTGACCCCCCAGGTCCTGGCAGAGCGTGTACTGCGTGCTCAGGGGGTCTGGGTGGGTGGGTGGGTGGTCTCTGACCCCTCCTGACCCCCCCTGACCCCTCCTGACCCCCCCTGACCCCCCCAGGTCCTGGCAGAGCGTGTACTGTGTGCTCAGGGGGTGGGTGGGTGGGTGAGTGGGTGGTCTCTGACCCCTCCTGACCCCCCCTGACCCCTCCTGACCCCCCCTGACCCCCCCAGGTCCTGGCAGAGCGTGTACTGTGTGCTCAGGGGGTGGGTGGGTGGGTGAGTGGGTGGTCTCTGACCCCCCTCCTGACCCCCCCTGACCCCCAGGTCCTGGCAGAGCGTGTACTGCGTGCTCAGGGGGGGGTCCCTGAGCGTGTTCAAGGACGCTCGGGGGGCGGGCGCGGGGGTCCCGTTCCACGGAGAGCCCCCCGCCCCCCTGCGCGGCGCCCGCGCCCACCCGGCCACGGCCTACAGGAAGAGGAAACACGTGTTCAGGCTGGGGTACGGGGGGGACACGGGGGGACACGGGGGGGAGAGATGGGGGGGACATGGGGGGACATGGGGGGAGAGATGGGGGGACACAGGGGGGAGGAATGAGGGGACACGGGGGGGACATGGGGGGAGAAATGGGGGGAGGAATGAGGGGACATGGGGGGACACGGAGGGGGACATGGGGGGGGACACGGGGGGGACATGGGGGGGATATGGAGGGAGAAATGGGGGAAGAGATGGGGGGGACATGGGGGGAGAAATGGGGGGAGAAATGGGGGGGACACGGGGGGGAAAAGGGGGGGACAAGGGGGGGACACGGGGGGGACATGGGGGGAGAAACAGGGGGGACATGGGGGGGACACGGAGGGGGACACCAGGGGGGATTTGGGGGCATGTGGGAGAATTGGGGTGATGAGGGGCACAAAAGGGGGAGATGCAGGGGGGGGGACACAGGGGGGAGACGGGACACGGGGGGGGTGGGAGGGGACAAGGAGGGGCTTTGGGGGGGTCTGGGGGGACACGGAGGGGTGGGAGGGGACAAGGAGGGGCTGTGGGGGGGTCTGGGGGTCACAGTGGCTGATCCTGTCCCCCTTTTCTTCCCCCCAGGCTCAGCGATGGGAAGGAGTATCTGTTCCAGGCCAAGGACGAGGTGAGACCCCCCCACCCCCATCCCCTCAGTGTCCCCTCAGTGTCCCCACAAGGTCCCCCTCGGGACCTTCAGTGTCTCCTCAGCCCCCCCAGCCCCCAAAATATCCCTCCCAGTGTCCCCTCATCCCTTCATATCCCCCTGACTCCCCTGTCCCCCCCAGTGTCCCGTCCCCCTGACCCTGCTGTCCCCCTACATGTCCCCTGTACCCGCCCCAATGTCCCGTCCCCCCAACCCCGCTGTCCCCCCAGTGTCCCCTCAGTGTCCCCCCTGTGTCCCCTCTGACCCCGCTGTCCCCCCCGCTGTCCCCCCTGACCCCACTGTCCCCCCTGACCCCGCTGTCCCCCCCTGACCCCGTTGTCCCCCCTGACCCCGCTGTCCCCCCCGCTGTCCCCCCGACCCCGCTGTCCCCCCCCTGACCCCGTTGTCCCCCCTGACCCCGCTGTCCCCCTGTCCCCGTTGTCCCCCTGACCCTGCTGACCCCGCTGTCCCCCCTGACCCCACTGTCCCCCCCCTGACCCCGCTGTCCCCCTGTCCCCGTTGTCCCCCTGACCCTGCTGACCCCGCTGTCCCCCCTGACCCCGCTGTCCCCCTGTCCCCCTGTCCCGCAGGCAGACATGGCCACCTGGCTCCGGGTCATCCAGGCCACGGCCGCGCTGGGCCCGGGGGGTCCCCGGGAGGGCCCCGGGGGGGTCCCCAAGGGGATGTCGAGGGCCCTGAGCCTCCCCCCGGTGCCCCCCCCAGCCGAGGGGGCCCCCCGGCCCCGCGAGCCCAGAGAGAGGGAGAAAAGGTTCAGCTTCTTCAAGAAGAACAAATAGAGCTCGGGGGGACCCCAAAGAGGGGTCCTGGAATTGGGGGGACCCCAAGGAGGGGTCCTGGAATTGGGGGGGCCCCAAACAGGGGTCCTGGAATTGGGGGGACCCCAAGGAGGGGTCCTGGAATTGGGGGGGGCCCCAAGGAGGGGTCCTGGAATTTGGGGGACCCCTCGGGGCCCATGGAGGGACCCCCGGGCCGGGGGGACCCTGCGGAGCCGACGGAGGGACTTGGGGGGGGCCCCATTGGGGGTCTCTGTGTGTGTGCCCCCCCCCCCCACCCCGTCCCGGTGACGTCCCCGCGCAGCCCCCACCCCAATAAAGAGACTGGAGAGACCCCCGGGGCTCTGAGTGTGCCGGGAACGGGAATGGGATTGGGGTGGGGGTGGAGATGGGATCAAAATGGGATCAGGATGGGGATGGGATTGGGGTGGGGGTGGGACTGGGATCGGGATCACAATGGGATCGGGATCAGAATGG
Source organism: Pyrocephalus nanus (assembly GCA_038380795.1). Taxonomy (NCBI): domain Eukaryota; kingdom Metazoa; phylum Chordata; class Aves; order Passeriformes; family Tyrannidae; genus Pyrocephalus; species Pyrocephalus nanus. The sequence goes on from JAWZSU010000046.1 coordinate 283,463, forward strand.
GATCGGGATGGGAATGAGATTGGGATGGGGTGGGGATGGAGATGGGATTGGGATCAGAATGAGATTGGGATGGGATGGGATGGGGATGGAGATGGGATTGGGAGCAGGTGGAACAGGGATGGGATTGGGATTGAAACTGGGATGGGGTGGAGATGGGATAAGAACAGGATCCAGATGTGGATGGGATGGGATGGGATGGGATGGGATGGGATGGAACGGAAAGGATGGGATGGGGTGGGGTGGGGTGGGATGGGATGGGATGGGATGGGATGGTCTCAGGGGTTCAGCAATGGGCGGCCGGGCCACGCCAGCGTTCCCAGTGTTCCCAGTACGGCCCCGAGTGCTCCCAGCGCCCCCAGTACCTCCAGTGCTCCCACCACTGAACATTCCCAGTGCTCCCACCATGCACCCCAGCACTCCCAGTAAAGAATCCAGGGTTCCCAGTGCTCCCAGCACAGACCCCAGGGTTCCTAACACAGATCCCAGCATTCCCAGTGCTCCCAGCACAGACCCCAGTGCTCCCAGCACAGACCCCAGCGTTCCCAGTGCTCCCAGTGCAGACCCCAGTGTTCCCAGCGCAGACCCCAGTGTTACCAGCGCAGACCCCAGTGTTCCCAGAGCGGATCCCAGGGCTCTCAGTGCTCCCAGTGCCATCTCCCAGTGCTCCCAGTGCTCCCAGTGCCACCTCCCAGTGCTCCCAGTGCTCCCAGTGCCATCTCCCAGTGCTCCCAGTGCCACCTCCCAGTGCTCCCAGTGCCACCTCCCAGTGCTCCCAGTGCTCCCAGTGCCATCTCCCAGTGCTCCCAGTACTCCCAGTATCCCCAGCGCTCCCCCATCAATGAACCGCCCCCATGGCCCGCCCCTCCACTGGCCCCGCCCCCTCCCTCCCGTGATTGGCCGCCAGGGCTCGGTGGGCGGGGCCGTCCCTCAAAGGGGTGACGTAGCGCGCACTTTGACGGACAGCGCCCTGGGCCAATGAGCGCGCGGGAGGCGGGGCCGGGCCGGGAGACGCCGCCGCCATTTTGAGCCAGCGCGCGGCGGACGGGGCAGGTGGGGGCGGGGGGCGATGGGGGGGGGTCGGTACCGGGACCGGGAGGGGGGGTCGGTACCGCAGGGGATGGGGGGGGACGCGGGGGGGACACGGCCCGGCCCCGGCCTCGGCCCCGCTGAGGCGCCCGGAGGCCTCAGGGTGGGGAGGTCCGGACGGGTTTGGGGACGGGGGGGAAGGGGGGGGGGGCTCGGTGCTGTGGAGGGGGGAGACGTTTTGAGGGGGGGTCTCAGATCAGGGGGGGTCTCTGATCCGAGGGGGTCTCCGATCCGAGGGGGTCTCAGATCCGGGGGGGGTCTCAGAGCCGAGGGGGTCTCAGATCCGGGGAGGTCTCAGGCCTGGGGGGGGGTCTCAGGCTTGGGGGGGGGTGTCTCAGGCTTGGGGGGGGGGGTCTCAGAACAAGGAGGGGTTGGGGGGGTTCTCAGATCCGGGGGGGTTTCGGATCCGGGGGGGTTTCAGGCCTGGGGAGGTTTCAGGCCTGGGAGTGGTCTCAGGCCCAGGGGGGGGTCTCAGGCCCAGGAGAGGTTGGGGGTGTTCTCAGATCCGAGGGGGTCTCAGATCCAGGGGGGTCTCCCATCCGAAGGGGTCTCCGATCCGAGGAGGTCTCAGATCCGAGGGGGTCTCAGGCCTGGGAGGGTCTCAGGCCTGGAGGGGTCTCAGGACCAGGAGGGGTTGGGGGGGTTCTCAGATCCGAGGGGGTCTGCAATCCGAAGGGGCCTCAGATCCGAGGGGGTTCTCAGGCCTGGGAGGTTTCAGATCCGAGGGGGTCTCAGGTCCCGAGGGGGTCTCAGGCGTGGGGGGGGTCTCAGGCCTGGGGGGGGGGTCTCAGATCCGAGGGGATCTCAGATCCAGGGGGGTCTCGGATCCGGGGGGGTCTCAGATCCAGGGGGGTCTCAGATCCGGGGGGGTCTCAGATCCGGGGGGGTCTCAGACCCGGGGGGGGTCTCAGGACCAGGAGGGGTTGGGGGGTTCTCAGATCCGGGGGGGGATCTCAGATCCAGGAGTTTTGGGGTTCGGGGCGCAGCTCTGCCCTGCTGGGGGGAGGGCACAGGATTTTGGGGTGTTTTGGGGGGCACAAGCCATGGAGGGGTCAGAGTGTTGGGGGGCTCAGCCCTTATTGAGCCGCAGCCCTCGAAGTGGGGCGGGGGTCGAAGGATTGGTGAGGATTTGGGGTGTCGGGGGCTCAGTTTTAGGGAATTTCAGGCTCAACCCTTTGTTTGGCGTTTTTTGGGGTGCCTGAGGGCTCTGCCCTTTGTTGGGCACAGGCAGAGGTTTGGGATGTTTATTTGGAGGGATTTGGGGTGTCTGGGGGCTCAGCCTTGGGGACACAGAGATTTGGGGTGTTGATTTGGGGATGTTGATTTGGGGGGTGTTGATTTGGGGGCTCAGCCCTGGGGACACACACAGAGATTTGGGGTGTTGATTTGGGGGTGTTGATTTGGGGTGTTGATTTGGGGGCTCAGCCCTGGGGACACACAGACAGGTTGGGGATGTTGATTTGAGGTGTTCATTTAGGGGTGTTGATTTGGGGTATTGATTTGGGGGCTCAGCCCCGAGCACACTCAGAAGTTCGGGTTGGGGGCACAGCCCTGGGGATCCCCCCCGAGGTTCGGGGTGTTCGCCTGGGGGGGTTCCGTTCCCCGGAGCCCCGTGGGGGTCCCCCCCGAGGTTCGGGGTGTTCGCCTGGGGGGGTTCCGTTCCCCGGAGCCCCGTGGGGGTCCCCCCCGAGGTTCGGGGTGTTCGCCTGGGGGGGTTCCGTTCCCCGGAGCCCCGTGCGGGTCCCCGGGCCGGGCTGCGCCTCGGGGGGTGTCCGGGGGTCCCCTCACGGCGCTGTCCGGGCGCAGGCGGGTCGCGATGGTGAAGCTGTTCATCGGGAACCTGCCGCGGGAGGCGACGGAGCAGGAGATCCGCTCCCTGTTCGAGCAGTACGGGAAGGTGCTGGAGTGCGACATCATCAAGAACTACGGCTTCGTGCACATCGAGGACAAGACGGCGGCCGAGGACGCCATCCGCAACCTGCACCACCACAAGCTGCACGGCGTCTGCATCAACGTGGAGGCCAGCAAGAACAAGAGCAAGGCCTCCACCAAGCTGCACGTGGGCAACATCAGCCCCGCCTGCACCAACCTGGAGCTGCGCGCCAAGTTCGAGGAGTACGGCCCCGTCATCGAGTGCGACATCGTCAAGGACTACGCCTTCGTGCACATGGAGCGGGCGGAGGACGCGGTGGAGGCCATCCGGGGGCTGGACAACACCGAGTTCCAGGGTGAGCCCGGGCTCGGCGGGCGGCGGGGAGGGCTCGGGGGTTCCCGGCGGAGGTTGTCACCAAGGTCGGCGCGGGGCGCTCGCCCGCCGTCCCCTCGCCGCCACGGAGCGCCGGCGGGGTTCGGGGTTGGTGTCGGTCGGTGCCCCCTCCCGGCGCGGCTCCCGGTGCGGCCGGAGCGAGGGCTCGGGGCTCGGGGGCTCTGGGCCGGGGAGGACGGCACTGACCCATCTCTGATTAACCAGCACGGCCGCCCCGCAGGAGGACCCCGACGGCGACGTCCTGTGCCGGGCCGGAGCAGCGGGTGACGCCAGGCTGCCGCCCGCCCTTGTAGCCTTGCCCAGCCTGGTAAGAGGGTGACGGAGGCGCCGACCCCGCGCCGAGCGGCCGGGCTCGAGCCGCGGCGCTGGCGGCGGCGATGGCGAGCGCGTCTCCCGGCCGGGTGCTCAGGGCGGCGTCCGGCGCTTCACCCGCGCGGCAGCGGCGGCGGCGGCGGCGACGGGGCCGGGTCCTGCCGGGGCTCCGCGCCCCCCTCTCGGGGCTGTCCCCCAAAAAAAAATGCCGACCCAGCCGGGCCGGCGCGGCTGCGCCCGGAGCTCCCTCGGCCGCGCTTGGCTTCGCCTCGTGCCGCGCCGAGGCCGGGCCCGATCGTGCCGGGGCCGTTCCCGGCGTCACGTCCCTCTTGCCGCCGCTCTGGTGTTTTCCGGCGGGAAGCTTTGCCGTCGTACGGGGCTGGCGGGGCCGGGGCCCGTCCCCGGTCTGCCGGGGCTTTGCCGGGGCGGCTGCGGTGGCACCGTCCCGGTAAGTCGGTGCCCGGCGTCCATCCAGCGGCTGTCGCTCGGTCCCGCGGCGGCTCCTCCCGTGCCGGTCGCTCCGGAGGGCTGGGGAGGCGGCGGCCGGTCCCGTCCCGTCCCATGCCGGTGTTCCCGCGCCGGGGCGGCCGCACTGACCGTCCCTCTCCCCTCTCCCCAAGGCAAGCGGATGCGCGTGCAGCTGTCCACCAGCCGGCTGCGGACGGCGCCCGGGATGGGAGACAAGAGCGGCTGCTACCGCTGCGGGAAGGAGGGGCACTGGTCTAAGGAGTGCCCCGTGGATCGCCCGGGGCAAGTGGCGGACTTTGCCGAGGCCTATAACGAGCAGTACGGAGCCGTGCGCGCTCCCTACGCCGCGGGCTATGGGGAGACCGTGTATTACGATGAGGCCTACGGCGGGATGGCCGACTACTACAAGCGCTACCGCGTCCGCTCCTACGCCACGGCCTCCGCGTACGACGCCTACGCGGAGCAGACCATGGCCCAGTACTCCCAGTACGCCCAGTACTCCCAGGTCCAGTCCTCGGCCATGGCCGCCACCACGGCCATGGCCGGCCGCCTCCCCGCCGCCCTCGACGCGTACGACCGAGCGCTGCTGCCGACCCCGGGCGCGGCGGCCGCCGTCGCCGCCGCCGCCACCGCCGCCGCGGCGGCCGCCTCCTCCACCTATTACACCCGGGACAGGAGCCCCCTGCGCCGCACGGCCGCCGCGGCCAGCACCGTGGGAGAGGCGTACACGTACGAGCGGGGCCAGCTCTCGCCCGTCTCCTCGGTGGCCCGGGCCTCGCTCTACGACATGCAGCGCTTCGGGCGGGACCCGTACGCGGACCGGGCGCGCTATTCCGCCTTCTGAGCCGGAGGTGAGCGTGTTGGCGGCACTCGGTGCCGCGGGGGGGCCCCGCTGCCGGCGGTCCCGGTTGTGCCAGTCGAGCTCGAGGCGGGTGTCGGGTCGTGGTGACACAGACGGGCCCCGCCGGGGTCCCGCGGGCGTTAAAGCCCGGCCGTGCCGAGGAGGCGCCGCGGTGAGCGGGGTCGGTGCCGGTGGTCGCTCTCGTGGCCGTAACTCAGGTTCCTGCCGGGCCCGGTGAGGTCCGGGCGCGGTCCCCGCAGGGTGGGGGGTTCCCGCAGAGCCCCCGGGCTGTGGCTGCCACGATCGCTCCCCGGGGTCGCTCCGGGCTGGAAGGGCTCTGTCGTGGTCCCGGCGGGCCGGAGGGTCCCGCTCGGAGCCCCCCCTGCTGCTCCACGTCAGGACTGCTCCGGTCGCTCCCAGGAAGCCGCAGCTCCCCGGGGCGCCGGGGCTCGGCGCAGTCCCGGCGCGGGCTCGGGGGGCACCCGCGCCAACTGCTCTTTTCTCTTTCAGGTAAGATTTGTGCGGCTGGACGTCGGGGTCCCGTCGCACGCCGATCGGCGCCGCGCGTCTCGGGCCGCGCCGGGTCCCAGCGCCGCCGCGTGCCGCTCCCCAGCCGGTTCCCCACGGACGCGCGGCTCAGGCCCGGCCCGGGCAGGATTAGCTCAGCCCTTCACCTCCCCTTCCCCATCCCCAGCTCCCCCCGCCCCCCTGGGCAGGATTTTGCTTTTCCAGGTGGTTTTGGGTCCCCGATCCCCCCGGGCTCAGGTGCCGCCGTCCCCCAGCGCCAGCTTTGCTTTGCTTCGCCGCCCCCCCCGTCGCTCCCCCCGGAGCTGCCCCGAGTCGTCGTTTGCCTTTATTTTTCCTTTATTTTCCGAGAGGGTGGAGAAGCCCGTGGTAGGTTTTTAGCCCGAGGCCGTAGCTGACCGGAGCTCGCCGCGCCGGCGGGGGTGGATCCCCCCCTCCTTAGCGTCCCCCGAGCCCCCTTTCCGGTAAAATAAACCCAGAATTTTTAACAAATGGCGCTGGCTCCGCCCCCGCTTCTTTCTCTGCACTCGAGTCCTTCCAGAACGTGGCGTGGAACCTTCTGGACTCCCCGGTGCTGCCCCTGCCCTGCTGGAGCTCCTGGTGAGGGGCAGATGAGCTGGGGAAAGGGGGGCACCCCCAAGAGGGGCTCACAGAGAGGCTTTGATGAGCCTCCAGCTCTGCTCCCACCTTCGCTGCACCCACGGTTTCCTCCTGCTCCTTTTCCTCCTCCTCCTCCTCCTCCTCACGGGCAGCCTGAGCAGCAAATTAACCTGCCCGGGGCTAATTAGTCCCCAGACTGGCTGGTTTGTCCAAATTACCCTGCCCAGGGCTAAGCAATCTGCACACTGCCTGGTTTGTCCCCACATTGTCCCCAAATGGGTTTATCGGTCCCCAGCCCGCCTCGTTTGTTCCCCACACGGCTCCTTTGTCCCCAAACGGCCCCCGCTGCCCTCCTGCCTCTCGTGCTCGTTCTTCATTCGGTGACGTCGCCGGTTCCGCCTGCGCTGGCTCCGCCTCTGCCTCGGCAGCTGCCGCTCGGCGTCGGGCTCGGCTCTCATCGCTCGCCATCGGCACTCGGGGACAGAACGGCTGCCCTGGAGAGGAGGGAACAAGCCTTAGACCCTCCTGCCTGGCTAATTAATGTGGTGTTAATGAGCCCCGGCCAGCCCTCCCACAGCACAACCAGGACCGTGCCGGTCGTGGTGGCACCCATGATTCTCATGGCACCCACCACCCCTGCCGTGGCACACATGCAGCTTCACCCCTCAAAACCAGCTTTTCTCACCTGAAATGAGGCCCTGGTGCAGGTCGGGGCCCGGCCATCCCTGGCGTTCACCGCGGCGGTGTCACCGCTGTCCCCGGCGCTCCGGCCCTTCCCGCTGCCGGCACAGCAACACCGCTCGTGCTCCAAATTCGTGGTGACAAAGCGGCTGCAGCTCCAGGAGCGGCACCGAACCGGAGGGTGCTCGGGGCAGGTGGGGACGGTGGCACCGGGAACTGTCGCTGAGGGTGGGAGGGAACCCCGGGGCCGGGGAAGAACCAGGCGGGAGGCAACGGGAACCAGAACAGACCCCAGTGTTTATTTACAGCCATAAAAAACCCCGGCACCGCCCCAGGCATGGCACCACAAACGGGGGCGATTCACCCAAAAACGGGGCGACTCGTGGTACAAAAAAAGTCTCGGTGGGTTTCGAACGGGCACCGAGCGCCGGCGGCGCCGCCGCAGCGGGGGACGAACCGTGCGGCCGCCGCCAACCATAACCGCGGAGCCTTCTAGAAAACTCAAATAAAGGGCGTCAAACCGAGAAAAAAGCGGCTAAAAAAGGCCCGGCCACGCGGCGGGGGCGGCTCACAGGCGGCGCTGGTAGCCCGAGTGGACGCGGGCGGCGGGCAGGTAGTCGTTGTAGCCGCCCGAGTAGCGGGCGTAGTCGGCGTGCGCGTCGGGCAGCCGGCGGTAATCCAGCGGGGACTTGGTGGGCGAGCGGCGGTAGCCCAGCGGCGAGTCGGTTAAGCGCCGGTAATCGGCCAGGTCGGACAGGCGGCGCTCGGAGCCGTACCTGGGCGAGAGAACAGACGGGGGTGAGCTGGGGGCGGGGGGAGGACGGTGCCCAGATCCGCCCCGACGGCACCGCGTCCCACCCAGGCTAACGCCGCCGCCACCGGCACGGCCGGCGCAGGACGGGTCGGGCGCCGCTGAGGCTCCGCCGTGCGCCGCCGGCTCCCCCCACCCCGCGCCACACCGAGCCCTCCATCCCACCCCCCCGGGGACACAGAGCACGAGCGGAGCCATCGCGCCCCCCGCGCCGGCGTTGGCGCGCCGGAGCCACGCCGGTCAGGCCCCCAGGGGAGCGCCGGTGCCCGGCCGGCGGCAGGGGCGGGTGTGGGTGCCCCGCCCGGCGCCGTACCTTTTTGCCAGGGCGGACGATTTTTTGTACGGGTCGTCGTAGACGGCGCTGCGAGGCGGGGACAGGCGGGTGCGCTCGTAGGGCGGTGCGGCGGCGGCGGCCTGAGCCAGGCCCAGGTAGGAGCCCGCCGGCTGCCCCAGCTGGCTCGGCCCGTCGTAGGCGCTGCCCGGCTGGGCTCGGTACGCGGCTGCCAGCGCGGCGGAGGACGGCTGCTGCGCCGGGTAGGACGCCGCCATGGCGCCGGAGGCCTGGGCCCGGTACGCGGCCGTCAGCGGGGCGGAGGCCTGCGCCTTGTAGGAGGCGGCGGCGGCAGCCTGGCTGCCGTAGGACGCGGCCAGCGACGAGCCCGTCTGGGCGCCGTAGCCGGCGGGGAGCGCGGCGGCGGCGGGCTGGCTGCCGTAGGACGCGGGCAGGCCGGCGGCGGGCTGGGCGCCGTACGAGGCCGAGTGGCCCACGGCGGGCTGGGCGCCGTAGGAGGAGAGCGCGGGCTGGGCGCCGTAGGAGGCCGAGTGGCCGGCCACGGGCTGGTAGGCGGCGGTGGCGTGACCGGTCACCACCTGGGCGCTGTAGGAACTGGCGTGCACCGCCACGGCCTGGGCGCTGTAGCCGGTGGAGAGCGCGGCGCCGGGCTGGGCGCCGTAGGAGCCGGCGTGGCCGTCCACGGGCTGGGCGCCGTAGGAGGCGGCGGCGGGCTGGGCGCCGTAGGACGCCACGTGCGTGGCCACGACCTGGGCACCGTAGGAGGGGGCGGGGCCGGCGGCGGGCTGGGCGCCGTAGGCGGCCACAGCGGGCTGGGCGCCGTAGCCGGACGAGTAGCCAGAGGCGGGCTGGGCGCCGTAGGAGGAGGCCAGGGCGGCGGACTGGACGCCGTAGGAGCCGAGGGAGTTGGCGGCGGGCTGGGCGCCGTAGGCGGCGGCGGCGGGCTGGGCGCCGTAGGAGCCGAGGGAGTTGGCGGCGGGCTGAGCGCCCGCGGCGCCGAGGGAGCCGACCGAGGGCTGGGAGCGGTAGGCGCTGCCCAGCGAGGCCGAGGGCTGGGCGCGGTACGCGGCCGCCTGGCCCGTGGTGGGCTGCAGGCGATAGGCCACGCCGACGGAGGCCGAGGGCTGGGCGCGGTACGTGGCGCCCAGCGAGGCCGAGGGCTGGGCGCGGTAGGCGGCCGGCTGCGCCGTCATGGGCAGCGTCACCGCTGCGTAGCCGGCGCGCGTGGGCGAGCGCCGCAGGGGGCTGCGGTCCCTGCCGAAGTAGGAGGGGGAGCCGGGCCGGGCCGGCGCCTCGAAGGCGTCGTACTTGGCGCCGAAGCGCTGCTGGTAATCGTACAGGGACGAGGCGGTGCCGTAGCCGGCGCCCGCGGCCGAGGGGAAGGCGGCGTCGGCCACCCGGCGCTGCTGGTCGAAGCCCTCGATCTTGGGCTGGAACTTCTCGCGGTACTCGAGGCCGATGCGCTTGGTCTTGTCGACACCGAGGGCGGGCGGCGGGGCCTGGCCCCCGCCCTTCTTCTGCACGTTGGTGGAGAGCTCCACGTTCACCCGGCGCCCCTTCACCTCCTTCCCGTTTAGGTTTTCGATGGCAACTTTAGCATCGGCTTCGTTCTCCATGTGCACAAAGGCATAGTCTGACAAAGCAGCAGAGAGAGCAGTGAGGGGAGAAAACACAACTCGTTAGCGGAGCCGGCGCTAACGAGCCGCGGCGGCAGCAGGACGGGCGCAGGACGGGCACGGAGGGCCCCGCTCCGCCGGCGAAGACGCAACCGCCTCCACTGCTCCTCCTGTCAGAACCCCCCGCCTGCACGGCCCACCCGGCTCATGGCCCCCCCACAGCCCCCCAACTCCCTCCGGCCCCCCTTCCCCACCCCCTGCACCCCCTGAGGGGCCGGGTGACTCCCCCAGCCCCTCCCCAGGCACACGGGGACCCAGGGCCCCGGGCAGGCCGGCAGTGTCGGCACCGAGGGCTCAGCTGGGGCGTGAGCGGAGCAAAGCTGAGAGAACCGGCGCCAGCAGAGGGACAGGGAGGGGACAGGAAGAGGAAAAGGGGGTGGGGGACACACAGGAAGAGAACGGGAGAGAGAGAACGGAGGGAAAGGTGGAACTGAGAGAAGGGAGGAAGACGGGGAGAGAGAGGAATGGAGGGCAAGAACAGAGAGAGAAAAAGGGAAATAAGAGAAAAAGAGAGGGGGGAAGAGGAGGGGGAGGTGAGAGGAGAGAGGAAGGGCCCTGGGCACACGCTGTGAGTGCCCGGCCGTGGCGAGGAGCCGGCGCCGCGCGGCACAACCGCGGCACGGCAGCGCAGAGAGAGGAGAGCGAGAGCAGGGGAAGCGGGACCCGGGGGCACCCGGCCCAGCGGGTCTGGGGCTTGGATGCCCCCACAGCAGCCGGGGCTCACCCCGTGGCACGGCGGGTCCGGGGCCGCCACAGGGAGGGCAGTGACCCCGCGGTCACAGACCGGGACCACCGGAACCAGCGACCGCCCACCCGAGGGTGCGCCAGGAGCGTCGCTGGCCGAGTAAACCCACGCTGGACCCTCGAGCATCTGCACTGTGTCACCTCCTCCTGTGTCCCCCCTGCCATCCACCCCTCCTGCCTCCTGTCCCAGCGGCCCAAGGAGGGGAGAAGATGCCCCCCCCCGTTTGCCCCAGCCCTCCTGTCACCCCCTGGGGTGGCCATGGCACCCCCTGAGCCCGAGGGGACGCGGGTGGGTCCTGCTGGGCTCCGCTGGCGGCTGCGACCTGGGACGAGAGAGCAGAGCAACAACATCCCCCTCCTGCGGGCGAGGGGCGGCGGGGACGTCACTGTGGGACATCACCGGGGCAGGGGGACAGATATGGGCACTGCGGGTGACACCTGTGTGTGGGGGCAGGTGGGGCGACACCAGCTGTGTGACACCTTTGGCACCAGGATCGAGGGGACATGTGGTGACACTGCCACGCTGTCTGTGACACCTGCTCGTACCAGGGTCAGGGGGACACAGTGTGTGACACGGGGGTGACACCTGCTCATAGCAGGGTCAGGGGGACACAGTGTGTGACACGGGGGTGACACCTGCTCATAGCAGGGCCAGGGTGAGGGGGTGACACCATCACACCCTGTTGGGGGTCCCCAGTGCGGAGCTGTCCAGCCCCTCGGGGGTTTCTGACTCTCCCACCCTCAGGCCGTGCCTGTGGAGCGGCTGGGCCGGGGACAGTCCCAGAGTGGGTGGTGAGCAGGGGCTGGGGGGAGACGGCGCTGGAGGGCGGGACAATGGGGGTGGTTTGGGGGGCGTGGGGAGCCCCGTCAAACTCGCACAGCCCCTCCTGGGGCGGGAGAGGCGATGGAGGCAGACATGGCTGGCTGGGAGGGGGAGAGCGGGGAGGTTCAGGGGTCGGGGAGCCCACGGGGGCTCGCACAGTGAAGGCGATGGAGGACACGTGGCTTCAGAGGGATAATGGGGGGGGGAGCTCAGGGGGCGGGCTGGGGAGCCCAGAGAGGCTCCCAGAGCTCCACCTGGGGTTGCGGGAGGCGATGGTGGAGGACGTGGCTGCCAGGACGGGAGTTCAGGGGGCAGTTCAGGGGGCTGGGGCGCCCACACGGGCTCACACGGCCCCACCTGGGGCTGGGGGAGTTGGCGATGGTGGAGGACGTGGCTGCCAGGACGGGGGTCCTGGGGGAGGGTTCGGGGAGCCCCCACGGGCTCGCACCCCCCGCTCCACCAGCCCGGGCAGCGCCGGGGTCCGGGCGGGGGCGGCGCCGCAGTCGGACGGAACTCGGGTCCCTCGGGTCACCCGGCGGCGCGGGCCGAGCTCGGCGGGGGCCGCGCGGCCCCGGCGGCGGGTCCGGTACCTTTCACCACGTCGCACTCCACCACGGGGCCGTACTGCTGGAACAGCGAGCGCAGCTCCCCGCTCGTGCACGCGGCCGACACGTTGCCCACGAAGATCTTGACGGTGTTGGTGGGGCGCGGCCGGGACGGCTCCACCACGATGCGGCGGCCGTGCAGCTGGTGCCCGTTGAGCTGCGAGATGGCGCGCGCGGCCGCCGCCTCGTCCCGCAGGTGCACGAAGGCGAACTGCTTCATGAGGGCGATGCCCAGCACCGGCCCCGCGGCGCCGGCGAACAGCTCGCTCAGCTCCTCCGCCGACGCCTCCTCGGGGACGTTGCCCACGAAGAGTTTGATGCCCGGACGCATCGCGGCGGCGGCACCGGCGGGGAGCGGGAGCGCGGCGGGGACGGGACGGGCAGCGGCGGCGGCGGCCTCAAAATGGCGGCGGCTCCTGAGGGCGGCGGGGGCGGGGCGGGCCGTGCGCAGCGCGCCTGCGTGCCGTGTGCACCGCCCTCCCCTCAGCGCGCTTGCGTGCCGTGTGCACAGCGCCCCGCCACCCCTTTTCCCGCCGCGCCGTGGCCCCGCCCCCCTCCTCTCGGACCACGCCCCCTCTTAAAGGAGCCGCCGCCCCTAAAAACCCGCATGGGCTGCAGAGCGAGGGGCGTTTATTGGGGGTCCCGCGGGTTCCTAGAGGTGCGGGCCGGGGGTCCCCGCGGGGGTGGCGCTTCTGCGGTCGCGCTCCTCCCACAGGGTGACGCCGTCGCAGGAACAGACGCGTTTGGCGTTCTGGAAGAGCCCGGCCGCCCGAGCCACCACCCCACAGGCCAGGCTGGGGGGCACCGGGGTGGGGGGGTCAGCCCCCAGACACCCCCTGAACGCCTCCCCAGATCCGCCCGAACACCCTCAATTCACCCCTCTCAACCCCCCCAAAACACCTCCAGCCACCCCAAAACACCCCCCTAAAAAGGCCCCAACATCCCCCCAAATGTCCCTCCAACCCCCCCAAAACACCCCACAGATAACCCCCGACCCCCTCAAGTAGCCCCCAACATTCCCAAAATCCCATCCCAAACATTGCCCCAAATCCCCCTCCAAACCCCCCCAAAACCTCCCCAAATCCCCCCCCAAAACCTCCCAAAACCTCCCAAAACCTCCCCAAATCCCCCTCCAAAAGCCCCCAAAACCTCCCCAAATCCCCCTCCAAAAGCCCCCAAAACGCTCCCCTTCAAACATTCCCCCAAACCCCCATGGAACCCGTCCCAAAAATGCCCCCAGACCCCCTCAAATCCCCCCCCCCCAAAAAATCCCCCCGTGCTCACCCCGGCCCTGAGTTCCCCGTGAGGGGGGACAGGGGGTGGGACCCCCGGCCCAGATCGTCCTCGCCCTGAGCCACGACCACCGAGCGCCCGATGATGTCCGACACCTGAGGGGGGTGGGGGGCGCTCAGGACCCCCCAGAGCCGGGGGGGACAGGCTGGACCCTGCCCAGGGCTGGGGGGAGCAGCCCAGACCCCCCCAAAACACACAGAAATGGGATCAGACCCCCCCCAAACACACAGAACTGGGGTCAGACCCCCCCCCATTAATGGGGTACAACCCAGACCCCCCCCAAACACACAGAACTGGGGTCAGACCCCCCCCATAATTGGGGTACAACCCAGACCCCCCCCAAACACCCCCCCCATTAATGGGGTACAACCCAGACCCCCCCCAAACACAGAACTGGGGTCAGACCCCCCCCAAAATCATGGGAATCTCCCCCCCCCTCCCCAATGTGACCACGGTCAGACCCCTCCCCTGGCCATGGGGTGCTGCCCTGGGAGGGGGTGGCCCCCCCAGACCCCCCCTGGGACCCCCAGACCCCCCCTGGGACCCCCAAACCCCCCTGGGACCCCCAGACTCCCCCTAGGACCCCCAGACCCCCCCTGGGACCCCCAGACCCCCCTGGGACCCCCAGAGTCCCCCTGGGACCCCCAGACCCCCCCTGGGACCCCCAGACTCCCCCCTTTCCCACCTTCAGCCGGGGGTCCTCGAAGCGGAACCGCGCTCGGCCCTCGGCGTCCGCCCAGATGTTCCCCAGGTCCCCGGCGTGCTGGGGGGGGAACAGGGGGGGTCCAGGAGCCCCCCCAAACCCCCGGGGAGCCCCCCAAACCCCCAGGGAGCCCCCCCAAATCCCCAGGGAGCCCCCCAAACCCCCAGAGAGCCCCCCAGCTCCACAGAGACCCTGCAAACCCCACAGAGCTCCCCAGCCCCATAGAGTGTCCCCTAACTCCATTGAGCCCCCCCAAACCCCCAGGGAGATCCCCAACCCCACAGAGTGCCCCCCAACTCCATAGAGCCCCCCAACCCCACAGAGTGCCCCCCAACTCCATTGAGCCCCCCAAACTTACAGGGAACCCCCCAACCCCACAGAGTGCCCCCCAAGTCCATAGAGCCCCCTAAACCCCCAGGGAGCCCCCCAGCCCCACAGAGCCCCCCCCAACTCCATTGAGCCCCCCCAAACCCCCAGGGAGCCCCCCAACCCCACAGAGTGCCCCCCAACTCCATAGAGCCCCCAAACCCCCGGGGAGCCCCCCAGCCCCACAGAGTGCCCCCCAACTCCATTGAGCCCCCCCAAACCTACAGGGAGCTCCCCAACCCCACAGAGACCCTGCAGACCCATCAGAGCCCTCCCCCCTTCCCCAAACTCCTCGTAGACCCCCTCAGGCCCCTCAGGAACACCAAGAACCCCCTGAAAGAATCCCCCAAATCCCCCAGAGCCCCCCCCCCCAATCCCTCAGTGCCCCCCCCCGAGACCCCCAAACCCCTCATTGCTCCCCCAAACCCCCTCACTCCCCTCCACAGCCCCCTCAAACCCCTCAGTGCCCCCCCAAACCCCTCAGTGCCCCCAGAGCCCCCCCAAACCCCTCAGTGCCCCCCAGAGCCCCCCCAAGCCCCCCGTGCCCCCCCCCCAAACCCCCCAGAGCCCCCCCTTGCCCCCCCCCAGCTCACCCTGTGCAGGTCCTGGGGTCCCCCGTGGGTCTCCCCGTCGGGGTTGAAGTGCCCCCCGCAGCTGTTTGGGGGTCCCAGGGGGTGAATTGGGGGGGGGTCCCCGTGTTTTAACCCCCCCTTTGCCCCCCCCCAGCCCCCCCAGCCCCCCTTACCTGGCACAGGGGTCCGACAGGTCCCCGAATTCGTGCACGTGGAGCCCGTGGGGGCCCGGGGGGAGCCCCGAGACGGCCCCGTCCACGAGGCAGCGGCCGGGGGAGACCTCCAGGAACCGAACCAGCCCACGGACACCCCCGGGACCCCCCAGAGACGCCACTGCTGCTGCCCCGGGGGGAACTGGGGGGGACAGGTCAGTGGGGGAGCCCCAAAAACAGCCCCAGAGACCCCAAAAACAGCCCTGGAGACCCTAAAAACATCCCCGGGACCCCCCAGCGACGCCACTGCTGCTGCCCCGGGGGGAACTGGGGGGGACAGGTCAGTGGGGGAGCCCCAAAAACAGCCCCGGAGACCCCAGAAACAGCCCCAAGGAACCCAAAATCAGCCCCAGAGACCCCAAAAACACCCCCGGGACCCCCCAGCGACGCCACCGCCGCTGCCCCGGGGGGCACTGGGGGGACAGGTCAGTGGGGGAGCCCCAAAAACACCTCTGGAGACCCCAGAAACAGCCCCAAGGAACCCAAAAACAGCCCAGAGACACTAAAAACACCCCTGGAGACACTAAAAACAGCCCAGAGACCCCAAAACAGCCCCAGAGACCCCAAAAACACCCCTGGAGACCCCAGAAACAGCCCCAAGGAACCCAAAACAGCCCAGAGACACCAGAACCTCCCTAAGGAACCCAAAACACCCTGAGACCCCAAAAACACCCCCAACACCTCCCACGGACCCCAAAAACTCCCCCAAACTCTCACCCTGTAACACCCCTAACCCCCCCCCTGTCACCCCCAGACCCCAAATCCCCCCCCTCACCATCAGGGGAGCCCCCCATGCCCCTGAGCACGGCCTTGCACCCCCAAATCCTCCCCAAATCCCCCCCCATGCCCCTGAGCACCCCCAAATCCCCCCCAAATCCCCCCCAAATCCCCCCAAATCTCCCCCAAATCCCCTCTCACCGTCAGGGGAGCCCCCCATGCCCCTGAGCACGGCCTTGCACCCCCAAATCCCCCCCAAATCCCCCCGAAATCCCCCCCAAATCCCCCCCTCACCGTCAGGGGAGCCCCCCATGCCCCTGAGCACGGCCTTGCACCCCCAAATCCCCCCCAAATCCCCCCGAAATCCCCCCCAAATCCCCCCCTCACCGTCAGGGGAGCCCCCCATGCCCCTGAGCACGGCCTTGCACCCCCAAATCCCCCCCAAATCCCCCCCATGCCCCTGAGCACCCCCAAATCCCCCCCAAATCCCCCCCAAATCCCCCCCAAATCCCCCCTCACCGTCAGGGGAGCCCCCCATGCCCCTGAGCACGGCCTTGCACCCCGAATTCTCGAGCAGCTCCTGCACCCGCTCTGCCCCCAGGGAGGTCTCGACCAGCACGGACTGGGCCTGGGGGAGCAGCTCCAGCAGCGTCACCCCTGGGGGGCACAGAGGGGGCGTTGGGGGGGTCCCCGGATCCAGGGGGCGTCCCCGGATCCAGGGGGGGTCCCCAGATCCAGGGGGGGTCCCCAAATTTGGGGGGGGGTCTCACCTGGGGTCCTCTCCAGCACCTCCCTGACGGTGTCGGCGCAGCCCCCGCAGTTCATCTGCACCGCGAACTCCAGCTGGGGGGAAAACAGGGGGGGTCAGCACCCCAAAATGGGGCTGAGGGGGTGGGAACCCCCCAAAATTCCCTATAAAGGAGTCTGACACCCCCAAAGCTATCCCCACCCCCCCAAAAAAAAAATATCCTGGTCCCCCCCGGGGCCCTGAGCCCCCAGAGCTCCCCGGCAAGGGGCTCTGCACCCCCGAATCGTGGACCTGGAACCCCCAAATCGTGGACTTGGAACCCCAAATCCCCCCATTCGTGGACTTGGCACCCCAAATCCCCCCCCTTCGTGGATTTGGAACCCCAAATCCCCCACACCGTGGATTTTGCGCCCCAAAATCACCCCCTACCACGGACTTTGGGCCCCCAAATCGTGGACTTTGCACCCCAAATCCCCCCATTCGTGGACTTTGCACCCCAAATCCCCCCATTTGTGGACTTGGGACCCCAAATCCCCCCCACCGAGGACTCTGCACCCCCAAATCGTGGACTTTGCACCCCCAAATCCCCCCCTTCGTGGACTTTGGAACCCCAAATCCCCCCCTTCGTGGACTTTGGAACCCCAAATCCCCCCAGATCGTGGAGTTTGCACCCCCAAATCCTCCCATTCGTGGACTTGGAACCCCAAATCCCCCCCTTCGTGGACTTGGAACCCCAAATCCCCCCTACCGCGGCCTTTGGGCCCCCAGATCGTGGACTTTGCACCCCCAATCCCCCCATTCGTGGACTTTGCACCCCCAAATCGTGGACTTGGAATCCCAAATCCCCCCATTCGTGGACTTTGGAACCCCAAATCCCCCCCACCGGGGACTTTGCACCCCCAAATCGTGGACTTTGCACCCCAAATCCCCCTCACCGCGGACTCGGCCCCCCCAGTCCCGGTGCCCCTGGAAGCGCTGCGGCCCCAACCGCTCCGCTCCCCCGGGTTCCCCGCACCCCTCGCACCCCCCCGGCCCTGCCGTGCCCCCCTCCCCGAACCCCCCCGTGCCCTCTCCGGGGGTCCCGACCCTGCAGCTGCTCCCGGGCCCCTCCGGCTCCGCCATGGCCGCGGACTCTGCCCCCGGAACCTCCGCGCGCGCCTCGGGGGGGAGGCCGGGCCGTGATGGCGGCTGCACCGGAAATGGGAGAAGGGGGAAGGATTTGGAGGGAGCGCCACTTCCGGCGTGCCCGGAGCGCCACTTCCGGTGAGCCCGTCGCCATGGCAACGGCCCGGGGGGACAGCGGGGGCTTGGGGGACCCTCGGGAGATTTCGGGGGGACCCAGGGGAGCTTGAGGGGCCCGGGGGGGAGAATTTAGCGGGTCAGGGAAGGATTGGGGGGCCAGGGAAGGATTGGGGGGATCAGAGGGCTCAAGGAGACCCCAAAGCTCCCCAGAAACCTCCGCCCCCCCTCCCCACGGGACCCCCAAAACTCTGCGGGACAATAAAGGGTTGAAAAACCCCACTTTATTCACACCAAAACGAGCACAAATACATTGGGGGGTGAGGGGAAGGGGGCAGCACCAAAATGGGGACCATGGAGGGGACACAGCAGGTAATGGGGGGGGGCAGGGACCTCCCCAGGAGGCTCAGGACCCCCTCAGATTAAAGGTCAGGACCCCCCAAATGAGGGCTCAACCTGCCCCAAAAGGGCTCAGAGCCTCCCAAAGTGAGTGTCAAGACCCCTCCCAAGGCTCGAACCCCCCCCAAAGCGGAGCCCAGGACCCCCAGAGCCCCCCAGAGTGAGGGTCAAGACCCCTCCCAAGCCTCAAAACCCCCCAAAGCGGAGCCCAGGACCCCCAGAGCCCCCCAAAGTGAGGGTCAAGACCCCCCCCAAGGCTCAAAACCCCCCAAAGCGGAGCCCAGGACCCCCAGAGCCCCCCAAAGTGAGGGTCAAGACCCCCCCCAAGCCTCAAAACCCCCCCACACCAAGGCTCAGGACCCCCAGAACCCCCCAAAGTGAGGGTCAAGACCCCCCCCAAGCCTCAAAACCCCCCCACACCAAGGCTCAGGACCCCCAGAGCCCCTCAAAGTGAGGGTCAAGACCCCCCCCAAGCCTCAAAACCCCCCCACACCAAGGCTCAGGACCCCCAGAGCCCCTCAAAGTGAGGGTCAAGACCCCCCCAAGGCTCAAGGCCCCCCTAAACGGAGCCCAGGACCCCCAGACCCCCCCCCAGCCCCCTCCTCATCCCATCCCCTCCCGCACCCTCTGCACCAGCCGGGCCCTCACGGCTCGACCCTCGCGGTCTCCGGGGCCGGGGGGCGGCGGGGGCGGCGCGGGGGGCTCTGGGGGCGGCGGGGGGAGCCCCTCGGGGGGCTCGAGGGGCAGGCGGCGGCGCAGGGCGATGTTGTGCAGGACGCAGCAGGCCAGGAAGATCTGGCACACCTTGGGGGGGCTGTACTGGAGCCCCCCGCCCGCCAGGCAGCGGAAGCGGCCCCGCAGCAGGGCCAGGGTGCGGCGCAGGGGCCGCAGCGACCGCCGGTGCAGGGCGTTGTAACGCAGCTCGGCAGCCCCCCGAGCCCCCCGGATCGGCGTCAGCAGCCACGGCTTCAGCGGGTAGCTCTGGTCACCTGGGGGGGAAAAAAATGGGGGGTTAGGGGGGAGCTGTGGTCACCTGGGGGGGAAAAAAATGGGGGGTTAGGGGGGAGCTGTGGTCACCTGGGGGGAAAAATGGGGGGTTAGGGGGGAGCTGTGGTCACCTGGGGGGAAAAATGGGGAGTTAGGGGGGAGCTGTGGTCACCTGGGGGGGAAAAAAATGGGGAGTTAGGGGGTAGCTGTGGTCACCTGGGGGAGAAAATGGGGGGTTAGGGGGGAGCTGTGGTCACCTGGGGGGAAAAATGGGGGTCAGTGGGGTGCTGTGGTCACCTGGGGGGGAAATAGAGGAGGGGTCAGTGGGGAGCTCTGGTCACCTGGGGGGAAAAATGGGGGTCAGTGGGGAGATAGAGGGGGGGTCAGCGGGGAGCTGTGGTCACCTGGGGGGAAAAATGGGGGTCAGTGAGGAGCTGTGGTCACCTGGGGGGAAAAATGGGGAGTTAGGGGGGAGCTGTGGTCACCTGGGGGGAAAAAATAGAGGAGGGGTCAGTGGGGAGCTGTGGTCACTTGGGGGGGGAAAATGGGGGGGTCAGTGGGGAGCTGTGGTCACCTGGGGGGACAAAATAGGGGAGGGTCAGCGGGGAGCTGTGGTCACCTGGGGGGAAAAATGGGGGGGGTCAGTGGGGAGATAGAGGGGGGGTCAGCGGGTAGCTCTGGTCACCTGGGGGGACAAAACAGAGGGGGTCAGTGGGGAGCTGTGGTCACCTGGGGGGAAATAGAGGAGGGGTCAGCGGGGAGATAGAGGGGGGGTCAGTGGGGAGCTGTGGTCACCTGGGGGGAAAAATGGGGGGTTAGGGGGGAGCTGTGGTCACCTGGGGGGGGAAATAGAGAAGGGGTCAGTGGGGAGCCACAGGGACCCCCAGAGTGATGGGGGCACCCCCAGACCCACAGGGTAACCCTAAGACCCCCAGACCCCCAGGGTCACACTGAGACCCCCAGGGTCACCCTGAGACCCTCCCAGACACTCAAATTGATTTCCAGACCCCCAGGTTAACCCTGAGAGCCCCAGGGTAACCCTGAGACCCCCCAGACCCCCAGGTTAACTCTGAGACCCCCTCAGAGCCCCAAGTAAACCCCCAGACCCCCTCCAGGCCCTCAGGGTCACCCTGAGACCCCCCCAAGGCCACCCCCAGGTTAACCCCAAGCCTCCAGCGAGTTGCCCCACTCAGGGCCAAATTCTCCAGAACCCCCTCTCACCCCGAGACCCCTCCCCAGAACCCCCCAGAACCCCCCAGGACCCCCCTCACCCCGAGACCCCTCCCCAAAACCCCCCAGGACCCCCCTCACCCAGCAGCCAGACCCCCTCGGGCCGCGCCCTGTCCATGAGCCGGGCAAGCGCCGAGTTCTCCAGCACGGCGTGGTTGGGGCAGGACCCCGGGAACTTGGCCACCACATTGGTGATGTGTCCGGCGGGGTCCACGACCACCTGCGCGTTCACCGAGTGGGCGCGGGCGGCGTTCCGGAACAGCGGCTCCCGCTCGGCCGGCGCCCGCAGCGCCACGTGCGCGGAGCCCACGAGGCCCAGCACGCCGGGCAGGCCCGGGGAGCCGGCGGGGGCCGCGGAGGGCGGCGCGGGGAAGGCGATGAAGCGCGGGGCGCGGCGCTGCAGGGCCGCCAGGAACTGCGCCAGGCAGTTGGACATGGCCGACTGGCTGATGCCGGCGCTCAGCCGCGAGGCCGCCTGGAACGAGCCCGAGGCCAGGAAGGCCAGCGCCGACGTGACCTTGACGGCCACGGGCAGCGCGTGGCTGCGGCCCGTGAGGCTCTGCAGGTCCGCGCACAGCTCCCCGCACAGCGCCGCGATGGCCGCCCGGTCCAGGCGGCAGCGCCGCAGCGCCTGCTCCTCGCTCAGCTCCAGGAACGAGCAGCGCGCTCGGTACACGCGCTGCGCCGGGTACGGACGGCGGTGACGGCCGCGGCGGCGACGGGGAGGGCGGATCGGGGACACCTCGGACAGCGGGGAGGGAGAGGGGTCAGGGTCCTGGTCCTGCCCCCGGGGCTGGGGCTGGTGATGGTCACAGTCATGGGCACTGTCCCGGTGCTGGTCCCGGCCCAGCGCCTGGTTCTGGTGACACTCACGGTCCTGGGCACTGTCCCGGTGCTGGTCCCGGCCCAGGGCCTGGTGCCGGTGACAGTCACGGTCCTGGGCACTGTCCTGGTGCTGGTCCTGCCCCTGGGGCTGATTCTGATCCCAATCCTGGCGCTGGAGCTGGGGTTGGACTTGACTGTGGTCCTGATGCCAGTCCTGGTGCTGGTCCTGATGCCAGTTCAGGTCCCGATTCCGGTTCCGGCCCTGATCCCGCTCCCAGTTCTGATCCCGATGCCGATCCCGATCCCGCTCCCGGTTCTGATCCCGATGCCGATCCCGCTCCCGCTCCTGGTTCTGATCCCGATCCCGATGCCGATCCCGCTCCCGGTTCTGATCCTGATGCCGATCCCGCTCCCGCTCCCGGTTCTGATCCCGATCCCGCTCCCGGTTCTGATCCCGATCCTGATCCCGATCCCGCTCCCGGTTCCGGCCTCGCACCTTTCGCAGCAGCAGCACCGCGTGGGACATCGGGGGCGGGGCCAAGAGAGGAGGCGGGGCTACGGTGAGAACGGGCAAATCGCACCGCGCTGCCGGCCAATCAGGCTGGAGGGAGGGGGTGTTGGGACAAAAGAGGCGTGGCCATGCAAATTAAGCAGAGAGTGGATTCGAAAGGGACGACGGGAGGGGTCAGCGCGGGGGGAACGCTGAGGTCCCGCCCCCTCCCCTTGCTCCCATCGATCCCCCCACAGCAGCGATCGATCCCGATCGGGATCGGCATCGGCATCGATCCCTCCTTTCCGAGCTGTCCCCGCTTCATTTGCATAGCCCCGCCCCCGACTCCCATCAGCCCCTTTTTCCCCGCCTTTGCCCCTCCCTTTTCGCGCACGCGCGCTCGCCGTAGCTCCGCCCCTCTCCCGTCATCCCCTATCGATCTCATTTGCATGACCCCGCCCCCCCCGGGGGGGCCGGCGGCGCGCGGCGATTGGCGGCGCCGCCCCTCATTTGCATGCGCTGGCCCCGCCCCCGGCGCGATGGCGGAGCGGGAGGAGCGGAGGTTCGTGGAGCTGCCCCGGGACTCGGTGCGGTTGATGGCCGAGAGCGCGGGGCTCGAGCTCAGCGACGACGTGGCCGCGCTGCTGGCCGAGGACGTTTGTTACCGGCTCCGGGAGGCCACCCAGGTACCGGGGGGGACCGGGGGACACCGGGGGGGCATCCCGGGAACGCTCCGGGTCCCGCTCCGGGGGATGGTCCCGCTGATGGAGCCGATACCGATCCCACGCCCGGAAGCGATCCCAGTCCTGGTCCCAGTCCCGTCCCCGGTTCGCATCCCAGTTCTGGTCCCAGTTCTGGTCCCAGTCCCGTCCCTGGTTCTGGTCCCAGTTCTGGTCCCAGTCCCGTCCCTGGTTCCGATCCCAGTTCCGATCCCAGTCCTGGTCCCACTCCCGTCCCTGGTTTCGATCCCAGTTCTGGTCCCAGTCCCGTCCCCGGTTCCGATTCCATTTCTGGTCCCTGTCCAGTCCCCGGTTCCGATCCCAGTTCTGGTCCCAGTCCCGTCCCTGGTTCCGATCCCAGTTCTGGTCCCAGTCCCGTTCCCGGTTCCGATCCCAATCCCAGTCCCATCCCCGGTTCCGATCCCAATCCCAGTCCCATCCCCGGTTCCAATCCCAGTCCCGTCCCTGGTCCCGTTCCCGGTTCCGATTCCCACCCCATTCCCGGTCCCAGTCCCAACCCCGGTTCCAATCCCCATCCCATTCCCGATCCCGGTGCCATCCCCGTTCCCGGTTCCGATCCCCATTCCCGTTCCCGGTGCCATCCCATTCCTGGTCCCGGTCCCAACCCCATTCCCGGTTCCAATCCCCATCCCATTCCCGATTCCGGTCCCAACCCCGTTCCCGGTTCCAATCCCCACCCCATTCCCGGTGCCATCCCCGTTCCCGGTCCCCATCCCATCCCCGTTCCCGATCCCATCCCCGTTCCCGATCCCATCCCCGTTCCCGTTCCCATCCCCATTCCCGATCCCATCCCCGTTCCCGATCCCATCCCCATTCCCGATCCCATCCCCGTTCCCGATCCCATCCCCGTTCCCGTTCCCATCCCCGTTCCCGATCCCATCCCCGTTCCCGATCCCATCCCCGTTCCCGTTCCCATCCCCGTTCCCGGTCCCCATCCCATCCCCGTTCCCGTTCCCATCCCCATTCCCGATCCCATTCCCATTCCCGATCCCATTCCCATTCCCGATCCCATCCCCATTCCCGATCCCATCCCCATTCCCGATCCCATCCCCATTCCCGATCCCATTCCCATTCCCGTTCCCATCCCCATTCCCGTTCCCATCCCCGTTCCCGATCCCATCCCCGTTCCCGTTTCCATCCCCATTCCCGGTGTCCCAGAACAGCTCGCAGTTCCTCAAGCACACGCGGCGCCGCCGCCTCACCGTGGAGGATTTTAACCGTGCCCTGCGCTGGAGCAGCGTGGAGGTGGGCAGGGGGCTCTGGGGTGGGGGCTGTGGGGTGGGCAGGGGGCTGTGGGGTGGGCAGGGGGCTCTCTGGGGTGGGCAGGGGGGTCAGGAGTGGGGGCTGTGGGGTGGGGGCTGTGGGGTGGGCAGGGGGCTGTGGGGTGGGCAGGGGGCTGTGGGGTGGGGGCTCTCTGGGGTGGGCAGGGGGGCTGTGGGGTGGGCAGGGGGCTTTGGGGTGGGGGCTCTCTGGGGTGGGCAGGGGGTTTTGGGGTGGGCAGGGGACTCAGGGGTGGGCAGGGGGCTCTGGGGTGGGCAGGGGGTTTTGGGGTGGGCAGGGGGTTTTGGGGTGGGCTGTGGGGTGGGCAGGGGACTCTGGGGTGGGCAGGGGGCTCTGGGGTGGGGGCTCTCTGGGGTGGGCAGGGGGCTCTCTGGGGTGGGGGCTGTGGGGTGGGCAGGGGGCTGTGGGGTGG
This sequence comes from Pyrocephalus nanus, assembly GCA_038380795.1. Lineage (NCBI taxonomy): Eukaryota > Metazoa > Chordata > Aves > Passeriformes > Tyrannidae > Pyrocephalus > Pyrocephalus nanus. Next base: position 307,407 of record JAWZSU010000046.1, read on the forward strand.
GCAGGGGACTCAGGGGTGGGCAGGGGGTTTTGGGGTGGGCTCTGGGGTGGGCAGGGGGTCCCTGCGGGGGCCGCTCGGGGGGTGTCACCGCCGTGTCCCCCCAGGCCGTGTGCGGGTTCGGCTCGCAGGACTCGCTGCCCTTCCGGGCCATCAAGGAGGGCGAGCTCTTCTTCCAGGAGGACCGCGAGGTGAACCTGGTGGAGCTGGCCCTGGCCACCAACATCCCCAAGGGCTGTGCTGAGACGGCCGTCAGAGGTGGGCACCCCCCAAAAACCCCCCCTGGGACCCCTAAAACCTCCCTGGGACACCCAAAAACCACCCTGGGACCCCCCAAAACCCCCCTGGGACCCCCATCCCGGGGGTCTCACCCCCCGTGCCCCCTCCCCACAGTTCACGTGTCCTACCTGGATGGCAAAGGGAACCTGGAGCCGCAGGGAGCGGGTGAGGAGCGGCCCCGGCTTTTGGGGGACGGGGGGATTGGGGGGGGTGTTTTGGGGTGATGGGGTCTTGGGGTGGATTTTTGGGGTGGGTTTTTGGGAAGGTGCAGTTTGGGGTGGATTTTTTGGGAGATAAATTTTGGGACGGTGGATTTTTGGGGAGGTGCATTTTGGGATGGATTTTTGGGGAAATAGATACATTTCGGGATGGTGGATTTTGGGGTACATTTTGGGGAGGTGCATTTTGGGGTAATTTTTTGGATGGTGCATTTTGGGGTGGATTTTTGGGGAGGTGTATTTTAGGGTGGTGGATTTGGGGGTACGTTTTTGGGGAGGTGGATTTTGGGAGTGGATTTTTGGGGAGATAAATTTCGGGATGGTGGATTTTGGGGTGGGTTTTTGGGGAGGTGCATTTTGGGACTGTGGATTTCGGGGTAATTTTTGGGACGGTGGATTTTGGGCTACATTTTGGGGAGGTGCATTCTGGGGTGGATTTTTGGGATGGTGTATTTTCGGGTACATTTTGGGGAGCTGTATTTCAGGGTAATTTTTGGGGAGATGTATTTTGGGATGGTGCATTTCGGGGTGGATTTTTGGGACAGTGGATTTTGGGGAGCTGCATTTCGGGGTAATTTTTGGTATGGTGCATTCTGGGGTGGATTTTTGGGGAGATACATTTTGGGATGGTGCATTCTGGGGTGGATTTTTGGGACGGTGGATTTTGGAGTACATTTTGGGGAGCTGTATTTTGGGGTAATTTTTGGGGAGCTGTATTTCGCGGTAATTTTTGGGACGGTGCATTTTGGTGAGGTGCATTTTGGCATGGTGGATTTTGGGGTAATATTTGGGATTGGATTTTTGGGATGCTGTATTTTGGGGTACATTTTGGGGAGCTGTATTTTGGGGTAATTTCTGGGGAGGTGCATTCTGAGGTGGATTTTTGGGACGGTGGATTTTGGGGTACATTTTGGGGAGGTGTATTTCGGGGAGATGTATTTTGGGACGGTGCATTCTTGGGGTGGATTTTTGGGATGCTGTATTTCGGGGTAATTTCTGGGGAGGTGTATTTTGGGATGCTGTATTTTGGGGAGATGTATTTTGGGACGGTGCATTCTGGGGTGACCCCCCGTGCCCCCCCAGTCCCCAGCGCGGTCTCGTCGCTGTCCGAGGATCTGCTCAAGTATCACCAACTCGTCACCAGGGCCGTGCTGGGCGACGACCCCCAGCTCATGAAGGTCAGGGGGGGTCTGGGGACCCCCAAAGCCCCCTGGGGAGGGAAGGGGGGGGTCACCCCCCGCCCTTTGTGCCCCCCAGGGCGGGTCTGACCCCCCAGGACCCCCCAGGTGGCCCTGCAGGACCTTCAGACCAACCCCAAGATCGCGGCGCTGCTGCCCTACTTCGTCTACGTGGTCAGCGGGGTCAGTGGGGCCTGGGGGGGCTCTGGGGGGGCCTGGGGGGCTCGGGGGGGGCTCTGGGGGGGCTCTGGGAGGGCTCTGGGGGGCTCAGGGGGGGCCTGGGGGGGCTCTGGGGGGGCTCAGGGGGGTCCCAGAGTGTCCCTCCCGTGCTCAGGGGGGCTCTGGGGGGGCTCAGGGGGGTCCCAGGGGTCCCTCCCGTGCTCAGGGGGGTGTCACAGAAACGGGGGGGGTCCCAGATTGTCCCTCTCTTGCTCAGGGGGGGCTCTGGGGGGGCTCTGGGGGGGCTCTGGGGGAGCTCAGGGGGGTCTCAGGGGTCCCTCCTGTGCTCAGGGGGGTGTCACAGAAACGGGGGGGGTCCCAGATTGTCCCTCTCTTGCTCAGGGGGGGCTCAGGGGGGGCTCTGGGGGGCTCTGGGGGGGCTCTGGGGGGGCTCAGGGGGGTCCCAGGGGTCCCTCCCGTGCTCAGGGGGGTGTCACAGAAACGGGGGGGGTCCCAGATTGTCCCTCTCTTGCTCAGGGGGGGCTCAGGGGGGGCTCTGGGGGGCTCTGGGGGGGCTCTGGGGGGGCTCAGGGGGGTCCCAGGGGTCCCTCCCGTGCTCAGGGGGGTGTCACAGAAACGGGGGGGGTCCCAGATTGTCCCTCTCTTGCTCAGGGGGGGCTCAGGGGGGGCTCTGGGGGGCTCTGGGGGGGCTCTGGGGGGGCTCAGGGGGGTCCCAGGGGTCCCTCCCGTGCTCAGGGGGGTGTCACAGAAACGGGGGGGGTCCCAGATTGTCCCTCTCTTGCTCAGGGGGGGCTCGGGGGGGGCTCTGGGGGGGCTCTGGGGGCCTGGGGGGGCTCTGGGGGGGCTCTGGGGGGCTCAGGGGGGTCCCAGAGTGTCCCTCCCGTGCTCAGGGGGGTGTCACAGAAACGGGGGGGGTCCCAGATTGTCCCTCTCTTGCTCAGGGGGGGCTCGGGGGGGGCTCTGGGGGGGCTCTGGGGGCCTGGGGGGGCTCTGGGGGGGCTCTGGGGGGGCTCAGGGGGGTCCCAGAGTGTCCCTCCCGTGCTCAGGGGGGTGTCACAGAAATGGGGGGGGTCCCAGAGTGTCCCTCCCAGGGGGGTTCTGATGGTCAGCAGGGTGAGCACAGGGTTGGGGGTCACTGGGGGGTCACTGGGGGGGTCCCGGGGTGTCATTGTGGGGTCACAGGGTGTCATTGTGGGGTCCCGGGGTGTCATTGGGGGTCCCAGGGGGTCCCAGGGTGTCCCAGGGGTCCCTCTGAGGTCTCTCCCCCCTTTCCCCCCCAGGTGAAGTCGGTGAGCCACGACCTGGAGCAGCTGAACCGGCTGCTGCTCCTGGCTCGGGGGTCCCAGGGTGTCACTGGGGGGTCCCAGGGTGTCATTGTGGGGTCACAGGGTGTCACTGGGGGTCTCAGGATGTCCCTCTGAGGTCTCTCTCCCCCCCCTTTCCCTCCTTTCCCCCCCAGGTGAAGTCGGTGAGCCACGATCTGGAGCAGCTGAACCGGCTGCTGCTCCTGGCTCGGAGCCTGGTGCTGAACCCCTTCCTGGGGCTGGGCTCCTACGTCTGCTCCCTCATCAGCAGCGTCCTCTACTGCGTCCTCGAGCCCCTGGCCGCCTCCATCAACCCCCTCAACGACCACTGGACCCTCCGCGACGGCGCCGCGCTGCTGCTCAGCCGCATCTTCTGGTGGGGGGCTGGGAGAGGGGCAGGGGGGTCTGGGGGGGTCAGGGGGTCATGGGGGGGGCTGGGGGTCCTGGGGAGGGGTCTGGGGAGGGGTTGGGGGTCCTGGGGAGGGTCTGAAGATCTTGGGAATGTTTTGAAGGTCCTGGGAAGGTTCTGAGGGTCCTGGGAGGTTTTGAAGGTCTTGGGGAGGTTTTGGGGGTCCTGGGGAGGTTCTGAGGGTCCTGGGGGGGGGTTCTGGGGGTCCTGGGGAGGGTCTGGGGGTCCTGGGAGGGTCTGGGGAGGGTCTGGGGGTCCTGGGGAGGGTCTGAGTGTCCTGGGAAGGTTCTGGAAGTCCCGGGGGGTGCTCTGGGGGTCCTGGGGGGTCCCAAAGGGGGCTCTGGGGGTCCCGGGGGGTCCTGGGAAGGTTCTGGGGGTCCCAGAGGGGGCTCTGGGGGTCCCGGGGGGGTCCCAGAGGGGGCTCTGGGGGTCCCGGGGGGGTCTCAGTGCCTGGCTGTACCCACAGGACCCACGGGGACCTGGTGAGTGGGCTGTACCAGCAGATCCTGCTGGCCCTGCAGAAGGTCCTGGCAGATCCAGTGCGACCCCTCTGCTCCCACTACGGGGCCGTGGTGGGGCTGCACGCCCTGGGCTGGAAGGTCAGGGGGCTTTGGGGGGCTTTGGGGGGCTTTGGGGGGCTCTGGGGGGCTGGGGGAGTCCTGGGGGGTTCAGAGGGAGGATCCTGGGGGACCCCAAAAAACTTCTGAGAGTCCTGGGTGAGCTCTGGGGTTCAGTCCTGAGAGTGCCTGGGGGGGGGGGAGGGCTGAGAGAGGTCCTGGAGGGGCTCTGGGGGTCCTGGGGGGGCGGTTTTGGGGGTCCTGGTGGTCCAAGGGGGGTGGTCTCAGTGTTTGTGTCCCTCTCTGGATGTGGGGTGGGTTCTGTCCCCCCATTTCGGGGGTCCCCATGCCCATGGGGGGTGGTCTCAGTGTTTGTGACCCCCCCAGGCTGTGGAGCGGGTTCTGTCCCCCCATTTGGGGGGTCCTGGTGGCCCAAGGGGGGTGGTCTCAGTGTTTGTGACCCCCCCCAGGCCGTGGAGAGGGTCCTGTACCCCCATTTGGGGGGTCCCTGTGCCCAGGGGGGGTGGTCTCAGTGTCCCCCAAGCCATAGATTGGGTTCTGTCCCCCCATTTGGGGGTCCCTGTGCCCAGGGGGGGTGGTCTCAGTGTCCCCCCCATGTCCCCCCCAGGCCGTGGAGAGGGTCCTGTACCCCCATTTGGGGGGTCCCTGTGCCCAGGGGGGGTGGTCTCAGTGTTTGTGACCCCCCAGGCCGTGGAGAGGGTCCTGTACCCCCACCTGCCCACCTACTGGGCCAACCTGCAGGCCGTGCTGGACGACAACTCCGTGTCCAACGCGCAGGTCAAGGCTGATGGACACAAGGTCTACGGAGCCATCCTGGTGAGGGGGGGGCGTTTTGGGGGGGTCACAGCCCCTGTGTCCCCATCTGGGTGGGGGGGGTGTTTTGGGGGGGTCACAGCCCCTGTGCCCCCTCCTGGTGAGGGGGGGGTGTCCAACCCTCTGTACCCCCCCATTGTCCTTTACTGACCCCATTCTCCCCCCTTCTGTCCCCCTATTGTCCCCCCACTATCCTCTTCTTGTCCCCCATTGTCCCCCCCTGTCCCTGACCCCCTCTGTGCCCTGTCCATTCTGTCCCCCCTGTCCCCCCATCCCTGTCCCTGTCCCTGTCCCCATCCCTGTCCCCATCCCTGACTCCCCCGTCCCCATCCCTGTCCCTATCTCTGACCCCCCTGTCCCCCCATCCCTGTCCCCATCCCTGTCCCTGTCCCCCCTGTCCCTCCTGTCCCCATCCCTGTCCCCCCTGTCCTTGTCCCCATCCCTGTCCCCCCTGTCCCCATCCCTGTCCCCATTCCCATCCCTGTCCCCCCTGTCCCCATCCCTGTCCCCATTCCCATCCCTGTCCCCCCTGTCCCCGTCCCTGTCCCCATTCCCATCCCTGTCCCCCCTGTCCCCATCCCCATCCCTATCCCCATCCCTGTCCCCCCTGTCCCCGTCCCTGTCCCCATCCCCGTCCCTGTCCCCCCTGTCCCTCCTGTCCCCAGGTGGCCGTGGAGCGGCTCCTGAAGGCGAAGGCCCAGCAGGCTCCATCCCCGGGGGGGGTTCCCGAGGGGTCCCCCCGTCACAGCCCCGGCCAGGACCCCCCCCCAGAGCTGGGCTGGGGGCTGGGCCGGCCCCTCCTGGCAGGAGGGGGGGTTGGGGGGGGCGTCCCCCCCGCTCCTTCCTCCTCCTCCTGCTCCTCCTCCTCCTCCTCCTCCTCCTCCTCCAGCTCCTCCTCCGCGTCCCCCCCGTGCCCTTTGCCGTCGCTGCGGGACATGTACCGGGAGCTCTACGACTTTTTCGGGGACAGCCTGGCCGCCCGCTTCGGCACCGGCGCCCCCCCCGCGCCCCCCGCGCCCCCCGGAGCCCCCGAGGGCGCCCGCAAGGACCCCCCGGCCGAGGGCGCGGCGCGGAAGATGCCGCAGCTCACGGCCCACGCCACGGACGAGGAGCCCCCCCGGGACCCCCTTCCCCCTCCTCCGGCTCCCACCCCGGGCCGCCCCTCCCCGGCCCTTCCCCGCCCTGCCGGTCCTCCCCCTCCTCCTCCGCCCCCTCCCCGGCCCCGCGGACCCCCCCGCCAGCCCGGGGGCCGCCCCGGAGCCCGCGATGTCTTCCAGAAATGCCGCTTCGCCCCCCGGGGACCCCCCCGCTTCAGCTTCGTCATCGCGGGACGCCAGGTCGGGCGGCGCTGCCCCGGCCGCCGCTTCCAGACTCAATTCCCGCAGCCCCCCGGGGCTCCCCCCGGGCCCCGCTACGCCCACAAACTGCCCATGATCGGCCGCGCCGCCCGCGCCGCAACGAGGTGGCCCCGGGCGGAGTATTCCCTGCTCCTGCTGCTGTGAAAGCCCTGGGAATGGGGGGGGACAGCCCTGGGAATGGGGGACACACCTGGGATCCATCCCCGGACAGAGTATTCCTGCTCCTGCTGCTGTGAAAGCCCTGGGAATGGGGGGGACAGCCCTGGGAATGGGGGGGGACAGCCCTGGGATCCATCCCCGGGCGGAGTATTCCCTGCTCCTGCTGCTCTGAGAGGGGGGAACAGCCCTGGGAATGGGGGAACTCATCCCTGGGATCGACCCCTGGGTGGAGTATTCCCTGCTCCTGCTCCTCTGAGGGGGGGGACAGCCTTGGGATCGGCTGGGATCCCACTGGGACCAGCTTGGACACCCCTGGGATCAGCTTGGACTCCCCTGGGATCAGCTGGGACACCGCTGGGATCAGCTTGGACTCCCCTGGGATCAGCTGGGACACCGCTGGGATCACCTGGGACCCCCCTGGGATCAGCTGGGACCCCCTGGGACCAGCTTGGACACCGCTGGGATCAGCTGGGACCCCCCTGAGATCACCTGGGCCGCTGTCCCCAGAGCAAAGGGGCTCTGGGGGTGACACCCAGAGGGGTTTTGGGGCCGGGTGTGAGGGGGGTCAGTAAATGGCGCTGTGTGGTCAATAATCAATGTCCGGTGCTCCATCAACGGCTCCAGGAGGGGTCTCGGGGTTTATTTGGGGGTCCCACGAGCTTTTTTCCCCCCCTAGAACTTTCGGAAGGCGCCCACGGTGAGGTCGAAGAGCCGGGGGTCCCCCACGAGCCCCCTCTTGTCGAGCAGGAAGAAGAAGGGGCGGCCCCGCACCCGGACGGGCACGGCGGCCGCGGCCTCGGCTCGGTGGGCACGGGCGGAGAGGTCACGCAGGGGCACCGTGAGGGTCTCACCGGGACCCCAGCCCAGCGGGCCGTGGGTCTGCAGGGTCACCCGGGAGCCCCCCCGGAGCAGAATCACCCTCCGAACCACCCGCAGCGGGCACAGCCAGCCCGCCGCCACCGTCAGGGACCCTGCGGGGACAGCGGGGGGACAGCGGGGGTCAGGGGGGACAACGGGGGTCAGGGGGCACAACGGGGGTCAGGGGGCACAACGGGGGTCAGGGACCCTGCGGGGACACCGGGGGGGACAGCGGGGGTCAGGGGGGACAACGGGGGTCAGGGGGGACACCGGGGGTCAGGGACCCTGCGGGGACACCGGGGGGGACAGCGGGGGTCAGGGGGGACAACGGGGGGACAGCGGGGGTCAGGGGGCACAACGGGGGTCAGGGGACACATCGGAGGGGACACATCGGGGGTCAGGGGGCACAACGGGGGGACCCTCGGCCCGGTCCTTCCCCCCGGGCCCGCCCTGACCCCGCTCCTACCGCCCCCAGCCCGGTCCCCCCCGAGCCCGATTTGTCTCCCCCTGACCCCGATCCCGTTCCCAAACCCGGTTTAAGCCCCGTCCAAACCCGGTCCCCTCTCCCCGCCCCCGGTCTGACCCCGGTGCTCCCTCCCAGTCTGACCCCGGTGTTCACCCCCGGTCCGACCCCGGTGCCCTCCCCGGTCCCCTTTCCCTGACCCCGGTCTGTCCCCGGTGCCCTCCCCGCTCTGTCCCCGGTACCCCCCGGTCTGTCCCCGGTACCCCCCGCTCTGTCCCCGGTACCCCCCGCTCTGTCCCCGGTACCCCCCGCTCTGTCCCCGGTACCCCCCGCTCTGTCCCCGGTGTCCCCCCGCTCTGTCCCCGGTGCCGGTACCGATGCCGAGGCAGGAGGCGGCGAAGCCGAAGCGCCATTTGTTATCGCGGGGCCGCAGCGGGTCCCGGTGCCCGGCGGGGCTGTCGGGGCTGTCGGGGCTGTGGGGTCCGGGGCTGTCGGGGCTGTCGGGGCTGTCGGGGCTGTCGCGGCCGGGCTGGGGCCGCAGGGCGGTGAAGGCGACGCGGGCCAGGTAGGCCCAGAACAGCGCCTGCCCCGCACAGAACAGCCCGGCCAGGCGGAAGAGGCGGCTGCGGTCGTGGCTGAACAGAACCACGTCCCGCGGCACCGCCGCGTCCAGCGCCGCCCGCGCCGCCATGGCGGGGCCCGCGGGGGCCTCCGGGAACGGCAACGGCACTTCCGGGAAACGGCAACGGCACTTCCGGGAGACCATCCTGCCTGGGCTTCCGGGAAACAACAACAGGGCTTCCGGAAACGGCAATGGCATTTCCGGGGAACGACCCCGCTGCTTCTGGGAATGGCAATGGCACTTCTGGGAAATGGCGTTGGCGCTTCTGGGAACAACAACGGCACTTCCAGGAACGGCAATGGCGCTTTTGGGAAACGGCAAGGGCGCTTCCGGAAAACAACAACGGCACTTCCAGGAAACAACAATGGCACTTCTGGGAAACAACAAAGGCGCTTCTGGGAACGGCAACGGCACTTACGGGAAACAACATCGAGGCTTCTGGGAAACGACTCCGCTGCTTCCGGGAAATGGCGCCAGAGCTTCTGGAAACTCCCGGTAACCCCAGACCCCGGCACCTCCAACCAACCCTGCCCCCCCCAGCCATGTCCTGAGACCCCTCCCCCCCCAATTTCTGGGACCCTCCCAAGAGCCCCCAAAACTCCGACACTCCCCTCGTGCTGCTTCATTTAATGGCATTCATTTAACGGGGGGACACACCCAAGGCCTGGAGGGGTCTCCGAGGTCCGGGGGGGTCCTGGGGGGTCCTGGGTGTCCCCAGGGGGGGTCCCGGGGGGTCCCGGATGTCCCCAGGGGGTCCCATCTGGGGGTCAGTACCGGGCCAGACGGCACATGTCACACCGGCACGACCCGGCCGAGACCGAGCGGAGCCGCCGCGACCCCCCCGGGCAGCGCAGGGTGACCTCGACCTGGGGGAGGGGCCATGGCGGGGTCAGGGACACGCCCATGGCATCGGAACCACGCCCACACAGCCCCGCCCACTGCATTGGAACCACGCCCACACAGTCCCACCCACTGCATCAGAACCACGCCCACACATTCAGATCCCGCCCACTGTCTGAATGACCCCGCCCGCTCATGCATAAAACCCCGCCCACAATCTCTCTTTAAGGACACGCCCACATGCCCCGCCCAGGCCCTGACACACCCACTGCCCCTCCTACCACCAAGCCCCGCCCATGACCCACTGATAACCCTGCCCGCCCCAAAAAATCCCGACAAAGCCTCGCCCACGCGTCAAAGCCACGCCCACCCCACCCCAATCCCCGTCCAGTCCCTGGAGCGTTTCCTAAAAACAAAACCACACCCACCGCAGACCCCGCCCCATTTTTGTGCCCCGCCCACCCACAAACCCCGCCAATCACTCCTGAACTCCGCCCCTTTTTCACGCTCCACCCACGCCCTCCCGAGCCCCGCCCAGACCCTCCCAGAGCCCGCCCACCCTGGTCACGTGGTCCATGGTGCAGCACCGCGCCTCGGCCAGCAGGGGGCGCCCTCCGGCCTCGAGCAGCGCGAGGGGGGCGGGGCCGGCGCGCGACTCGCAGTGCCCCGCGCATGCGCCCAGGGAGGCTCCGCCCACCCGGCATCGCCCCGCCCCTCGAGGGAGGGGCACGGGGACCCCTGGAATTGGGGGGCACAGGGTGGGGGGAGGGCTCGGGGGGGTACAGGGACCCCTGAAAAGGGGGAAGAAAGGGGGGGGGTCCCCTGGATTCTGCGGGGAGGGGGGCAAGGGGTGGGGCTTGGGAGTGTGGGCGGGGCCAGGAGGGTTGTGGGCGGGGACACAAAAAACCAAATGGGAATTCCGGGGGGTTTTGGGGGGTCCCGGGAGGGGGTTGGGGGTCCAGGAGAGGTTGGGGGGTCCCAGGGGGTGTTGGGGGTCCCGTGGAGTGTTGGGGTTCCCGGGGGAGGTTTTGGGAGTCCCTGAGGGGTTCGGGGGTCCCGGGAGAGGTTGGGGGGTCCCAAGAGGCTGTTGGGGGTCCCGCAGAGTGTTGGGGTTCCCGGGGGAGGTTGGGGGGTCCCAGGGGGTGTTGGGGGTCCTTGAGGGTTTTGGGGGTTCCTGAGGGTGTTGGGGGTCCCGGGGGGTGTTGGGGGGTCCCGGGAGAGGTTGGGGGGTCCCAGGGAGCGTTGGGGGTCCCGGGGGGTGTTGAGGATCCCGGGGGGTGTTGGGGGTCCCGGGGGGTGTTGGGGGTCCCAGGGGAAGTTGGGGGGTCCCAAATGAGGTTTGGGCGTCCCAGAGAGTGTTGGGGGTCCCGGGGGGTGTTGGGGGTCCCGGGGGTCCCCCCGGCCCTTACAGCGGAGGCGGCAGCCGGGGCCGGGGGCGTCGGGCAGGGCCGGGGGCAGCAGCAGCAGCACCAGGAGGAGGAGGAGGAGGCGTCGGGCGGCCATGACGGGGGGGGCGGGATGATGTGGGACCCCCCAGGAACCCCCTCGGGACCCCCAAACCTCCCCCCCCTCCCCCGACACCCCCCCCTGCGCCGGGTCCGCCCCCGCCCCGCCCTGCGGTCCTCCCGCCCGCCAGGGGGCGCCGAGCGCCGGAGCTGCTCACCCGGAAGTGGCGGAGGAGAAGCGGGACCGCGCGGGCCAATGAGGGAGCGATGCGGGCCAATGGGCGCGGCCGGAGGGGGCGTGGCCGGAGGGGGGGCGTGGCCCGGCGCGCGCGGCCGCCATGGGGCTGCTGACGATCCTGAAGAAAATGCGGGAAAAGGAGCGGGAGCTGCGGCTGCTCGTGCTGTGGGTGGGGCCTCGGGGAGGGGCGGGGCTGGAGGAGGGGCGGGGACTGAGGGGGTGGGGTCTCGGGTGATGTGGGCGGGGCCTTGGAGATGAGGGGGGCAGGGCTTTTTTGGGGGGATGGGGCGTGTCCATCATTGTGTGGGTGGGGCTTTGATTGGGCGGAGCTGCATCTGCACGTGCTGTGGGCGGGGCCTTGCATGGGAGGGGTCAATTAGGGGTGGGGCCCTCACTGGGTGGGGTTATATCAAGGGGTGGGGCCAATCAAGGGTGTGGCTGAAGGAGGGGTCACTGGGAGGGGCCTGAGGAAAAGGGGTGTGGTCGCTCAGTGGGAGGAGGTGCTTGCCAGGGTGTGGCCGTGGGCGTGTCCTGACGCCCCGCCCCTCGCAGGGGATTGGACAACGCCGGGAAGACGACGCTGCTGAAGCGGCTGAACGGGGAGGACGTGGGGGGCACCTCCCCCACCCTCGGCTTCAACATCAAGACCCTCGAGCACCGCGGGTGGGCGGGGTCTATGTGTGGGCGTGGCCGTGGGGAGGGAGGGGGCGGGTCCGTGGCGCCCCCGTGGGTCGGGGGGAGGTGGCCATGGTGGTCTTGGGGCCTGTGGTCATGGGGGTGGCCGTGGTGGGGTCCCAGAGGTGGCCATGGTGGTGGCCATCTTGGTGGCCATGGTGGTGGCCATGTTGGTGGCCATGGTGGTGTTCATGGTGGTGGCCATGGTGGTGGTGGCCATGTTGGTGGCCGTGTTGGTGGCCATGTTTGTGGCCATTTTGGTGGCCATATTGGTGGTGGCCATCTTGGTGGCCATGTTGGTGGCCATGGTGGTGTTCATGGTGGTGGCCATGGTGGTGGTGGCCATGTTGGTGGCCATGTTGGTGGCCATGTTTGTGGCCATTTTGGTGGCCATTTTGGTGGCCATATTGGTGGTCACGGTGGTGGCCATGTTGGTGGCCATGGTGGTGTTCATGGTGGTGGCCATGTTGGTGGCCATGTTGGTGGCCATGTTGGCGGCCATGTTGGTGGTCATGGTGGTGTTCATGTTGATGGCCATGTTGGCGGCCATGTTGGCGGCCATTTTGGTGGCCATGTTGGTGACCATGTTGGCGGCCATGTTGGCGGCCATGTTGGTGGCCATATTGGTGGCCATGTTGGTGGCCATATTGGTGGCCATGGTGGTGGCCATGTTGACCATGGCCGTGACCCCCTGACCTTGTGTTGGCCCCACTGACCTTATCGATGACCCCCACGAGCCAATATCGGCTGTGGTGACCCCATTGATGACCCCGTGTTGGCCGTGTTGTCCCCACTGATGACCCCAATGACCCCGTGTTGGCCGTGTTGACCCCACTGATGATTCCCATGACCCCAATGACCCCATATTGGCCATGTTGACCCCATTGATGACCCCAATGACCCCATATCAGCCCTGTTGTCCCCATGCCTGACCCCAGTGACCCCATGCTGACCCTGTCGATGACCCCAATGACCCTGTATTCCCCATGTTGTCCCCATGCCTGACCCCAATGACCCCATATCAGCCCTGTTGTCCCCATGCCTGACCCCAGTGACCCCATGCTGACCCTGTCGATGACCCCAATGACCCTGTATTCCCCATGTTGTCCCCATGCCTGACCCCAATGACCCCATATCAGCCCTGTTGTCCCCATGCCTGACCCCAGTGATCCCATGCTGACCCTGTCGATGACCCCAATGACCCTGTATTCCCCATGTTGTCCCCATGCCTGACCCCAATGACCCCATATCGGCCCTGTTGTCCCCATGCCTGACCCCAATGACCCCATATCAGCCATATTGTCCCCATGGCTGACCCCAGTGACCCCGTATTCCCCATGTTGTCCCCATGCCTGACCCCAATGACCCCATATCGTCCCTGTTGTCCCCATGGCTGACCCCAATGACCCCATGTTGGCCGTGTTGACCCTGTTGATGACCCCAATGACCCCATATCGGCCGTGTTGTCCCCACTGATGACCCCAATGACCCCATATCAGCCATATTGTCCCCATACCTGACCCCAGTGACCCCGTGCTGACCCCATGGCTGACCCCAATGACCCCGTGCTGACCCCATGGCTGACCCCAATGACCCCAGTGACCCCGTGGGTGCCCCCCCAGGTTCCAGCTGCACGTGTGGGACGTGGGCGGGCAGAGCTCCCTGCGCTCCTACTGGCGCAACTACTTCGAGAGCACGGACGGGCTGGTCTGGGTGGTCGACAGCAGCGACCGGCAGCGGCTGCAGGTCTGCGGGGCTGAACTGCGAGCCCTGCTCCGGGAGGAGGTGACATTGGGGACATCAGGGGCATGGGGGGCATGGGGACACCCCTGGGGACATTGGGGACACGGGGGGACACAGGGGGGACAGCAGCGACCGGCAGCGGCTGCAGGTCTGCGGGGCTGAACTGCGAGCCCTGCTCCGGGAGGAGGTGACATTGGGGACACTGGGACACCCCCGGGGACATTGGGGACATTGGGGACATGGGGGACACCCCTGGGGACATTGGGGACATTGGGGACACCCCTGGGGACATGGGGGGTGTGGGGGACACAGGGGGGACAGCAGCGACCGGCAGCGGCTGCAGGTCTGCGGGGCTGAACTGCGAGCCCTGCTCCGAGAGGAGGTGACAATGGGGACACTGGGACACCCCTGGGGACATTGGGGACATGGGGGACACCCCTGGGGACATTGGGGACACTGGGACACCCCTGGGGACACTGGGACACCCCTGGGGACATTGGGGACACGGGGGGACACAGGGGGGACAGCAGCGACCGGCAGTGCCTGCAGGTCTGCGGGGCCGAGCTGCGCGCCCTGCTCAGAGAGGAGGTGACAATGGGGACACCCCTGGGGACATTGGGACACCCCTGGGGACATTGGGGACATTGGGGACACCCCTGGGGACATTGGGGACATTGGGGACACAGGGGGGACAGCAGCGACCGGCAGCGGCTGCAGGTCTGCGGGGCCGAGCTGCAGGCCCTGCTCAGAGAGGAGGTGACAATGGGGACACCCCTGGGGACATTGGGACACCCCTGGGGACATTGGGGACATTGGGGACACCCCTGGGGACATTGGGGACATTGGGGACACAGAGGGGACAGCAGCGACCGGCAGCGGCTGCAGGTCTGCGGGGCCGAGCTGCAGGCCCTGCTCAGAGAGGAGGTGACAATGGGGACACTGGGACACCCCTGGGGACATTGGGGACATTGGGGACATTGGGGGGACAGCAGCGACCGGCAGTGCCTGCAGGTCTGCGGGGCCGAGCTGCGAGCCCTGCTCAGAGAGGAGGTGACAATGGGGACATTGGGGACATGGGGGGGACACCCTTGGGGACACTGGGGGCATTGGGGACACGGGGGGACATTGGGGACACCCTTGGGGACACTGGGGGACGTGGGGGGCATGGGGGACACCCCTGGGGACACAGGGGACACGGGGGATGTGGGGTATGGGGGATGTAGGGGATGTAGGGGATGTAGGGGATAGGGGGGCCATGGGGACAGGGGGACAGGGCCATGGGACAGGGGGACAGGGATGTTGTGGGGTCACAGGGAGGGGGTGACACTGACCCTGAGTGTCCCCTCCCCACCCCAAAACCAGCGCCTGGCCGGGGCCACCCTGCTCGTGTTCGCCAACAAACAGGACCTGCCCGGGGCGCTGCCAGCGGGGGCCATCAGACAGGTACCCCAAAAAATGGGACCCCCAAAACAGGGCCATCAGACAGGTACCCCAAAAATGGGACCCCCAAAACAGGGACCCTAAAACAGGGCCATCAGACAGGTACCCAAAAAATGGGACCCCAAAACAGGGACCCTAAAACTGAGACCCCAAAACAGGGCCATCAGACAGGTACCCTAAAACATGGACCCTAAAACTGGGACCCTAAAACTGAGACCCTAAAAATGGGACCCTAAAACTGAGACCCCAAAAACAGGGCCATCAGACAGGTACCCCAAAATGGGACCCTAAAACAGGGACCCTAAAACTGGGCCATCAGACAGGTACCCCAAAATGGAACCCCAAAACTGGGACCCTAAAAATGGGACCCTAAAACATGGACCCCAAAACTGGGCCATCAGACAGGTACCCCAAAACTGGGACCCTAAAAATGGTACCCTAAAAATGGGACCCTAAAACTGGGACCCTAAAACATGGACCCCAAAACTGGGACCCCAAAACAGGGAGCCCCCAAATCCTGGGACACCCCACCCTCTCCCTAAATCCGAGACCCCCCGAAATCTGGACCCCCAAACCCTTCTGTTCTCCCCCTTTTCCCAGGCCCTGGCTCTGGATCCCGTCCCCTCTGGGAGCCCCCCAATGCCCTGATCCCTGAATTGGGGGGGTTGTTCCTGACCCCTGGGCCCTCCCCTTGACCCCTGACCCCCCCCAGACCCCTGCCCCCCCCCCCAGACCCAGGGCCCCCCAATCCCCCCATTTTCCCCATTTTCCCCCTTTTCCAGGCCCTGGACCTGGATTCCATCCCCTCTGGGAGCCCCCCAATCCCCTGATCCCTGAATTGGGGGGGTGTTCCTGACCCCTGGGCCCCCCCCAGACCCCAGGGCCCCCCCCAGACCCCAGGGCCCCCCAAACCCCCCATTTTCCCCATTTTCCCCCTTTTCCCAGGCCCTGGACCTGGATCCCATCCCCTCTGGGAGCCCCCCAATGCCCTGATCCCTGAACTGGGGGGTTGTTCCTGACCCCTGGGCCCCCCCAGACCCCAGGGCCCCCCCAAACCCCCCATTTCCCCCCATTTTCCCCCCATTTTCCCCCTTTTCCCAGGCCCTGGACCTGAATTCCATCCCCTTTGGGAGCCCCCCAATGCCCTGATCCCTGAATTGGGGGGGTGTTCCTGACCCCTGGGCCCCCCCCAGACCCCAGGGCCCCCCCAGACCCCAGGGCCCCCCCAAACCCCC
The DNA here is from genome assembly GCA_038380795.1 of Pyrocephalus nanus. NCBI lineage: Eukaryota > Metazoa > Chordata > Aves > Passeriformes > Tyrannidae > Pyrocephalus > Pyrocephalus nanus. Next base: position 323,439 of record JAWZSU010000046.1, read on the forward strand.
CATTTTCCCCATTTTCCCCCCATTTTCCCCCTTTTCCAGGCCCTGGACCTGGATTCCATCCGCAGCCACCGCTGGCGCATCCAGGGCTGCTCGGCCTTCACGGGCCGGGACCTCCTGCCCGGCCTGGACTGGCTCCTGGACGATATTGGGGGGCGTCTGTGCCCCCCCGACTGACCCCCCCACCCTGGGACCACCCCCCCTGCCCCCCCGGGCCGGTTTTGGGGGAGTTTGGGGGGTTTTGGGGGGTTTTGGGGGGGTTTTGCCCCCTCCTCGTGCCAATAAAGTGCTGGTCGATGGTGCCCTGGGAGCAGTTTGGGGGTCCCTGGGGGGGCTTTTGGGGGGGGTTGGGGGGGTTTGGGGGTCCCTGGGGCAGTTTTGGGGCTCCCCAGGGAAGTTTTGGGGTGATTTCCAGGCGTTTTGGGGCTCCTCAGAATCGACTCAGCCCCACGGGTTGGGATTGGGGGGGGGGTCTCGTTTCTTTATTGGGGGGTCCAGGGGTGGGTTTGGGATATGGGGGGGGGGGTCAGCGCTGGGCCCCCCTTGGGGGGTCCCTGAAGGCGGGGGGGGGCAGCAGAGGCCCCTCCCCCTCTTCCTCTTCCTCCTCCTCCTCCTCCTCGGCGGCCTCGGCTCGACCCCACGACCCCACCTGGGGGGGGGGGCACAGGGGGGTCACCCCCAAACAGGGTCACCCCCCCCAAAGCTCTGTCCCCCCCCCTTGGCCCCCCATTCCCCCCCTCTCATTGTCCCCCCCACCCCGAATTGTCCCCTAAAGGGACCCCCCCACAGGGTCACAGCCCCCCCCCACCCCAAATTTACCCCCCATAGCCCCCCCCCAAATTTACCCCCCATAGCCCCCCCCCCTTTGACCCCCCCACCCCAAATTGTCCCCTAAAGGGACCCCCCCCCAGGGTCACAGCCCCCCCCCCCAAATTTACCCCCCATAGCCCCCCCCCCCAATTTACCCCCCATTCCCCCCCCTCATTGTCCCCCCCACCCCGAATTGTCCCCTAAAGGGACCCCCCCACAGGGTCACAGCCCCCCCCACCCCAAATTTACCCCCCGTAGCCCCCCCTTTGACCCCTCCCCACGGCCCCCCCCAAAATCATCCCCTGAACCCCCCCAGGGTTGCCCCCCACCCTCACCAAAGACCCCCCCCCAAGGGCCCCCCTGGTTTTAACCCCCCATTGTCACCCCCCATTGTCACCCCCCCAATCACCCCCCCAATCACCCCCCCATTGTCACCCCCCCATTGTCACCCCCCCCCATTGTCACCCCCCATTGTCACCCCCCCCCATTGTCACCCCCAGACCCCCCCAGAGTGCTGGGATCCCCCCCAAACCCCCGGGGTTCCTTTGAACCCCCCTATAACCCCCCCTGGGACCCCCCAGGACCCCCCAAAACCCCCCAGGACCCCCCAGGACCCCCCAAGGACCCCCCCAGGACCTCCCAAAACCCCCAAGGACCCCCCCAGGACCCCCCAAAACCCCCCTTTTACCCCCCAGGACCCACCAGGACCCCCCAAAACCCCTCAGGACCCCCCCAGGACCCCCCTTGGACCCCCCTATAACCTCCCCAAGGACCCCCCAAGGACCCCCCCCGGTTTTAACCCCCCATTGTCACCCCCCCAATCACCCCCCCATTGTCCCCCCCATTGTCCCCCCCCCATTGTCCCCCCCCTCTCACCGTGTCCCTGGGGGGGGTCTCCGGCCCAGGGGGGGTCTCCAGCCCTGGGGGTCCCCCCAGGACCCTCTGCAGGACCTCGGCCACGTGGCGGCTCAGGGCGGCTCGTTCCAGGGCCATGGCCTGGGCCTGCCCCCCGAAAACCAACGGGAACCCCAAAAACGGGTCACCCCCAGACCCCCAAAAACGGGAACCCCAAAAACGGGTCACCCCCAGACCCCCCAGAATGGGTCACCCCAAAAATGGGAACCCCAAAAATGGGTCACCCCAGGACCCCCGAGAACGGGTCGCCCCAAAAATCGGGGACCCTCCTGGGACACCCCAAATTCCCAGTGATCCCCCAGGACCCCCGAGAATGGGTCACCCCAAAAACGGGACCCCTCAAATCCCCGGGACCCCCAAAGACGGCCCCCCACCCCGCTCCCAAATCCCTGGGACCTCCCCTGACCCCCCAAGGCCTCTGGGACCCCCCAAAGTGCTGGACCCCCCCCAAACCCCCGGGGTTCCTTTGGACCCCCCAAAAACCCCCCAAAACCCCCCAGCCCCCCCCCCCCGGACCCCCCCAGGACCCCCCAGGACCCCCCCAGGACCCCCCAGACCCCCCAGACCCCCCCAGGACCCCCCAGGACCCCCCCCAGGATCCCCCCAGGACCCCCCAGACCCCCCCAGGACCCCCCAGACCCCCCAGACCCCCCCAGGACCCCCCAGGACCCCCCCAGGATCCCCCCAGGACCCCCCAGGACCCCCCAAAAGCCCCCAGGACCCCCCCAGGAGCCCCCAAAACCCCCCGGGACCCCCCAAAACCCCCCAGGCCCCCCCTCACCAGCCCCGTCAGCCGCTCCTCCAGGAGCCGATTGAGCCGCTGGGAATTGGCGTAATCGTCCTGCAACCTGCGGGGACACGGGCAACTGGGGGAACTGGGGGAACTGGGAGGGACTGAGAGCACTGGTGGGGACACTGGGAGGCACTGGGGGACACTGAAAGGGACTGGGAACACTGGCAGGGACTGGGAACACTGGCAGGGACTGGGGGGGACTGGGAACACTGGGGGGACTGGGAACACTGGGGGAACTGGGAGGCATTGGGAGGGACTGGGAACACTGGGAGGAACTGGGGGGGCACGGGGGGGACACTGGGAGGGCTGGGAACACGGAGGAACTGAGAGCACTGGGAGCACTGGGGGGCACTGGGAGGGCACTGGGGGGGCGCTGGAGGGACTGGGAGGGCACTGGGAACACTGGGAGGGACTGGGGGACACTGGGGGCACTGGGAGGGACTGGGAACGCTGGAGGCACTGAGAGGGCACTGGGAGGGACTGGGAACACTGGGATCACTGGGAGGGACTGGGAACACTGGGGGCACTGGGAGGGACTGGGAACATTGGGATCACTGGGAGGGACTGGGGGCACTGGGAGGGACTGGGGGCACTGGGATCACTGGGAGGGACTGGGAACACTGGGATCACTGGGATCACTGGGAGGGACTGGGAACACTGGGAGGGACTGGGAACACTGGGGGCACTGGGAGGGACTGGGAACACTGGGAGGCACTGGGAGGGACTGGGAACACTGGGAGGGACTGGGGGCACTGGGAGCACCCGCGGTCCCGCCCGGGGGGCGTGATCACAGCAAGCTGCGCCCATATGACGTCACCCATGGGGTCCGATAGGCGTGTCCCGCGCAGGCCCCGCCCCCTCACCTGTCCATCTGTCCCCTCACCTGTCCATCTGTCCCCTCACCTGTCCATCTGTCCCCTCACCTGTCCATCTGTCCCCTCACCTGTCCATCCGCTCCCGCAGCGCGTCCAGCTCCGCACGGGCCGGGGGGGGCCTTGGGGGGGGGTACAGGGCTGTGGGACCCCCAAAACTGACCCGAGACCCCCAAAATACTGACCCGAGACCCCCAAAATACTGACCTGGGACCCCCAAAACTGACCCGGGACCCCCAAAAATACTGACCCGAGACCCCCAAAAACTAAAACTGACCCGGGACCCCCAAAACTGACCCGGGACCCCCAGAACGGACCCGGGACCCCCAGAACGGACCCGGGACCCCCAGAACTGAGCCGGGACCTCCAAACTGGGCCGGGACCCCCAGAACTGAGCCGGGACCCCAAAATACTGACCCGGGACCCCCAAACTCAGCCTGGACCCCAAATTCAGCCGGGACCCCAAACTCAGCCAGGACCCCCAAACTCGGCCGGGACCCCCAAACTCAGCGGGACCCCCAAATTCATCCGGGACCCCCAAACTGAGCCGGAACCCCCAAACTCAGCGGGACCCCCAAATTCATCCGGGACCCCCAAACTGAGCCGGGACCCCTAAACTGAACCGGGACCCCCAAACTGAGCCGGGACCCCCAGAACTGAGCCGGGACCTCCAAACTGGGCCGGGACCCCCAGAACTGAGCCGGACCCCCAAAATACTGACCCGGGACCCCCAAACTCAGCCTGGACCCCCAAATTCAGCCGGGACCCCCAAACTCAGCCAGGACCCCCAAACTCGGCCGGGACCCCCAAACTCAGCGGGACCCCCAAATTCATCCGGGACCCCAAACTGAGCCGGAACCCCAAACTCAGCGGGACCCCCAAATTCATCCGGGACCCCCAAACTGAGCCGGGACCCCTAAACTGAACCGGGACCCCCAAACTGAGCCGGGACCCCCAAACTGGGCCGGGACCCCTAAACTGAACCGGGACCCCCAAACTGAGCCAGGACCCCCAAACTGAACCGGGACCCCAAACTCAGCCGGGACCCCCAAACTGAGCCAGGACCCCCAAACTGAACCGGGACCCCAAACTCAGCCGGGACCCCCAAACTCAGCGGGATCCCCAAACTGAGCCGAGACCCCCAAACTGAACCGGGACCCCCAAACTGAACCGGGACCCCCAAACTCAGCCGGGACCCCCAAACTGAACCGGGACCCCAAACTGAACCGGGACCCCCCAAACTGAGGCGGGACCCCCCAAATTCATCCGGGACCCCAAACTCACCCCCTCGGTCCCGCCGCTCCTCGGGTCCCTCCGGGCTCCTGTGGGGACCCAAATGTGACCCCCCCTCAAAAGGGGACAAAGGTGACCCCCCTCCCCCCCCCAAAAAAAAGGTGCCCCCGCCCCCCCAAAAAGGCCCCCCCGTGTCCGTACCTGCCCCCCCTCCTCTTCCTCCTCCTCTTCCTCCTCTTCCTCCTCCTCTTCCTCCTCCTCCTCCTCCTCCTCCTCCATCCCGCCCCGGGGGGGTCCTGCCCCCCTCCCTGGGGGAGGGGGCGCCCCCCGAACGCAGCCGGGGGGACCCCGGGACCCTCCTGGGGGGCGACCCCGGCCCCCACCGAGCCTGGGGCGCCCGGGGAGGTCCGGGGGGGGTCCGGGGGTCCCGGGGGGGGTCCGGGGGGTCCCGGGGGGGGTCCGGGTGGTCTCGGGTGGGGTGCGGGGGGTCCCGGGGGGCGTTCTGGGGGTCGCGGGGGTGCGGGGGGCGCGGGGGGCGCTCGGGGGGGCCACCCCAGGGCCCGCAGCTCTGCGGGGCTCAGGACCCTCCGGGTCAGCTCGTCCAGGAATCGGGAGAAGCGGGACCCCCCCCGGGACCCCCCACGGCCTCCAAGGAGCGCGAGCGCCGGGGGGGCCCCCCCGAGCCCCCCGAGGGTCCCCCAACCCCAACCCCTCCTGGCTCCGGCTCTGCTCCCGCCGCAGCCCCCCCCGGGCCGCCCCCGCTCCCCCGGACCCCCGGCCGGGCCCCCTCCGGCGAGGGGGGGGGGTGTAAGGGCGTGGGGGTCCCCCCCGGGGGGACACGGAGGGGTCCCCGAAGGTCCCCTCGATGTCCCCGGGGGTCCCCCCCAGGGACCCCGCGCTGTCCCCGAGCCCCCCCGGCAGGAGGAGGAGCTGGCTCGGCCCCCCGCGGCGCCGGGGGGGGGGCTGCGAGCGGGGACCCCCCCTCTGGGGCCCCCCCGAGCTGTCCCCGAGGGTCCCCGAGGGGTCCCCCGAGCCCCACGGGGGGGTCCCCGGGGTGAAGCCCCTCGTGGCTGCGGCTCAGCCCCCGGCGCAGGCGGGACCCCCGGGGGTCCCCGAATGTCCCCAGGGGGTCCCCGAGGGGGTCGGGGGTGTCCCCGAGGGGGTCGGGGGTGTCCCCGAGGGTCCCCGCGCCCTCCCCCAGCCCCTCGGGGGGGTCGCCGTGGGGGCGGCCTCGGCGCTGCCCCCGCCGCCGGTGGGCGCCCAGGGGGTCGGGGGCGACCCGGGGGGATCCGGAGACGTCCCCGAAGGTCCCCAAGATGTCCCCGAGGGGGTCGGGGATGTCCCCGAGGGTCCCCGCGGGGGGGTCCCCGGGGTGAAGCCCCTCGTGGCTGCGGCTCAGCCCACGCCGCAGGCGGGACCCCCGCGGGTCCCCGAGGGTCCCCAGGGGGTCCCCGAATGTCCCCAGGGGGTCCCTCCGGGGGTCCCCGCGGGGGGAGCGGGGCTGGGGACCCCCACAGGGGCCTTCACCCCCCCCGGAGGAGGAGGAGGAGGAGCAGGAGCAGGAGGTGAGGGAGGGGGAGGACGAGGGGGTGCCCGGGGGGGGTCCCGGGGGGGTGAAGAAGCGCTCGAGCAGCTGCATCTTCCCGGGGGGCACCGGCCCCCCCCGAGACCCCCCCGAGACCCCCCCCCCGGCCCGCGGCCCCCGGGGCTGTCGGAGGGGGGATCCCCGCGGGGCCCCCCCGCTCATCGCGGAACCCCCGGGAACCCCCCGGGAAATCCCGGGAAACCCCCGGGAACCCCCCCCGGATTCACCCGGGGACCCCCCCGGGGACCCCCCGGTTCTGCCTCTGCCTGGATCCGGGCCGGGTCTTACTCCGGTTCCAGTCCCGGGGCCGGGTCGGGTCTAATCCAGATCCGGGTTTTGATCCGGTCCCGGCCCGGTTCGGCTCCTCGATCCCGGTGCGGTCCCGGTTCCAGTCCCGGTCCTTGACCCGGTTCCGATCCGGTTCCGGTCCCTAATCCGGCTGATCCGGATCCAGTCGGGTCCAACCCAGCTCCGGTTCTCGGTTTGGATCCGGTTCGGGTCGGGTCCGGCTCCGCTCCTTAATCCAATCCTAGATCTGGTTCCGATCCGATCCGGTTCGGGTCCTTGGCCCGGTCCCAGTTCCAGTCCCAGTTCCAGTCCCAGTTCCAGTCCCAGTCCCAGTCCCAGTCCCAGTTCCGATCCGGTTCGGGTCCTTAGCCCGGTCCCAGTCCCAGTTCCAGTCCCAGTTCCAGTCCCAGTTCCAGTCCGGTTCCGCTCTCCAGCCCCAGTCCCTGCTCCAGTTCGGCTGATCCCGGGGCCCAGTCCCGAGCTAATCCAGTTCCAGTTGCCGATGCGCTCCCGGTTCGATCCGGTCCTGATGTTCGATCCAGGCCCGGCCGTTCGATCCGGTCCCGATGTTCGATCCGGTCCCGATGTTCGATCCGGTCCCGATATTCGATCCAGGCCCGGCCGTTCGATCCGGTCCCGGTCCGATCCGGTGCCGGTGTTCGATCCGGTTCGATCCGGTCCGATCCGGTCCGATCCAGTGCCGGTGTCCGATCCGGTCCGGTCCGGTGCCGGTGTCCGATCCGGTTCGATCCGGTCCGATCCGGTGCCGGTGCTCGATCCGGTTCGATCCGGTACGATCCGGTCCGATCCGGTGCCGGTGTTCGATCCGGTTCGATCCGGTCCGATCCGGTCCGATCCAGTGCCGGTGTCCGATCCGATCCGGTCCGGTGCCGGTGTCCGATCCGGTTCGATCCGGTACGATCCGGTCCGATCCGGTGCCGGTGTTTGATCCGGTCCCGGCTCTTTTATATCGGCCCGAGCGCATCAGCCGGTCACGTGACCCTCCCCCTCCCCTCCTCCCCCCCTTCCCCAAATTCCCCCCCTTCCCTCCCCCCCCTCCCCAATTCCCCCCCTTCCCTCCCCCCAGACCCCCCCACCCCACGGACCTCCCCCCGGATGGGCCGGACCGGGGATACTGGGGGCACTGGTGCCCCTGTACTGGTCATACTGGTGACCCTGTACTGGTCATACTGGTGTCCCTGTACTGGTCATACTGGTGTCCCTGTGCTGGTCGTACTGGTGTCCCTGTACTGGTCATACTGGTGTCCCTGTGCTGGTCGTACTGGTGCCCCTGTACTGGTCATACTGGTGCCCCTGTGCTGGTTTTACTGGTGTCCTTGTAGCAGGTACACTGGTTCCAGCCATGCTGGTGTTACTGGTTCTGTACTGGTGTCTCCGTACTGGTGTCCCTGGTTCTGTACTGGTGTCACTGGTGTCACTGGTTCTGACTGTACTGGTGTAATTGGTTCTGTACTGGTGTCCCTGGTTCTGTACTGGTGTCACTAGTTCTGTACTGGTGTCACTGGTGTCACTGGTTCTGTACTGGTGTAACTGGTTCTATACTGGTGTCACTGGTGTCACCCCCCCCCCCCAGCCCGGCCAAGGGCGGCCGAGGTCGCTCCCAGTCGATACTGGACGGTCCCAGTTCAGCCCCGGGGCCCTTTCCATGAGGCACGAGCGGGACTGGGGGGGGGGGCACTGGGGGGAGGTTTTGGGGCACTGGGAGGGACTGGGACCATTTGGGGCCCCGGGGGGGGTCAGGGGACGGTTTTGGGGGCTCTTTGGGGGCTCTTTGGGGTCCCGGGGGGTGTTTGGGGGGTCAGGGGGCGATTTTGGGGGCTCTTTGGGGTCCCGGGGGGTGTTTGGGGGTGTTTGGGGGGTCCCGGGGGTGTTTGGGGGGGTCAGGGGGCGGTTTTGGGGGCTCTTTGGGGTCCCAGGGGGTGTTTGAGGGGGTCGGGGGGCGGTTTTGGGGGCTCTTTGGGGTCCCAGGGGTTGTCTGGGGGGTCAGGGGGCGGTTTTGGGGGCTCTTTGGGGTCCCCCCCGTTCCCCCGCCTCGACCCCGCCCTCTTTGCGTGGCCCCGCCCCCTTTGTGCGTGGCCGCCATGTTGGCTGCGGGCGGTGACGCCGCCCTTGGCCCCGCCCCCTCGCGGGCAGGAGGGCGGAGCGGGAGGGGCGGGGCAGTCCGCGGTGACGTCAGGGGAATCCCCGGCGCTGATTGGCCCAGCCCGCTGTCAGTCACGAGGGTGACGCGGTCGGAGCCGGAGCGGCGGCGGAGCCCGAGGTTGGGAAAGGGGGGGGGGGGGGATTTTTGGGGGTCCCCGCGGGGTTTTGGGGAGCGCCGAGGGAGGGGCGGGGTGGGGGAGGGGAGGGGATTC